>JAUMHM010000031.1:9410404-9427645 GCA_032362435.1 Melikaiella ostensackeni
TAAAAATGTTACCTGAGTGCCTGCGTAGAATCTTCTCAAAAACTTCTCAGAGCCTGAGAATCTTCAGTCAATATTCTCACATTTTATTTCGGTAGGGTAATGAAATAAACATAAAAGTTTATGCAGCGAATGATTTGAAATGATTTACATGTTTTTGAATGAAAGAAAATGATCCCCGTTTACAAAAATGTACATTAATGAATGAACATCTAGTGAGAACGCTGGTAAGCGTGTGATACGAAATTCTAAAGTTATAGTTTCATTAAGAATATTTCAAATATTTAAAACGATACTTGTTTTAAACTCTACCAAAATTAGCTGTTTACTTTAAAATTAAACTAAAGTTACAAACAAAAAAAAACGAAAATTAGTAGTAAAGGTGTTTTGCATAGGGTCGTACAATTTTCAATTTTTGCCATGGGCGCTATTTTTCCTAGATACGCCGTTGATAACTAAGATGGCTGGCTGTGGTAGAGTGCGACTGGGGACGAAGTTGGGAGAGCTGATGGCTAGACCATGTATTTTTAGATCATGGTTCGTAACCTTCGGAGTTTGTTCATAGTTTATAACAGTGGTCCACTTCATCTAAATAACTTTATTGGGTAGATTTGCCGATAGTGTTTCTTGTGTGTCACTGACGAATAATGACGATCGAGTTCAAGATGTTTAGTCTACGGATTTATCTCTAGGATTATGAGCATTGAACCCTGAATGTAGGTAAGTCCAACAGATTTGTAGCTCATGCTTTTGTTTAGGTACTTTTATTTTGCAAGAAAGGCGATAAATATAAATTATGATGAAGAATATTCTAAAATTTCATAGAATGGTAACTGAATAACGTAAATTAGTACGTTCCCAGTGGGTAAAAAAATTGAGAATGTCTTTACGCCATCCTTACAGCATTTTTACGACGTCGGAAAGACGTCCTATGTAGGGATGGGGAGTGACCGAAGTTGACGCCGACCGAGGACCGACTCTGTCATCTGACCGATTTCGTGAAATTTCACGGTAATGGGTGAAATCATTGAAATCGTTGAAATCATTTTTTATATCGATTTTCGAACGCTTTTTATCAACAAATTGTTACCGAAATATTGCACATTTGACTTATATGTGGTTTTCAGGTCGCAAATGTGGAAAATAAGAAAACATATTTATAAGTTGTATTTTCTGAATCCTAACCTGCAAAAGTGTGTAAGTTGGCGGAAAAGTTTGAAACGGTGCTGCACGAAATTAATTTCAATGTAATAAATAAGTGTTGAATAAGTAAATAAAATGTACAATTGTGGAAAAGTTTTTGATGCATCAATTTTTAAAAGAAATACACATGCAATAGTTAAATTCTACGTATATTTGAAGTGATATTCGTTATACATATATAGAAAAATATGCATACTGTAATAATATACAGCAACTAAATTTGTCTATAAAGATATTAATATACTAATAAATAATAAAGGTGAAGGGAAGTTGAGAAAAAAGTACACTGAAAGTCCTTATCAAGTCCCACTTTGGTTTTTGCCTGAAATGGCCATGGACATATAGCAGACCGACTCCAATGTCAACAATCAGGGCCGCAAAAATCATTTCTATGTGATTTTCGTTCGCAGTAAAAAAACTTTACCAGCTCGTTCAGGTGTTAGTCTGTTTCTGTATTTATTGTGAATATAGCTGTACGCGCTGAATGATCTTTCTGTGGCAGCAGAAGTAGCACGCATCGATAGAAGCTCCGTTGCTACTTTACTCAGTGAGGTTGAGTTGCAGAAAGTGTTCCACCAAGTTCTGGGATCTTCCTTCAATTTATCAACTGCGGCTCGGATATGTTCATTGTCCCAAAATCCCTTATGATTTAGGTATAAATAAAGCTCTTTTACAACCTCGTCAAAGTTTAGTGACTTAAGACTTTTTATGACTTTGCTAATGTAGGAAAGTCCTTCAATACGCTGTTTTTCGGTTAAAACGTTTCCCTGAAACTGCGGATCTAGAAGGTTAGCAGCGTCATGTGTTGAACGAAGTGCAAAATCTGTTCTTTCTTTCACGAGATTTATAATTTTAACTTCCTCTTGTGGTGAGAGCGGTGTGTAATGAAGATTTGCTTTCAGATGATCCGAAATTTCTTTGAATGCAACTGAACTTGGCTCAAGCACGACGTATCTGGCTCAAATTTCGTTACCCAATTATAAATCTGTTCAAGTAGAAAGCAAAATTGTTCTACCTCAGTCCACAGACCATCATTCAGAATAAAGTTTTCTGATTGTTTCGATACGTATTTTTTAACGTCTTCATATTTCACAAGTTGAACGACAGCCTGTCTATTTGTTGGAATAAATTTGATATTTTTTCCAATAAGCATCGAATTTGGTAGATTTTAAATATCGACGACCAGCAAATTACCAGTATGTCCGCCACACCCGTAGTAACATCCCAGTAGGCAAAAAGACATGGACGTCTTAGGGATGTCTTTACGACGTCCTCAGGATGACGATGTCTTTTTGCCCAGTGGGATAACGGTAAATTGTGTAGATCTGGGTCCTCAGTTAAAAGTCGCCAAGATTTATTTATGGTAGATGCATTATCAGTGCATACAGCCAAACATCGATCGTGTCCACAGGCTGTCATTGTCTCTTTCACTACTTTAGCGAAAAATTCACCAGTTGAAACTTGTATATCTTTTTTATGGTAATTCAGTATCATTTTGTACACTATGAATGATTATTTGAAAGTGGTCAAAATTTATTTACCTAATGTCAACCCAGGCATCTATTTGGATTGCGTAGCTGGATGCTTTTTCGATAAGTTTGATAACTTGGCTTTCAATACGCTTGTACTCTTGATCTAATAACGTTGCGGACAATGTTGTTCCACTCGGTAAGTGGAAGGATGGTCTTAACTCTTTAAAAAATTCTATCCAATAAAAATTTTCAACAATGGAGAAAGGAGCTCCTGAAACGAAAATAGCGCGTGCCAGTAATTCCCATAGTCTTTTTTTGAAGAAAGTGATAATATTATGGTTATGCAAAGTTTGGAATGAATAGAACGATTAATAAAATTAAGAAACAGCTTTCTTCTCACTTTCTCTGAAATGTCCATTGACTTTGCTATTTCATAATTATTTTCATCTTTGTCAAGACTTTTTTGAATTACAGACTCCAAAACAAGATTCTTCAAATCGTCTGGAGCAATTTTACATAAAATGATATGTCTTGTCATCCTTTTGATGTGTTTTACATAAACATTGGAGCAAAATCCACATTTCTACTCTTTCTTGTCCTTCTTTACTTTCGTATAATATAAATTAAAGACTTCTAATGGCCTGAAGCGAACTATTTTCCCTATATTCATTTATATAGTACTTATATATTCATAAAACTTCTTTTTATAACTGTTTCATAACTGTCCGCGACTCGGCTCTCACACGCGGAGAAGCTCGGTGAGACCATCATTTGTTCTTGATGATTTCGAATTGAAAGCGTTTGAAATTTTTTTTAAATGTTGAAAATTGGATAATTATAAATTGCAAAATTTTAAAACAGAAGCTTTTAAGATTCAAAACTTCCAAATTAAAATGATTAAGTTTGGACAATTTCATTAGGAAGGAGATGAAATTATATCATTTCTAAATCAAAGCATTCACAATTGAACAATTTTATTTTGAATTTAAGAATCTCGAAACTGTATGATTCCAGATTAAAATTTCGAAAATAAGACAATTTCAAAACGTTAAAAATTGAATCTTCTCCGATTAGAATTTTGAAAAATAGATCATTTAAAATTCGAAGAAGTGAAAATTGTATTATTTTTAATAATAAGTATTCAGAATTGAATAATTTAAAATTGAAAACTTTAAAAATTTAATGAATTTAAATTCGAAGCGATTAAAGTTTGACATTTTGAAATTGAAAACTAAATTGAATGTTCAAAGTCAAAGCTTCTGATTTATTGTTATTCTGAAATACGTTCGAAATAAAAAGTAATTTTAAATGGGAAACATTAAACTACCTGTGAATTCGATGTCTTTTCTGTTTCTGCATCAACTTTGAACTATGTTGATGAAAAAAGTTATACTGTAAAAAACAGATTTTTTAAATACTATGAATGACCAAAATGACCATAACTTCCTTACTCTTCAGTAAAATGCATTAATATTATAGGTCAATCGATTCGTCTCGAATCAAAAAGTCTTTTCTATTCTTGCATCAACTTTGAATTACACTCGAACCTCACTATAGAGACCGAGACGGGGGTACCCTCAATGGACTTCGTTCTATCTCGGGGTTCTCCAAACCATAAACAATCAGGGACGTGTGAACCATTTCATAATATTACGCAATCTCCGAACGTGAGTGCGAACGTGAGTACCCGCGCACTGCGCCATTGTCTATACGCTGCTGGTGTTTCACGCTTGGTTGAACACCGACTCTCGCCCCGCGAACTGAGAAACTGCGTGAGTCAGCAGTTGGCCAGCAGCTCTAGGAATTCCTAAACCGGGGTTCCAGTGTATGTTAATGGAAAAAGTTTAACTATAAAACTGATTTTTAAAACATTATGAATGATCACAGATTCTTTAATCTTCAATGGAATGTATTAATATTATAGGTCAATCGATTCGTTTCAAGACAAGGAATCTTTTATATTCTTGCATCAACTTTGGATTATGTGAATGAAATGAGTTTTACTATAAAAAACCCATTTCTAAAATATTATCAAGTGCTAGAAAAATTGTAGTAATTATTTTTAGAAATCCTTCGGTCCGTTGTCAAATATTGGTGGCGAAAATCAGCCCTCCAAATTTCATCAGTTTATATGTATGCAACCGTCTTCAAGTTATCGTGTTCACAAAAAAGCGTGACATCCACACACACACACATCCGGACAATTGCTTGAAACATTGTATTAGACATTTTTAATTGAGGAACGTTTAATTAAACGAATTTAAAATTTTTCGAAATTGTCACCAGAACAAAGCTTCCTCTATGAGGAAGCAAAACTTGAGGCATCTCGAAAGTTGCATAAAATTACGATATTTGTAGACTCGTTGCGAGCCACCTATTGTATACTGTTTATAAAGTAATATTAGAGGTTTCATAACATGTTACATAATCTACTCTATTTTTTGAGTCCTCAAAAATTCTAAATTTTTAAAATTCCAAAAAAAATTTCTAGTTGTAAAAAAATCTATTTCTAACAAGGAGTGAAATCTACAGTACCTCACTTTAAAAAAAAATCTTGGGGGGTAATCCACCCTCTAGGGCGGGGTGGTAAATTGCAAAACACGATTGAATTTGATCGAAAAATTCCGGAAAAAATATATGTTACACTTGAGTTCAAATGAAAGTTGAGTGTTTTTGCTTAACTTTGGAAAAATTATAGTATACACTGTTTATAAAGAAATATTAGAGGTTTCATAACATAATACACCATCAATTTAAAAAAATCTATTTCAAACGGGGAATGAAATCTACAGTACCTCAATTTCAGAAAATGGAATGTTTGGAAAAATTGCGAAAAATGTATATGTTGTATTTGAATGTGATTTCAAATGTAAGTTGATGCGTAACTTACAAAGCTTGTTAAAAATAATTTATCCTCAACGTGCGCCTAACGTTTATTATAACAGCGCAGCTTGTTTTCTGAAATATTTTTATTTTCGGTCGGTGTCACTATTTTTAGAACTTGAGTCATAAACGTGAAGTTTTGTTTTATAATATTGCTTAACAATCAGTGTTCTAGGAGGCAGTTCCCTAATTGGTAAGTTCTTCATTAATTTGTCGCGTCCCGAGTTTAAGGCGAGGGTATTTTGGAAAAGTGTGAATGAGAGAGACTAACAGGAAATGTTTTTTCTACCTGACGTTACCAATGTAAAATTTTTTGTTAATATTTTACTATAAATCTTGTTGAAATAAACAAAACAAGAGTTACGTTGATCCAACAAACTATCTGTTTTAGTCAAGTTAACTTTTGTGTTATGAGAATAAAATTTTTATTACAAAAACCAAAATGTTTTATTATTAAATTTTTTATCAATTCAACGAAAATTTGGTATTCGCACTTTTACATATATCTTAATTTTTTCATTTCAGTATCAATGATGAGAATAACCCAATTAGCGTAATCAATTTACTATACTTGCTTCATTCCAAGCATTGAATTACATACAGGAAACACATATAAATGAAAAAAAAATAGAACTACAATAACGTATAGAATCTATCTTATTAGATTCTATGAACAAGTTCAATGGAATAGGTATGATAGTTGAAGAATCTCTAGATTTTTGGGAACAATCAAGCATTCAGAAGCACAAATTATAGAGGACGAAGTTCAACACACAATACCAGATTCTCTTGTTGCTCCTACAGATAAATGTGCGTATGATGAAGAAGAATTCTCATACGATTATAAATTGAGAGCTGTTGAGTACTGGAGCGGTAAAACAAAAAAATCGGAATTTTGAAACTGTGAAACGTAGATTTAGAAAAATACAATCTGACCGACAATTACGCCGCTGGACTCATACATTGAATAAAGGTGGTACTTACAGAGAAAAAATCGCCAGAATTTGTGATTTTACATTAGAAAATTTTGAAGCAGCAATGGAGGCTGGTTCTATCGTTCATGATCAAGGCTCAAGAAAACGGGAATTACAAGGACAGAAAGAAGTGAGTCAGAGAAACTTACTTCAGGTATAGTTACCATTATCATTATCACGATTATCAAAAATAATAACAGTTATAGTAATAAGCATAATTATTACTAGAAAAACCAACTTCTTTTTTCTAAAATAAACGTTAAGTAAGAATGATTTTCTTTAATTTCCTTTTTAGATCACAACAAAACTTGGTTAAAAGAAATATATTTTCCAAATGTGGGGCCAAATACTGTTTTATTGATTTATTCATGGAGTGGCCATTGTCCTGCACCAGTAGAAGAAGCAACACCTCGAAATAAATATGTTAATTTGAAAATAATACCAACAGGAACCACAGGAAAAATTCAACCCCTAGATGTATTTGGTTTCAGAATTTGGAAAAATTTTGTACGTCATTTTTCAGACAACGCTATCATAATGAATCATGATATCAACCTACACTTACGAAATAATATCATCAAACTTCAATCTTTAGTTCATAATCAACTGTCTTCTCCACGTTATATCAATCTCTTCAAATACTCTTGGCACAAGAGCGATTACATGGATACGAAGCCAGGAGAAATTGAAAATCCTGTTGATTTTAGTTTTGATGATTCCTCTAAAACTCACTGCGAAGTTGAAGGTCAAACAAACGTTGCTGTAATTCGATGTTCATGGTGTAAAAAATCATTATGTTTCAAGCACTTTTTCGATGATTATCATTATTGTTCAAAGTATGAACACTGATAAAATGCCAATTCGAATTTCGTAACCAGACGTTTAACAATGAAACATACGATAAACCCTACTACATATTATGTACCACGGATTCTTCTAAAGATATAATGCGAGCTCTAACTTTGAATGTATACATGACGTATGTAATAAAGTAAAAAACTTTAAAAAAAAATACTTTTTCACAATACGAACATCGAAAATGGCGGCTTTCGTAGCCTGCGAAGCGTTGCGAAAATGGCGGTATGCAGGTGAGCGGGCACGAAACTACTTTACAAGCCCTAGAGTTTTCAAACCTCTTATTACAAACCCTAGTGTTTATACTTTCGTGAGTTACGACCTAACCCTACCGTACAAACTTCTCAAGTGTTGCCACAAACTTGGCGTGCGCTGTAGGGGCAACACTTGAAAAAGATTTTATTTGACTAGCTAAAACTAAAATGAACATAACCTCACATGTCTATAGTATGACTGGTATGAAGTTCTCGTCTCACATTTAATGTTATGTTTAATTTTATTTATAGTAATTCAGAATGATTGTTTGTTGTATTTTTCTTTACGGGGGGCCTCGCCCCCCGAAACCCCCCACGGGGGCTCCGCCCCGGATCCCGTGGCCCCCACCATCACACCGCCTACGTTGCTCGCCCCACATTATATGCGATAATCTCGCAAACACCTTGCAGGCTACAAGCCGCCATTTTCGATGTTCTTTTTGTGAAAAATAGTATACGCGGCGCGGAGCTGAAACCTCGCGAACGCCAACTCGCGTGTTCGCTGTACTCGGGGGCTTCGCCCCCTCGTGCAGCCAACTTCACGCTCGTTTGCATTCGCTCGGTTTCGCCGTTTGCCACGTAATGTACTATTCAACCACCTTAATAATATCCGACATTGATGTCCACTTGCAAGCTATTTTATGACGTGTTGAAAATAATTTTTAAAAAAAGTACACTTAAAAAACTCAATATTTTTGAAGCTATAATATAATGTTGAATATTGCCATTTTGTTATTTTTCAGACACATATATCTATTCATGGATATTTTTTCTTCATTTGAAATTCACACTCAACGAAACTTTATTTCATCACGAACAGACACTGAAAAAAATAAAATAGATCGACTGAAAATATGAGCAAAAAATATCATAATGAAAGTCAAACTGCTCGAGTTCTTTTCCTTCAAGGTATTTTTCGTAGAAAATCCCAAAGAATTACAACCATCATAAAGAGGAAAGCCATACCTATACATACTATCGCGAGGAAAAGGTTAGCTTGCTCTTACTTGCTTGGTGTGCTTAGTATAGCTATAAATACGAGTATTTGAAGGCTTTAGACCACAAGGCTATTCTACCTTGCAAAGAAGAAACAACGTATCTGCATTTTCAGCGTATCTGTATGACAGGTACCAGAATGTTCCTTATTCCATCCAATTATTTGAGATGAAAGTGAATTGCAAAAATCGAGTAATTTAAAAAAGTAGTTGAGCAACATAACTTGAAAAAATTAGTTCAAATTCCTCGAACTTGCCGGCAACGAAATTTAAATACTATTTCTTGCATTAAATCGCATTTCTACACTATTGTATCCTTCTTTATCTACTCGATTCGTGCGTTAATAAGGTTAAATGTTCACGAAAAAAGCACAAATCGTATCTACAGATAGATACGCTTTTTCGCTCTAGCTCGAAATCATCCAAAGTGTAGATACGTCGTTTCTTGTTTGCACGGCAGTATTAAAGGGTGGGATTAAAATAAGTGTCCAGAAGAAAAACTTGGATTGAAGTGTTTGGATCCGAATAAAAAATACTAAACCGTGGCAGCCCTGCGCAACCTCTAAATATTAATTAAAATTCTTTTGAAGAAACTGCTATATTATTTTGGCGACAGGAATGCATTGGTGCATAACCATTTCGAAACTTCGAAACTTGACATTTTTTGGACCACCCTAAAAATATGTGCATCAGTTTGTAACACGATTTCCAAACTAAGTAAGAGGACACTTTATCTACCCTCAAAAACCTGCCAATGACGACCCAACGTGATTTCTCGGTAGCTGAAAATTTCTAAGCGAAAATTAGACTAAAAACTCTGTTGCAGGTGTCTGGCGCCTGTGGAAACGTTACTGAAAGCTCTAATCTTAAAATACAAAAAATTAAGTTTAATTATGAAACGACAAGAACATATGTGACGTGGAACGAAGAAACCGACCTTACAGCTCCTTTTCAGCTTTTCGAGAAAATCGTGTTTTCATGGGACGGGTCCCTACGAGTAGCCTACGAACGTCATATACATGTTTGGTTCAATTTTGATCGCACAGATTTAAAAATAGGCTCATTCGTTCGGGCATGCTTTCATTATTTGGAATCATTGAAAACCTCGCGCCCGATTTTTGGCGCTGTAAGGTCGGTTTCTTCGTTCTACGCCACATATTAACATTAAATTGTATTCATATTTTCCGCGTCACTACTCATACATTTACTTCAATAGCATAAAACCAGTAAAATCGTTACTTATTGAATATATCAATTAGTAACGATTTTACTATAAATTAATGTTTTTCTACTAAAGATTAGTAGAAATGCTTACTGAATCAATAGATAAACGACTTCGCACTTTTTTACTGGTAACTTTATTAACTGAGACAGAGAGTGACTGGAAGTCTTTGTTTATGAATTCATGTGTAAACAATGTTCACTTTTAGTGTTCACAGTAGTTTTGTACGTCATTTAACGATTCTATGATTATTTCAGTTGAAACAAATAAATGTATCTATGAACATAATGTCATTAATGTCTTCACACAATTTTTCTACCTTTATATCTCGTCGATTGAATAATTTAATATACTTACTGAATTTTATATATTACAAATCATACAGAAGAAATAATGTTCATAATGGAATATTAAAATTAGAGTCATATTGGTGAAACATTGATTTATTTTGTGAAGATCAATCCACTTCTTCGGGCCGCACAGGATGGGTTAATGGTATTACCGACTTTTTCTTCGTATCTCTAGACAGTGCCTTTCTCATATCTGAAAAATACATATATGTATATATATATATATATATATATAATGTAACAAGACAAAATTTTACCTACCAAAATTATTATTTTATTTCATTCTTTAAGCGGAATCTACTTCTTCCCATCACGTGGCACGATACCCCAAGGGCATTTATTAGTATTGATAGGGTTGAGACTAAAAGATCCCCTGACGCTTGGGTAATCCCGTTGCGTCCCCTTGTAGGCCTATGCGTAACTTCAAATCCCTCTCCATAAGGAGAGGACCGCAGCCACGATCTTGGCCGGTATGTTCCAGTAAAAAGAAACTAATTGGGGCGAGTTCAGGAGAATACTCTAGGAGACCTCGTGAATCTCGCTTTACGACAATCACGAATTGGAGCAGGTTGTGAATTTGTGTAAGTTCATAAAAAGTAATATAATCTTCAAATATCGTATTCGCCCGAATTCAGCGAAAAATTTTTAGGAGAATCAATTCGTGTGTATTCATTAGCACAAATTAATTTCAGTGCAGGCCAATTCATTTAATTCGCCCGGTTCGAAAACAAACTTCAATTCCCCTAAATTTGTCGGCGCGCATGCAGTTAATGACTGGTCTATTCAATCGAATTCGTTAGGTATAACCAATGCGCTAGCCATAAAGGATTAGTTGTAAATATCTGTCAAAGAGGTCCGTAGCTCAGTGGTCGCCCTCTGGACTCATACACTTGGGATCGCTGGTTCAAGTCTTTGGACATGCATTTTTAATTAAGTTTTGTCGAAATGACCTTGACCACGAATTAAGGCGAATTGACACGTATTCGATTTACGCGGACTCAATTCGTTTCAATGAATCAGAAAGCAAGATTCGGGCGAATTCAAAAATGTTAATTCGCCGCAATCAGTTTTTATTTTACTGGGGTCTAACTCACTGATGCAGTTACTGCCCATGAGTGCCAGATGCTTCCCCGCAATTGTGGGCAGTGACAAAGGATGTGAATAGCTGTCTCAACATCCCTTCCGCACAGGCGATAGAGAGGGCTATCTGCGAGCCCTATCTTATATCTGTGATAGTTGAGGTTTCCATGCCCTATAAACATTTCTGTTAGGACCTTGACTTCATCCCTACCGAGCTTGCGTAATTTCGCAGCTCGTTTAAAGTTCAAATTTAAACACATAAGTGTTTTGGCCTGTCTGCAGCCAGCGGCCTTATTCCACTCCTTCTAATGTTCCTCGGTCAGCCAACTGTTAATTTCTTCAGCAACTAACCTACTACCCCAAGGGCATAATTGAGGTAATTTTAAGAACGTAGGATTAATTCGTCGTTGCGTATTTTTCTTTGCTGTTTTTGACCTTGCCTCGATCTTCAATCACAAGAGGGACAACGAGGGATTTTGGAACTCTGATGCGCACAGAGAACTGAGATTCACTTGCTGCCGTCTTCGTTTAAGAATCGAGATTCCTATTTGAATCTGGTTCCCGCCTTTCCGTTTGTTTGCTGTTTCTACTAGTCCCAGAACCTGGCTGGAAATCTTGGATGCCTCCAGAGCCAGGGATGACGACGGTTATTTCCTTAGGCTTTGGGAACGAACTTAGTCGCCTCGGAGCGATACCTTGATCTGCACCAGTAATCCTTATGACGGAGGAAGTCTTCTCACATCCCCTAACAGGGCCCTTGACGCTACGGCACTGGACGAGAAGCTGGCCTATGCAAGACTTCCACGACAGGATGCGAATCAGGTCTGATTGTCCTAGATTTGTTGCGTTATAGTTTCCAGTGCGGAAACACTCGTGCTAGAGAGGACGAGAGGATTCCTCAGTACCGAAAATGCTTCGGATCTACTCTTTACATTCTTTTATTCAGTAACAGGCTACAATTAAGCCGCCCCTGCACCTTCTTTCGTCCTGGCGGCACGGCTGAGAGCGAACCGAGTGGAACTCTACCACTCACAGGACAGCGCCGAACAAGCAGCCAGTCAGAGCCGGCCTGTGGAAACTTGCCCAAAGGAGACGGGACGACGCGTTCGGCAACCGACAAGCCAAGTTCTTTTTCGTTTAGCAGCGTAACTTCTGACATTAAACTGGCAATTGACAGAAGGGAGGTAACGGTTGTTGTCCTTTTTGATTTTTCCAAGGCGTTTGATACTGTAGACCATAATTTACTTTTATCTAAGCTCAAATCGCTTAACCTTTCTAATACGGTAGTTAAACGGTTTGAATCGTATCTCAGCAATCGTTCTGAAAGAGTACAGAATAGCAATGGTGCGGTCTGTTTGTGGTGAGGTCAAGAGTGGTGTCCCTCAAGGATCCACTCTTGCTCCCACTCTATTCAATATTTGTACCTCTGATCTTGGTAGCCAGCTTCGACATTGCAAGCACCACAAATATGCTGACGATTTTAAGCTATATCTGTCAGGCCCTATTGCTACGCTCAAGAACCTACTTCAAAATTTACAGGAGGATACCGGTTTGGTGGTTCAGTGGGCTTTGACTTGTGGTCTCACTCTTAACCCAGCTAAAACAAAAGCTATTATTATAGGGCCCTCTTTCTCTCCATTACCTGAAACAACTGCAAACCTACCTCCTCTTCTAATTTACCAACGTATCATCCCTTTTGTGGGATCTGTGAATGATCTGGGCTATTTTTTTAATCGCACTCTTTCTTGGAATGAACAAGTTTCGGATATTTCAAGAAAAACCTTTAGAGTTCTCTAACAGCTCAACAGAAATAAAGATTCTCTTCCTACCCCCACTCGTATCCTCCTAGTTAAAAGCCTTATCCTACCTTTCTTTGATTACGTTACAGTTGAAGTTATCAAAAAAAGTAAGTCCTTACATTAAGGTTACTGAAAGAATAAGTAACTTTGAGTTCCCTTTAAATTTACTTTAACTATTTACCCACCACCCCTTATTTTTGTAATTTTAGAATGAATAGACATGGCTAAAATAAATTATGTGTCATGTTTTGACATTTTTACAGCAATTTATTTGGAATATCTTCATCTCAAAATTTACGCTTTAAAGATACATTACCGTTAGAAGAAGATAATATCAAAAAAGCTTACATTATTCCGTAAACTGTCTTAAATTTACACTATTTTTAATTTTGAACAACAACCTTTTTATAGAATTTCTTCTATCTCCAATAAAACTAGTTTTTCAGGAAATCCATAACAATAAGTATGGATCGTGCTAAACGGGATAAACAAGATTCCCTTATTGAAATCTTACCTTCGAATAAATTATTTGGGGGTGATAAAGCATTGATAAAATTCATGAAAATCGTTGATATAGAACGATGAAGGTTCAATAGAAGAATGTTGAATATATCGGAAAAGAAATTAACATTTTGGAAAGACTATAAAAAGGCCTAACCGAAATGAAAATAAGTGGAATTAATATGAGAAGGTTGTTCTTTTCAGATTTTTATATTATTTCAAAACTTAGGTTGAAACTTATATAATTTCTCCGTACTCTTACTAACAAACAAAAATTATGACGTTTCGACTTTGTATTATATTTGAAACTCACAAAGTTATAGAGCTAATTCAAAGATATGAAAATCCACGAATCGGGGATACAGTTGGCTGTTTCAAAAACAAAAATTACTTCTGTCAAATATATTTTAGTGTTGCTGATTTCATTTTTCAGTATTTATCTGTTTGAATCATTAGTTTTTTTCGTTGCCTCATCAAAAATGATCTTATGTTCGCACACCCCGTGTGGAAGAATCTTTTGGCGCTGGCCCAGACCAGACCGTCTGGTTTCCAATCTTGACGCTGACCAGACGGTCTGGCTTGGGCCTGGCCAAAAGTGTAACTTTTTTTTCGGCCAGCTCCAGGTCAGAACGTCTGATCAGCCGCTAGTTAATGGCTGATCAGCCGCTAGTTATTGGTTGATCAGCCGGTAGTAAATGGCTGATCAGCAACTAGTTGGAAGCCGGTCAGCCGCTGGCTGGACTCTCTTGTGAATGAAAATAATTTGACCAGAAAAAAATTCTTGTTTTGATAGTGTGAATTTTTTTATTTTTTCATCATTTTAGACCCCTTGTAACTTTTCCGAAATATGTTCAAAATATTTGGTGATCGAACTTAAAACTTTTTTTTCTTAGATAGCTGATCAGCGCCAGTCCTGGGCCAGACTAGACCTCCCAGACCGAACTTAAAATTTTTCGTTTTTGGCTAGCTGATCATCGCCAAACCTCGCCCAGACAAGAATATCAAGGTGATAAGAAAAAAATCTTGTTTTGATAGTGCGAATTTTTTCTTTTTTTTTGGATAGCTGATCAATGCCAGTCTTGAGCCATGTCAGACCTTCCAGACTAGATGGTCTAGATCAAGTCAGACCTGGACAAGACTAGCGCCAGACCTAGTCCAGATCAGTTATGGGACAAGAAAGTCCCATCCGATACACCCACTTAAATGACTGTTGCAAGAAAACTGTAATTAACTATATATTCCTCTAAAAAAATGACTAATAGTGACTTTTTCTGAAAGAAGTAACTAAAAAGGGTCTTGAAAAAAATAAGTGACCAAAAATGACTTAACTGACTGTGTGACAGCCCTGGTCATGACTTGAATGGCCCTAGTAGCAAGTGATGCACGTTCTAAAGGATTTTCGAAATAGTTTCAGATTGCGAGATATTCTTGTTACAAGTGTATAAATGTCCCATACGATACGAAAAGAATGGCTGATCTTGTATGGTTTTGTTGGAAAGTGGTATTTTTTGATTAAAATTTTTCACGATTAAAACAAAAAATATGCGTCTTATCGAAAAATAGTTCTTAGAAAATTTGTAGGAATTTTTTAAGGTGAACAATTTTGCTCTCAACATTTTTTTCGTATCTTGTATAGTTTCGCTGTAAAGTAGAATTTTTTATTTTTTAAAAGGCATTTTCGATGGATAAAACCAGAACCATTGGTCAAAAATGGCTTGTTAACGAACTCGCCCTTTCTCTTAAGTCTCTAAAAACGTATGCCAAAACATAGTACAATCCGATTAATCTTTCATGAGTTATCCAGAATACAGACGACAACGACGGCAACAGACAGACACTATCGTAAAACCTATTTTTTCGGATTCAGGGGGTCTCGAAACATGGAGATTTAATGAAATCTGCGAGAGTCAATTTTCACATAAAACCAATACCTTCTCATTGAGATGAGAATGTGAAAATAGCTCGAAGCAAGTGGATTTATACCTGACTGAATCCATTCCAAATCAGGTAGGCAGTGCAACTTCAAGTCAGAGAATCATTCGCCTCTTAAATATGTTGTTTTTCAAAGAAAATGAGACGACACGTATTTTAGTTATAAAAAAAAAATTATTTTCGCAAAGTTATGAGTATTTGAAATTTTAGGGTTGTTTTTAAAAATAAATACAAATTTTTTCTTCATACCATTATTAATTTTGACTTTATTGAGATACTGAAATTTTCTTTCCTGATTCTGGTGAGGTTAATATTATCCTCCTTCGGAATCCGCCGGAAAATTAACAAAATGATGAAAATTGAGACAATGGCGGCGGTTTGTCGGTAAATATTGAAAGTCGATTGAAAAAAACCCACCTTTTTTTGCTCAAATTTTTTTGTTGAATTGGTCATGGAATGACGAAGAAATCTTCTGAGTTTCATGCAGGCCAAACTATTTTTCTGTTCCAGAGAATTTTATTTTCGAAAAATTGAATTTTCGAATTTTTCTTTCAAACAAGGACAGATTTGGCCTACATAAAACTTACAGAATGTCTTCTCTATATAAACACAAATTTTGAAAAAATATTGGATAAAATAAAAAAAATGGATTTTTGCACAAAATAAAGTTTCCATGATTTCAAAATTCAGCCAGGAAGATAATGTCAAATTTGATAGAAAACCTCACTTTTTTCATCTTATTCAATATTCTTTAAGAATTTGTGCTTATATAAAGAAGACATTGGTAAGTTTCATGCAGGTCAAATCATTTTTGTGGCTACGAGATTTTGTTTTCTCGAAAAATGGAATTTTTTAATTTTTCTCGCAAACGATGCATTATATCATGAAAGAGTAAAAGGTGTTTTTTGTAGAAGTGTTTAAAAAGAGCAAACTTTCTTCTCATCATTTTGTTGAATCTATCGTTGTTTGTAAAAAAAATACGAAAATTTAATTTTTCGAGAAAAAAAATTCTCTTGACCAGAAAAATAGTTTGGCCTGCATGAAACTTAAAAGATTTCTTCGTCATTCAAATAGCAATTCAGCAAAAAAATGTGAGCCAAAAAAAGGTGGGGTTTTTAATGAACTCGACTTTAAATATTTTTTTTTATATTCTTTTTTTCTTCAAACTTTAAGAAGTGTGTCATTTTTTGTGATTTTTAGCTATATCTACGATGTGGAAACAGAATTTTTTTTTTCGATACGCCCTAATGTACAACAAAGCCTACAACGAAGTACAAAAATGTACAAATTTCGTCTGAATGATAGACGAAACTTCTACTTTTCTGAAATTTTTATTGCCATTTATTGTCTTTTGTTGTAGTTTCCTATACAAATGATTGCAGTTTTTAAAATTTTTCGTAAAAGCTCTTACACAGGGGATTTACAGAAAGATTTTTTAATTGAATGTAAAAAAAATAAGTCTTGTGAAAATCTAAATAGGAATAAAAAACTGATGAATAAGGATTCTGAGAAATACAAAAAAAAGACTTTTCTTCAACACATGCATGAAAACCGCGGGTTTCCGAGCGTGTGAAGTGGGATGCAAGTTGCTGTTTGTTGACCAGGGACAAAAAACTGGGAAAAAAACTCGACAACAGGGGAAAAAACTCATAACAGAAGAAAAAACTCTAAACGTGCTGCTCTCTAGCGGAGAATTTCAGCAGCCGTCATGGCGTTTCAGTATG
>JAUMHM010000031.1:9429213-9443129 GCA_032362435.1 Melikaiella ostensackeni
TATGTTTTTTTTTTGGACCGATTTTCTTGGGAAGCTGATCAAATTGAAGCTCTTGGCATGTAGTATTGTGACAAAAAATGGAATGTGCCATGCCATAGTGTCTATTATTAAAAACTAGGAAAAACTAGGAATTCTGGAAATGTTGTTTTTAAGACCACTATTCTGGAGGCTTTTCTTATAGTCTGATGTTCTTTGAGAAATACTAAAATTGGAGCTCCTTGTATGTGAAATTGCGATAGAGATGTAAATTTTCCATGTTGTAGAGCTTTTCCTTGTTATCGAAGGTCAAAGCCTAAGAAAAATGAGAAAGTTTGGTTTTTAAGACCACGATGCTGAAAGTTTTTTTTTTGACCGATTTTCTTGGGAAGCGGATTAAATTGAAGCTCTTGGCATGTAGTATTGTGACAGAAAATGAAATATGCCATGCCATAGTGTCTGTTTATTGTTAGCAGTAATTAAAAACTAAGAAAAATTAGGGAATTTGGAAATTTTGTTTTTAAGACCACTATTCTGGAGGCTTTTCTTATAGTCTGATGTTCTTTGAGAAAGGCTAAAGTTGAAGCTCCTTGTATGTGAAATTGCGATAGAGATACAAGCTACAAGCTGTATGTAACAACAAAAAGTGCTTATACAGTTATGTACGAAGAAGATCTTCTAATACAATTGGACCACAATAAAGTGAAAAAAACCTAAATTCTGTGGCCTTCCATTTTGCAACGAAATGAGTTGATCTAGATTTACGCTGGAATTCACAGGGCACCTGAGTTTTTAGAAATTCCATCCGCCTCGCGAGTTCGATCCGCCTTTTACGACTCAGTCTGAAGTTTAAATTGACAGTAAGCCAGTATTCTAATAATTTTTTCATGATCCCTATACAAACAAGATGCATGAAGTCTAAAACGAAACATGCAATTAAATTTATCATTGGAAATATTTTCAACAGCGGTAAAAGACCTGGATGATGGTGTTCAGGCTGCTATTGATTTCTGAAGGATTCATCTGTCCTTTCTTTAGCACTCACAGATGGGTAAACCATTCTATTGATCACTCTTCCGCCTTTGACAGTACATCTTTCGCAAGCATACGTGCCTCCAGCCTAAGACATTTTTAAGAAACGCGCGTGCTGGTGTGTCACAGATCAGACATTTGAGCTTAACATCGAAATGTACATCAGAAATAATAATACCATCTGTTTGCAACTTATTAACTTCATAAACAAATTTATCTAGAAATATGTCGGAATTTTTTGGCTTCGCATAGCCAAAAATTTATCGCTACTGGAATAACATCGTAAATGTCAGGATCAAAATGTACTTTACACAAAATTGGCGTAAACTGTTGGCTACCCAATTTGGTTAATGGTACAGGATCAACATTAACTTGCAATTCAATTAATTTTTCTGCATGTAGATCCGGATTAATGAATTCTTTTAATTTATTTCCAATACCAAAATAAACAAATTCACCGATGCCACCATTTTGATCTTCCATTTCCACTATATTATACCTAGCATTAACTGTCTTAAGAAAGGTTTTGGCAGTTTTAGGTAGAGAAGGCAGCAATCTAAACCGCAAAATTTTCAGCAACTCATCTAGGTAGGATTGATTTATCTTATGCTCGACTGCCCACTTTCTGAGTTCCTGGATCTCTCGCTCTTCATCCAATTCTTCATGATCAGCCCTCTGTTGTAATTCGATGTTATCATCCGTGAAGAATTCAGTGTCGGTCAAATCTTCTCCGTCAGTTATTGTATCTGAAGGAAAATAATTCGTTTCATTGCTGACTGTGCTAGACTCGTCGTCTGGATTGCACGTAGTATGTCCCAAGTCCATTTCTCTATTCATACCACCATCATCCAAATGTTCTTCGGCACGCATAACAAAATATACCGAATTATTAAATAATTTTAAATCTATTTCTTTAAAATATTAATATCGCATGAAATTTTAAAGTTTCAACGCAAAAGTAACATTTTTAATCTTTTATTTAATACCAGAAATTTGAATAGAGTTTACTTAATTCTATTGTATTATATTCACTTAGTATATGGTATTCATTAACAAGCTTCAGAAAATTTTTAATTAGCCATTTAACGCCTCTAGGAAATATTTGACCTTAAACATTTCAATTAAAAAAGTAACTTCAAAAATTTTTCATTGAACTCTTAACTCTTTTAAAAGTGAAAAGTAAAAAAATGTACTTTTCAGTTTTATAACCGAAGGTTTATATATGTTTGTCTCTGTCAGATGAAAAAGATCCTTAACATTCTTGAACAAGATTGAAATGGATTTAATTTTTATAATTCTAGATCTCATTCTATGAATAAAAATAACTGAAAATCGATAAGAATTGGGCAAATTGAACTTTTCAATCGTTTTCAATGCAAGCCTTAAACTAGAAAATTTCAGACAATTGTAAATTAAATTTTAATAATTTTTTTATGATACAAAGAACTTTGTGCAACTTATAAAACTGTTTAGGTTTTAACGAACTATATTTTGACATCACGTTTACAGTAATGCAAATTTAACCTTAAAAAGTTGACTGATGTAATAATAACTGAGTAGATTTTCCCCTTATAGACATAATTGCATTAATGGTTAAAATTTTCAAACATGCAGTGTGATAAAATAATTTAATTATAAACGTGTCGACTTAGCGTGCAAGTTTTGTGGCAACTGAGATTCATTTACATTTTCGGAGTCACTACTTGATGACTTTAATTTCCTTTAAAAGTTTTGCAATTGTTCTGTGTTTTGTTTTTCGAAACCGCTGTAAATCTCTTTTTCTTTTATTTGAATCTATTTTACTTTACAACAATTTCACTGGACACACACAAAAAAACAATTAACTACCACTGCTGCAAAGCGGATCGCATTAGAAACGTGTGCGTTCCGTAAAAGCGGGTGCAATCAGGACGCCATATAACAAAGGAAGCACTCTTGTCTGGTTCCTGCAGGCACCTGATCATGGGCGTAAAAAGGGTCCGTGTCCAGGCACCATGTTCATAAAAAGGGCATCCTGACCCGATGCGTATCCGGCCCTTACACGGGCTGTTATGACATTTTACTAACACCGTAGCCGTTTCCGGGCCTTATCAGGACCTTTTTATATAATAAATAATAATAAGGTTAAATAAGACAGTTTCTACTCGGGTACTTTGTCTTCAAGACATTAAAGTCCAGCTTTGTCTCATAAGCCAGACTTCATAGATATCAAGTTTTGTCTTAACGTTTGTGATTATAGCTCTCAATGGCAAGACGAACGGAACTTGTCTCAAGACATCAATATTTCTGTTATGTCTTGACTAAAGTCCAGTAAAAAAAGTACCAGATAATACGGTCTTGAATTTAAAAAGAAAAATGGTTTAATTTTCAAAATAGCTGCTTAATAGTGAAAAAATCGGAATCTCTAAATCTTGGCGACTAGAACCATCTAAAATTTGCTTCAAAGAAATTAATATTGTTGTTTTATATAAGAATCTCTTAAACCGTAAGAAATACGGAAAAACGGATAACATTTTCGAAATTGTTGCCAAACAAATGTAATGGTAACAACAAATGAAATAAAATAGATTTATTTAGTATGCATATTGTATAATACTTTAAAAAAATGTGTATAAACATAAATAAGGATTAGCTCTTATGAAGGTAGGGATAATCCTTTTTGCCGGGGTGAATAGGCATTGGAAACCTTTTTCCTCCTCCTTTTTGTCTCCAACATGTCTTGAAAATGACTTGATAGCCTGTCATCAAGACGAAACCCAAGGCGAAATATTTTTACACGGAAAGCTCTTCGTTTGTATAATTGCGTTTAAGAATAAAATATGCTATGATATGGAGGTTTTCTTTTGTTTTCAATAAATAAAAACTAGGAAAAATGTGAAATTTGGTTTTTGAGATCACTATGCTGGAAGTTTTTCTTTCAGACCGATTTTTTCCAGGGATGGCTCATTTGAAGCTCTTGGCATGCAAACGTGCAATCAAAAATCGAATTTGCTATGTTATATTCTACCGTTTTTTGAAAACAGTATATGAAGAATATTATATAAAAGATACACTTTCGCCTATGAAACCCTTTTTGATAAGCGCTTACCGTCCGCTTCACGAAATGATTTTTAAAATCATAAACAACAAATGGAAGTTCAAAAAATATGCTTTATCCCTCTTATTACTTTTTTTTTGTTGGTGGGGCTGAGTTTTCTATGTCCTGTGTCATGCCGTAACAATTCTTTCTTTCACTCTATTATTTCACTTAAATTGATTTCATTGCTCTATTAAACTTAAAAATCCGTGAATTTGCGTAACAATAAGAATCGCGGTGAAGAGTTTTTCATAGGAATAAGAAACCATAGAAGGATATTTTCCTAAGAAAAGCGAGGGATCTTAATGAGACATTGTTTACACGTCTTTCACCTTCTTTACTGAGGCTTCGCGTAATTGACGAAGTGATGGTTACATGCTCGACAAAAACTTCAAAAGCAGCCCATGCAAATAGGTCTGCCTGTGACGATTATCACTTATTATGTACAAGATGAAAATCTGCGTTCTACTCCAGTAACACTGAAGTAAATTTCTTGTTTATCGTTTGTTTATTGCAGCGGTAACAGATTCTTGGAAAACTGAACCCGACAGTAAAGGATTATGGATGATCCATTATTCATGGCGTACTTGTGTTATGTCACGTTCTACGTAAATGGATGCATATCGAATTGTAGTTATTCACTTCTCGTTTTTTTCGCGGAATTAAAATCTTAGGAATCAATTATTTGAAATAGTTGTATAATATAATACGATACACACACACATACACACACACACACACACATATTTAGGGTATCAAAACGTTGCAAACAGTTAAAAATTCCATTATGTCACAAATGAAAACTACCCTTTGTGCAACGTTTTGATGCGATTTTCTAGCTCAATATGATACTTAGGTATTTTTGTGGAAACTTTTCAAATGTATGAAAGTTCTTGGAAATTTGTGAGAGTTTGAAAAAAGATGGATTTTCTTAAAATGAAAATTTAGGGAAGTTTCTAATTTTGTTAAGTTTTTATTCACGGTTGAGTATTCTTATCACATTTTTGGAGCAATGAACGGTCTTTTTCCATCTTAGAGACCGAACTGCAGGAGACTGGTGCCCTCCTCAGTGTACAACAAATATCGATCATAACTCTTTTGGTTCTGGCTTGGTTCTCATGCTTTTCTTTGCATGGCCGAGGCTTGGTAAGACTGACTTCATTAATGGACATTCCACCTTATGACGATTTAGTTGCTTGGTTTGGATATGATTTTATACTTATGAAATAAATTTCTCGCATCAAAATTAAGTTGAGTGTATACTTTTCATAATGAATAATAGAAATAATAATGTAGCCTCGGATAGGATTGACACTTCTGTTGACGAAAGGCATGTCCTTGGAAAAGTTTCAGGCGATGAATGGGATACAATGCCAAAGATTCGGTCTGATTATGAATGAGAGAGCAAGACAACATGTCAAAAAGTATAAATGTGTATCTCCTAGATTATTATGGGTAAGAATGAAAGTAAGAATCAGAAGACTATTTATTATAGCGTGCTACGCTCCAGCTGATGATGACAAGAAGGATGTAAAAGATACCTTTTGGAACTCGTTAAATGATATATTAGATACTCGCTTTCCTGGTGAAAGAATAATTTTCAGAAACACAAGAGCGTGCATGAAACGATGTTTGAATGTAACGGAGGCAAAAGATGTATGCAAGGATAGGGATGTATAGAGGACAATTGTTTATAGAAAGAAGTGTGATGCTTCAAAAGAAAGGTTCAGGAAATTAATGGGCCCGCGTGAAGAAATTTTCTTATTGGATTAGTATAATGGCTTTGCGAAGCTCTTCACATGGGGTGATGCTAGACAGATTGATTAGCGGATGGTTTTATGTGTTGATGATGGAATGATAGGTAGTGTTATAAGTGCTTGATGATCTATGGTTGAAGGTGATATTATCTAAAGATGATATCATATGTTCACAGAAAATCCTAGGATTTCACTTTCATCTTGAAGTGGAATCAAAGTGATTTGCAGCAGACTGATACTCAGTTGGTTATCCACAAATTGCGTCAGATGTTTTTCCGAAATTTTCAACCCCACCTCACTCCAGATTTGCTCTGACAACTATTGAAAATGAACATCAATTTTTATTCAAACTATTATCCTTTAGACTGTAAATTATCAAAATTCCTATTTATTTGTTGCAGGCTTCACAGTCTTTCTCCTATTCTTCTTTTCGTTTTTCCACTTATATGAAAACTGAATTAATAGACCCCAATAAGAACATCCTACTATTTTTGTTTGAAAGTTAATTCTTTTTCGTTGAAAATTCTACTATCATATTTTGAGTTGAGAATTCATCCTTTTTGCTCAAATTTTTTATTATTTCGTTGAAAACCTAATTATTTTATTGAAAACTCAAAAATATTGTTGAAAAGTTGTCGTTTTCAATTGAAATTCCAACTGTATGTTTGAAAATTTGACAATTTGATTGCGATTTTCATCGTTCTTAACTGAATCTTTTTCTTTGGTTTGAAAATTCAACTATCTTGTTGGAAATTTGCCTTTTTAGTTTGAAAATTAATCTCTTTTGGTAGAAATTTCATCCTTTTTGGCTATAAAAGCAACTGTTTAGGAGAAAAATTTTCTGTTTTGGGTAAACATTTAACTCTCTTGTTGAAAATTCGTATTTTTTGGTTGAGTTGATAATTTATGTATTTTGTTGTAAATTCGTCTCTTTGGTAGAAAATTACTCTTTTTGGTTGAAAATTCCACCATTTGGTTAAGAATTCATATATTTTGTTGAAAATTCGTTTTTTATTCGAAATTTAATGTTTTTGATTGAAAATTTATCTTTCGCGGCTGCAAATTTAATTATTTTGTTAAAAATTCATCCTTTCTGATAGAAAATTAATCACTTTTAGCTAAGGATTCAACTATTTTGTTAAAATTTTTCTTCCTGGTTGAATTAAATTATCCTTGATTTAAAATTGAAATCTTTTTTGGTTAAAATACCAACTATTACACCTTTTGCTGATAACTTATCTTTTTAGCTGAAGATTCAAATACTTGGTTGAAAATGTAACTACTTTGTTAAAAAATAATTTTTCGGTTAAAGATTTATCATTTAAGATGGAAAATCATCTCTTTGTTTGAAAAAATATATATATTTAGTCAAAAATTCAACTACTTGGTTGATAATGTATGTATTTCGTTCAAAACCCATCACTTTTGGATAAAAGTGGAACTACTTTGTTGAAAATTCATTTTCTTGGTAGAAGATTCATAATTCAATTTAAAAATTCACAGTCTTAGTTGAAATTTTCACTATTTGGTTGAAAAATCATGTATTTTGTTGATAATTCATCTTTTTTGGTAGAAGATTAATCTTCTTGGTTGGAAAGTGATGTATTTTGTTGTAAATTCGTCCGTTTGGCTAGCAGATTTTTCGATTCGCTAGATTGGATTATATCAATATTAAATGGAAAATTGAGTTGAGCTGCAGCACTTTTGATATCTCAGAATTTACTGTGTTAATAATGGTGATGATCTATGATTGACGATGTTATTTTCTGAAGATGATGTTACGCATTGATAATAACGATGTGATGAGATATGATGATTCATCATTCATGATCATAACGACTAAAAACCACTTCAAAAATTTTATGTTTTGAGAATGGAAATAAGACTCATTTATCAATTATAATTTTGATACCAAATCTGGATCCTTTTAATCAAGTGAGTATCAGTTTGCTGCAATTGCAGCAGATCCAGTTTGATCCAAATTTAATTGGATAAGAATCTGAAATGCTTCAAATCCTTGAAATTTTAAGTAAAATGATTGTACTTTTAACTAAATGAATGAATCTTTATCCAAACAGATGAATTTTCAACCAAAAAGATGAATTTTCAACTAAGAAGATATTTTTACCAGAAAGGACAAATTGTCAACAAAATACATGATTTTTCAACTAAGAAGTTGAATTTCCTGTATACTAGTAGTGCTTCGCACTTCCCGAAATCGATATGAAAATTTATTTCTATTTTTATCTTGCCAATTTTTACAACTTTTATCAATGGAAAAGAGGCATAAGCATCATTTTCGTATGAAAAATGTAATAAAATCAAAATCGGGTGGAATAAAAAATAATTATGTGTGGAATGGATGAAATAACATTCTTAAAAAATGCAGAAAATATGAAGATCTTTCGAGTGAAGTTGTATTACATGGAGTTAGATAGAGAAAGGCAGGTCGACGATTTTTTCGGCTGGCCGTGACCCGGTTTGCATTACATAAAATGCGTAATACGGCACTGGTCTTCTTTCTTTCTTTCTCTATATTGTCTTTCTTTTTTATCAGTGAATGGAATGAAAATATATAATTTCTGTGTTTTACAATAACGAATATAGGAATTAATTTGAAATAAACAAATGGGAGTTTGAATTAAATATTCTAAACATGGTGATCATAGAAATTGGTAATTGATATTATATGGCCAAGAAGTAGCACTCTTCAAATAAACCTCCACAAAGCTTCAGTCAAAACCGATGCTTAGATTGCATTCGGCACATGTTCGAAGTAAGCGTGTTAATAGTTTTCGAAAAAATGGAGAAAGAAGAGTTCCGTGTAGTGATAGAACATTTTCATGTAAAAAATTGGACGGCCGCGCAGATCAGAGACAAATTAGACAAAGTTTATTGGGAGTCTGCTTCTTGGTTGAAAACCGTTTATTTTTGGATAAACGAATTTAAACGAGGCCAAATGACAACTCAAGGTGAAGTGCTCTCCGGACGCCCAGTAGAGGTCATCATATCGGATATGGTGAAAAAAATTCATCATATGATTATGGAAGATCGCCGAAAAATTGGAGGTTAAGAAGGTGTGTGCAAGATGAGTGCCGCGTTTGCTGACTTCTGATCAAAAGCGCAACGGAAAAGACGTTTCAGCACAGTTTTTGGAGAAGTTCATTCGGAATCCGCAGGACTTCTTGCCTCGATTCGTGACTGTGGACGAAACCTGGATCTACCACTATACATCCGAGATGAAGCAGCAGTCAAAGCAGTGAGTACTGACTTGCGAAAGTGCGACAAAGAAAGCGAAGACTGTTTTGTCATCTGGGAAGGTGATCCTCACAGTATTTTGGGTTTCCCAAGGGACCATCCTCATTGATGACTTGAAGAAGGGTCTAACTATAACAGAAATGTACTATGCATCATCATTGGACCGTTTGAAAGCCGAGCTACAAAAAAATGGTCACGATTGTTGCACAAAAAGTGCTGTTTCATGACGACAACGCACCGGCTCACACCTCCGCAATCGCAATGGCAAAAATACACGAACTGGGCTTTGAATTGGTTCCTCATCCACTCTATTTTCCAGACTTGGCTCCGTGCGACTTCTTTTTCTACCCATCTTGAAGACCTGGTAATGCATCTTTTGCAGACCTCAAGAATTCTTACTTTTCTGGAGGGATGGAAGAATTGGAATCTCGCTCGACTAAGTGTGTACTAAAGGCAAACTCTTCAAAGAAATAAATTTTCATTTGCTTTTTTTACCAAACTTATCAAACGAACCTCGTATTAACTCTCTTTCCTTCAGATATATTAATTTTCAAGTATTACGAATGTAGTTATAGTTTAGAATAATGATATTTCCTTCCTTCTTGGAATACTTTTGCTCTATCCTGTACACCTTTCGACCGACTTCTCCAAAACTGACAATCATTAGCTAAGTTATGTCAATTTCGTAAGTAATATCTAGTTACTTAAATTTGTAACTGCAGCTGAACTTTAACGACCGAATCTCGAGAATCGATTTGAGGCAACATTTCTTTCAAACCTCAACTTACATAACATAATCCTGTTTAAAAATGTCAACACCGCGCATTCCCTATATTAGATTTTTGCAACTTAACACTATTTTTTCCATCTCTTCCACTCTTTAACGAATTCAGTTTTGCTCTAGTTACTCTCTAGAAGTGGTCGAAATGTCCAGTCTTCGAAAATAAAACCAGATTTTAGCCAAATGTCATTCTGGATCGAGGAAAAGAATTCTATTTCTGAGAAGTTTCACTGTTTGCTGAAAAACGAGTCTCGCAATTTGTGACATTTTTTTGGTATATACTCGTATACAAAAAAAATAAAAAAGGAATAAATGTCATTTGGAATGAAGAGAAAAGTATGAGATAAAGGGAAAAATCAAGAAAATTTCTTTTAATAAGAAATAATTTTTGAGGCAAATTGTATAGATGGAAATATTTATAATGTGGTTTGTAATCGTATCTACGAAAAATGATGTAACGATATGTCTCTAAAATCTTGCAATCATGGTTGTGGAAAACCTGATTGTCTTTTCATTACTTGAAGTTGCTTCATATCCTAAATTTGAAATTTCAAAAACTAATTCTACAAATAATTCCTTTTCACAAGAAAAATCATGGAAAACCTTTTGCGAATTTAAAAACATTTGTGATTTTGAATACTTTTGTGCGCTTAAAATCAAACTTTCAAGTTATCTAAGAAATTATTGAAAATATTATATATGTTTTCTGTTAGAGCTTTTCTCGTGAAATGAGTATTTTTTAAAAAGAATTTTGATATAGAATTGTGGAGTTTCGAAGCAGATTTGAAATTTCTAAAAATTTCAGGTTGCGTTAGTCTTTTCTACGGTGAATTAGCATCTTTAAATAAAAATCATCATCAAGATTCCCAGTTAACGACAATTTTAGGTTATGTTAGCGTTCCACACCAGAAATATTGGTATTTTAAAACAAAAATCATTATAGTTCGAACAAGATTTCAGTTTTTTAACAGTTTCAGGTTATATTAACGTTGTTCACAGGAAATTAGTTATCTAAAGAAAATCATTAGATTGTGAAGAAGATTTACATTACCTTAAAAATTTCTGTTATGCTCTGTTCGTATGTTTCGTAGGTAATTATAGGTATTTCTAATAGAAAAATATTAGATATCAAAGAATATTCACAACTTTTCAACAACTTTAGGTTATTTTGGTGTGTTTCACCAAAAATTGGTGTTTTTAAACAAAACTCATCAGAAATAAGTCCGATGGTTTTTGTTTAGAGTGATAAAATTGACGACCTTTTGAACAATATTGGATTGTGATTTTGTTTTTCGTCGGAAATTAAATTTTTTATTGAAAAATCATTATATTTCAAACAAGGTTCATAATTTTTGAACAATTCTGGTTTACGTTGGCGTTTTACATCGGAAATTGATATTTTCAAACAAAAATCGTTATGATTTGAACAAGATTTATAATTATAGACAATTTTGAATTATGTCAGTGCATTTCGCTGAAAATTACTATATTTAGAAAAAAATTTGATATAAAATCATAAAGTTTCGAAGAAGACTTAAAATTTGTCAAAATTTTGGGTTACATTATTCTTCTTCACGATGAACTAGCATCTTTAAACAAAAATCATCATCAATATTCCCAATCCACGAAAATTTTAGGATATGTTAGCGTTTTACACACGTTGGAAATTAGTATATTTAAAAAAGAATTTTAATATAAAATTATGAAGCTTCGAAGAAGATTTAAAATTTTTCAAAATTTTAGATTGAGTTAGTCTTTTTCACGGGAAATTTGCATTTTTAAACAAAAATCATCAAGATTCCCAATATACGACAATTTTATGTTATGTTAGTGTCTGAAATGAGAAAGATTTGTATTTAAATACAAAAATCATCATAGTTCGAACAAGATTTGCAATTTTTGAACAGTTTCAAGTTATATCCACGTTTTTCACATGAAATCGGTTATTCTAAACTATAATCATTAGATTTTGAAGAAGATTTACAATTCCTTACAATTTACTGTGACGTTATGTTAGTGTGTTTCGTTGAAAATTATTGGTATTTTTAATGAAAACTTATTAGATATCAAAGAATATTCACAAATTTTCAACAACTTTAGGTTATCTTTGCGTGTTTTACCTGAAATCGGTGTTTTTAAACGAAAATTATTAGAAATAAACCCAATGATTTTTGTTTCGGGTCATCAAATTTACAAGCATTGGACTGTGCTTGTGTTTTCCAGCGGAAACTGAAATTTTTATTCAAAGTCATTAGATTTCAAAGAAGATTCATAACGTTTTTTCTGAGAAGATTCAGAATTCTGTACAATTTTCTGTTATGTTACTTTAATGTCTCTCCTCCGAAATAATTGGTATTTTTACTAAAAAATTATTGGATTTAAAAAAATATTTACATGTTTTCGGCAACTTTAGGTTATGTTGGTGTATTCCACCTGAAATTGGTATTTTTAAACAAAAACTATTAGATTCAAATCCACTGATTTTTGCTTGAAATTTAAAGTAATAAAATTCAGAAGCTTTTGATCAATTTCGGATTTTGTTAGTGTTTTTCGACGTGAATTGACATTTTAATTTAAAAATCGTTGGATTTCAAAGGAGATTCATAATTTTTGCAAAAATTTAGGACGCGTTAGCGTTTTACATCGAAAATTGGTATTTTCAAACACAAATCATTATAATTTGAAGAACATTTCGAACTTTCAGATCAATTTGGATTATGTTATTGTTTTTTGTCAAAAATTGGTAATTTCAAAGAATTCACAACTTTTTGAAAATTTTAGGTTATGTTGATGTTTTACGTTGCAAATCAGTATATTTTCAGTAAGAAAAGTCAGTAGATTTCAAAGAAGATTAAAAAATTTTGTACGATTGTAAGTTAAGCTAGCGGTTTTCACCGGAAATATCGATATAGATTTTAACAAGGATTCATAATTTTGAAACAGTTCGAGGTTACGTTAGCATTTTTCACCAGAAATAGGTTATACTAGACTATGATATGCGCGTGCATACGCGCGCGCCTAATATATATACAATTTTTTTAGAATTACCTTATGTTATTTTCAATCATTATTAAATAATGTATTTATTTCCTTTTTGTTGTTATTGACTACCAATGCGACTGAAAGCAAGGTACATATGATTATAGAGTATATAGATTATTAAAAGTGAAAAAGTTGCGTCAACATTTATTTATTTTTCCTGCATTATGGATTTCTTAAATGTAGTTTATATAATTGTTTGATAGTTTGAAAAGTAATGTCCCAGTACTACTCAGCAGTACAAATAATAATCGTAAGTTCGCAAAATTCTTAACTCTCTTGAGGTTGGTGCTGCTTTCGATGCACTACTTTTTCGAGAGTTTAGATATTCAAACAATTAGAACAATTAAGAAATTTTTAAAAAAACATGATTAATGTATTTGAAAATGTCTAAAAACTGCAAATACAAGTATGGTAAAAATAAATATTGTCTTATTATTATTTTTTTCTTTAGAACAAAATATTATGTTCTGTCTTTATGTGAAATAGTACAGTAAATCTGTCATTTTTGTGGGAAAAAAATGACTGAAGCTGTTTTATTTCATGAATCGTTAGTGGGGCATGTGAATAGCACAAAACCAAGTTTTTCGGGACTCCCCCTGTTGGGGGTTTTGAAAAAAGTCAAAAAGTTCTAGGATTTGATTTTCCGTGAGAACGGTAGGTCGTAGAGAAAAATGTTTCGAACAAAAATTGTAAAGAACTCTATTATCTACAAATGATTTTGTGTAGTTGCTGCGCTACAACCAAAAATGCACATAATAGAGGGCGCCAAAGTTGCCAAAAATCAGTTTTTACTCTTTTTCAGCCCGAAAAAAAATATTTTTACGGTTAAAATAATTGAAAATTTCTAGAGCAGAAAAAAACCTTCAAAAACAATACAAAAGTTTTTTTCTTGCGATGCACCGTTTTTGAGATACGACGCTTTGAACTTCTAATATCAGGTTATATTCTTGAAAAGTACAGTAAATTTGTCTTTTTTTTGTGAAGAAAATACCCG
>JAUMHM010000031.1:9457414-9469675 GCA_032362435.1 Melikaiella ostensackeni
TGTTACTCGGGGTAATGTTCACGGCTGAGCATGCGTTCCATGAGAAAGCAACGTCGACAAAACGAGCGAGTGATTCCCAATTATCCTTAATCATCCTGTCAAATCATCTCAAGCAGAGGAAAAGAGCTCGAGGTACAATCAACAACTATTGAAGGTGTTTCGTGATCAGTAGCGTGAGCGTTGGAGAAATCGATATTGATCTAATTATTAGATAGAAACATGCAACGTATTTATTGCCTTTAAACGCAGAAAATAACGGAAACCAATTAGTGTTCTTGCTATAAAAAAACAAAGAGATCTTTTCAGTAGCAATATAATACCAAGTGAAGTTCATCGAAATTTGATGATTCATGCTGGAACCATTTATTTATTTTCTCAAAACGAGCTGTTACTTTTCAATATCTGATGAGTCACCATTTGCAAAAAGCTTGAATCCGCTTAAATATGTATTGATATATTTTTCACATTTTCTATTATACTTGTTGTCTTTCATTTAAAATTTGGAATGCTTCCTGTCAAGAAAATGAAAATAATACTTCCAGATGGTCCAAATTGTTTGAAAATAGCGCCCATTAGTCACATTAAATATGAGAAACAAGAAAAAATATGCTGAGGTCATAAATAATACAAGGTAAGTGGAGAATTACTAAAAGTCCACAACTTTAAAAAATGTATAATCAAAGATTCTGCTAGAACAATTGAGAAATTTTCACAATGTTTTAAAATAATAATATTTTACACCGATATCTCAACCTTTAAAAGACTTAAATGCTGGAATATATTAAAAAAGTTAATTTCTTAATGTACCAGAGTATTTTCTGGAGTATTATAGAATGAACAAGTGTGTTAAAAAATCTTTTGGAACAATCTCCAATATTCTGCTATGATTTGAAATGTCTGAGAAGTATGATACATCACGAAATTTTGTAGAATTTCCCACAACCTTCTAGAATTTTTGATAATGTTCCACAGAGTTCTAAAACAGTATGAAGGAATGATTTTGGAATGCAATAAAATCTTCTGCGCTATTTTCAAATGTTCTATAATAAAATAAAGATTCCCATAATATTCAAGAATATTTCAGTATCTTTTAAATATTCTATCATATTCCAAAATGACTTCAAGCATTTAGAATATTCTAAAATATGCCATAATCGTTTAGAACTCTAGTGTAAGACCTATAATGTTTAAGACTCATCTTCAGAGCACAAAAATTCTATAAATTTCAGATATATTGCTTTCACAGACTGCTTAGGGTCCGTCTAATAATTATGTAGACTTTTGGGGTAGATTGGGGGGAGGGAGAAAAGTCTTACGCCCATGTTTAAGTTACATTCAGGATTAGGGGGAAGGTGCCTAAGAAGAGTCCCCCTCCTAGAACTGAACATTTTTCTATAAACGTATATTATATTCATCAAGTATGCAGGTAAATAGATGCTCAGTAGCTTTCTAGTTAGTTACAAAGTGCTTTTTTATCCATGCAAGTAAATTAACAAAAACAGAAAGTAAACATTATTTTAGCAGTTTAGATTATAATTATTCCTACCTATATTAAAAGTCATAATTCAATAGTTTGTGGTATTTTAAAACTGCAACTAGTTGTTATTTCATATAGATAATTTTTCTAAGCTTTCAAACTGTTACATGTTTTTTATTGGTCCTTATGTTGCTTGAAAACGCAGTGTAAAAAACGTAGAAGATGCGTGATTCCTAAGACTGGATCCGTTTTGGTCAGAAACTGCATAAAATCGTAACCTGTTTTACCATTGGAGAACAGCTGATACAGCCTCTTCGCTTTATATCAATTAATTCTTTTTCTCAGGTAATTACATTTGTAATTTTACAACTTTTTATATATTTCTACTTTATTTTATCATTTTTAATGCTCATTTCATAATTGACTTGATTTAACGCTTAATTTACGTTTTATAATGTATTTTGCATATATAATGCATCATCCAGGTACACAAGTATTTAAAAAACATACTGCGAATAGAATTGATCACTATCAGGTATTAAATAAATAAATTTTTTGTCAACATCCAAATTTATTACCTCACGAACATTTTCTGAAGTTGTATGCATATGAACTTTATGAAAGAAGTAATAAACTTTAATGTTTGCAATTTCTTTTATTTCTGAGGTTATTTAAAATCGAGAATTTTTGTGAAATGTAAAAGGCAACTAAGGCCTTGGCACCTACCCCTACATAGGGGAGGTTCTATAAAATTCCAAAAGTGACACTTGGTAATTGTAAATCGACGCACCCTTAGCCGTAAGTACTTTTGAAGTTAAAATTCTTTTAGATTTTGATCAAAAATATAAGATGGATGAGTTTGAAAAAAACTTTTATCTCGATTTGATTAATCGAACGCTTACGTCACTTTTTCATTAAATTTCTTTAGTTTAAATTAGAGAAATTCACCATCATCTTCTTAGACTTTCAAACATTTTTTCAAAACTGGGAAATATCGTTAATTGTCCATTTTTAAAATTATTTTTAATGGATTTAGAGACCAAGCTAGGAGCTCTCTTTATGTTCATGAATACAATGGTGCATGCGTGGATTTCTGTTATTATTTTCAAAATTATTTTTAATGGATTTAAAGACCAAATTAGAAGCTCTTTTTATGTTCATGAATACAATGGTGCATGCGTGGATTTCTATGTTATTATTTTTAAAATTATTTTTAATGGATTTAAAGACCAAATTAGAAGCTCTTTTTTTGTTCATGAATACAATGGTGCATGCGTGGATTTCTATGTGATTATTTGATACCGAATCCTTAGAGACTAAAGATGATATCCAACATTTTTTTTAAATCACGGGTTATTCTGATAGGATACCTTAACTTTTTCACATTGTTTAAGCCCAGATTTTGAAAAGTAATGTTTTTCATTCTGTGTTATTTCTTAGAAGTAATTTGAGAAAAATGTGTGAGCTTGAAAAGTTAGAAAAGACAACATTATTCTGATGCTTTTGCGAACAATTTTGATAGATAGTTTTGAAAACACTTGACTCCTGAACTTTTGGAACTCAATGTCTTTTTCAGTTTTGATGATTTAATTCAAATCCGTTCTTTTGTGTAGTTTCAAAAACGCCTTTCATTTATATCATATAAAAATGCATTAAGCAAAGCACTTTTAAGATTTTTAATACAAAATTTGAGGATAACTTGATTGTCAAATAATACTGGTCAGCAACCTGGCAGGAACTTTGTCAAATCTGAATTCAAACCCCATTGTTAAAACAATTGGTAAATTTCGACATTGAATGAGAACTGTTAAGCGACAGCTAAAAATTCATTTCTCTCTAAGATCCAAGAATTTGACTTTTTTTTGTTCACTTATGAAACAACCCATTGGGCACAAATATCAGACGACGTCATTAGAACGTCCTATGTCAGACCAAATACCATTCTGAAAACGTTTAATGTCCTATATACGTCCTAAGAATGTCTTTGAGACATTAGACGTTTTTAGAATGTCATTTGGTCTGACATATGACGTCTTCTTGCACATTTTAATGACGTCTTTTGACATTTTACGTGTAAGAAACAATTTTAGGACTTTCTGATTATCTCTACATTTTTTCACGACTGGGAATCTTCCAGTGATAATTTCATATGATAAATTCACTATTTCACTCCCTCGAAATTGCAATTATTTAAAAATGAGTAATTCAGTCACTGTTTCGATCAGTTATAATTTAATTAATTTTTAGTAAAAAGTTACCAATTCTCAATTTTTCACTAAATAATTTAAATGGGCTAAAAACTGATGGCTACAGAGTTTAACTGAAAAATAATTAAGTGGAATTATTTACGATGAAGTAGCACCACAGTAAATAACTTAACACTATCTAAATTAGTCAAAATGAACTCATTCTGATCAACAGAATCCTATCCCTCAATGGGTAGAATGATTCATTTGTAATAAAAAAATAATTCTAGTAAAATTTCACTGAAAATTAAGCATGATTCATTATTATTATACCATTAAGCCAAATACCTTTTGAGGCAAGTGTAACTCGTTGGTTCTAGCCTCGTTATGCTACCGGAGATCAAGGAATTTAAATAGCAAGGGTAAGTAAAGGATGTATAAGAGAAGGGATATGTTTTAGATCAATCTAGAAGTCGCGTGTTGCTCATTTGAACGACACACCCTCTCCACAATACCGCTCCTACACGGGTCGCTGATCAATCTCTCTAGCAATCACGCGAGGTGAAGAGCGTCACAGAGCCATCATACATCACGATTCACACATAAACATTCAAACTGACTGATACACTCATAGGAAGATCCATACTCTTTATCCCAACCACACCCACTAAGTAAAGCTCTCCACAAGGATCGATTAGTATTTAAAATCTTTCGTTTCAGGCGTCATCCTTCTTCTTATAAACAATTGTCCTCTATACATTCCAATTATTGTATACATTTTTTGCTTCCTTTACATCCGTACACCTTTCCATGCAAGCTCTTGCGTTTCTATTACTCTTTATATCTCAGCACCTTAGAGTCTCATTCACACATTCCAGCCATTCTTTCTTCGGTCAACCTCTGAGTACGCTACCATTCACCTTGCCTAAATACACTTGCTTCGTTAAACGTCCTTCATTCATTCTCTCAACATGACCAAACCATCTCAGCAAGTTTCTTTCACTCTTGCCAATCAATGTTTCTTCTACACTACATTCTTTGTGAACCCACTCATTACTACCTCTCATTACTACCACTTATCTCTACCATACAGCACAGTAGGTGCAAGCACAGAATTATATATTGCAATTTTAACTTTATTCGTTACGTTAGATTACATTACAAGGAGATGAAGCGCAGGAAGCTGGTGCCAAACGTCGGTCGAAAGAAGAGGCGCCTTGAAGATTTGTGGAGTCACCGGGGACCCATTATCCCATCGGCAAGTGGAAGTTTATTAGGAACGCAGCGGGGGTGGCCCCCGCGGGATCGACACCGCACAACGCTGAGAATCAGTCAGGCTTGTTACCGACGCGTTGTCGTTGTTTTTCTGCCTATTATTACGAACAATTATTAATGGCTGACGGGCTTTCACTTCAGCGAATCATACTCACAAGCTGCGCCAGGTTAACATCTTCTCGCTCGGGCCTCGAGGGCAGCTGCCTATAGAATAAGAATAGGAATCGTGATTTCGTAACATTAGCAAAAAATTCAGGCTTATCTGAATCGATAATTTTTTGTGTATAAAACTAGGATAGTTTCCATTATTTCAGACACGTCTTTGATACTGAGTATACTTAAACAAAGGATCAGATGAAGTATTGTAGGCATTTTTTGCCGCAACTATGAAACTTAAAGGTACGAGTAGAATAGATCAATCTGCATTGTACACGCGCGTCATTAAATCTTCCCGTATGAAAATCACTCAGCTTGGTCTTTTTTTTACTTTGGCCCCTCCGGGGGGCCTACGCTAGAAAAGACATTAACGTGAATTCAAGATTAGGTCAAATTCTAAGTCCAGTCGCCAAGATTAAAATAAACATTTTAAACATTTATTTGTATTTTCACAATAAAAGACTTTAACTGATTTCTTCGTTTGACATTGATATGAAGTATTTGAAATAAGTTTTACCAAAGCCTCCTTAAGTATATTTACTTCAAATCGAATTTCCTCAGGATCTTTTAAAGCAATTTTGTAATATTGTAATATATCGGTAAATGCAGTCAGACAAGATTAAGCATCAAAAAATAGCTAATAAAAAAAGTTTTCGCTTGTTAAAATGCTGAAAATTTCCTAAGAAACTCAAATGTAATCTACGAGTAGTGAATATTTTTAAAAACATTTGAGAAAAAAGATCGGATTTTATGAGCCACAAAAACTTCACCCTTTTCGCACGCCCGCGCTCTGATATAATCACGTGTTATATGAATTATTTCCTTATATCCGTTGATTATTGTCAACTCACAAGGTGATTGAAATATTTCGAAAAAATTCGCCCCATAAATTATACCTTATATGATTTAAAATATTTCAAAATGCTTTTCTAACATTGATCTTCTGAATAAATTTTTGACAGTAAGATTGCGATTTCTTCAATTACGGATGATTGCAAATACTAAATATTGTGTAAATTGGAAAAGAATGGTCATTCAAATCTTAGATTAAATTATTTAAAATGAGTAGCAATCATCAGAATTACAGTTTCCTTTGATTATGTAGAATTGTCCCTATTTAGCCTCATTTTAAATAGGGCTCTGACAAGGCCCAATTCAGAGTTTCTTTTTTCAAATTAAAAAAAAATAATAACTAAAGAGACAGTACTGGAGCAATGTTGTAGGACTAGTATTTCATTAATTACAAATCTTATTTCTTGTTCCAGATTGAAAAGAATAATATGACACCGAGATGCCGACAATAATAGAATTTTTTATTCATCGGGTATTAATAGGGGTGTGTAAAAAATTCAAAAGTTCGTATCGGATTCTTGAAGATGTTCGGGTTTTTGAAATTTCGGGATTTCAAAGATGTTCGGGCTTTCGAAACTTTTGGATTTTTTAACAGTTTTGTGTACTCGAAACTTTTGGACACTTCGAAACTTTTCAGTAGCTAAAAACTTTCATCTTTAAAAAAACATGATCCAGCTTCTTGCTGAAGACAATGGTAAAATTTTTCTTAACAACTACGACATATGTACAGTTTACACGTCATGAGAAAAAATTCAATAACAGTTCGAAAATGATTAACATTCTACAAAACTTGGTTTCGATAACCCGAAAGTGTTTGAAACCCCGAGCATCTTTGAGAACCCAGAAACTTTCGAACTTTCAATGAAGCTAGAACTCGACCCAACCCGATCGAGTTTCGAGTTTCTTGCACACCCCTAGGTATTAAGAAGGTTTCCTTTTCAAAATCCTAGATCACGTAAATCTGGTGAATTACTGACAGTTTCTACAGTTATCTGGGATATTTATATAATTTATAAAAATGAACAAGCTTTAAATAAATTTTTATGAAGATGAAGATATTTACCTTCATTTTTTGTTTCAATCGAACTAGTCCAAAAACACAAAGTACCCTGAGTGACTACAATATTTTTTGGAAATCTTTAAAAAGTTGTAGAATTCAAATCTTCAAACTGTAAGAATTTCTTCAGTTTAGGAGTAAGAGATAGGGTAGACTATGACAGGAGTGCCGGGTTAACATTAATTGCTCTGTATAAAATTAATATTGAGTATTATACTGAGTATTATATTGAGTATAATATTCAGTATTATATTAATATCCAAAATTATTGTATATCAGATTTTCATATGTATTCATTATTTCAATTAGATAATGATTTGATAATCTAATTATTTCCATCAAGCTATATTTGGATAACGCTGCCAACATATCGTGATAGCGGTAGCTGCATTTTTTACATTCTCATTCTCGATGAGAAAGTATTGGTTTTATGTAAAATTTGACCTCTTCGGTTTTCATCAAATCTCCACGTTTTGAGACCCCCTGAGTCAGAAAAAAAACGATTTTTACAAAGGTGTCTGTCTGTAGTTTATACTCAGTAGTGTGTAGTTTGCAATCTGTAGTATCCTGTAGGCACGTTAACTTTCGAAAGACTGATCAGATTGGATTGAGCTTTGGCAAACTATTTTAAGGCCTAAAAAGAAAGAACAAGTTTGTTGACGAGCAATTTTTGAACAACGGTTCCGGTTTTATCCATCGAAAATGCTTTTTAGAAGCTTAAAAATTCAATTTTTCAGCTAAAATATGCAAGATGCAAAAAAAATATTTGAGAGCTAAATTGTTTATCTCAAAAGGATCTACAACTTACCTCTATGAAATTTTTTAATAGGTTGCATAGCTTTGGTTTTAATCATGATAACGCTTTTTGAAAAATAAAAAATTCCATTTTCCAGCAAGCATTTTTTAATAAGACGTATAGTTTTTGTTTTAATCATGAAAACGCTTTTTAAAAAATAAAAAAATCCATTTTTCGGCCAAACTATATGATATGCGGGAAACAAACCATGAGACGAATTGTTGCTTTTAAGAAGACCTACAAAATCGTTTGAAAACCTTTTTCTAATGAAACTCGTGGTTTTTCTTTTATACATCGAAAATGATATTGAAAAATTGAAAAGTCAAATTATCAGCCAAGAACCCGGGATATAAAAAAAAAGTGTGAAGAGAAGATTGGTCCGTTTGAAAAGGCCTACAAAATCTCCTTTAGCCATTTATTGATGGAACTCACCGTTTTTCTATTGGACATAGAAGATGCTATTGACAAATCAAAAATTCAAATTTTTCTGATCTTATAATTGATTGGAAATTTATATAATTACATATGAAAAATCGAGCGCGAAGCGCCAGTACTGTAATGAGAATATATTCCTTAAGGCCGATAGAGCCTTGAGTAAATTAATTTTAGTTGTAATCTAAAACGAAGCTGAGCATGAAGTGCGAGGTAAATACATTATCGAGCGCGAAGTGCGAGATCTGACAGACCCGCGCCCTAGGCGCGCTCAAATTTTCGAGCGAAATGAGCCGCGCGTGAAGCGCGCAATGAGAATGTGCCCGCGCGACGGACAGATTTTTTCCTACAAAAATGGAAACATCTCAGAATTCAAAAATTGCATGATTTGATTCGTTGGCTTCATATGCATTCAAAAAGTAGTGTTTAAACATATGTAGCAAGAAATAAAAGTTCTCTTCATTAAAAACATTGATAGCAGTGATAAAATTTCTTATTTGTTGACATATTGCTATATGACGGACTGTTTGCACGCGTTTTGCACCTCGAGTACAACAGGAATTTTTAAGTTAGATTTGGATCGTATTATCAATATTATCGACTAAATTTATGATAGAGTTACCATCCAAGCATTCATCAACAATTTTCTTGGTCACTGTTGCGTTGACCGATGCGATGGTGAAGCGTCAACTATTTACTAAATTTTATATAGTTGGACTTGAATTGAGTTTGGTTTTTATAACTGCATCTATTAAAACATTAAAGTTTTATAACGTGAGTTATAATTCAATCCATGTTGAAAACGTTATATTTCGGCCAGCGAATCTTCCATTCTTTTACTGTTAAAATGGTTTTCTATGTAAATTTTCCCTTACAACAAAAGTTTTCAAAGCCTGTGTTTGAAACAGCATTTCTATAATAAAACAGATTTATTAAATGCATAGAAGAATTAAACTGTTCAAAGTATGGCGATGTTATTTGCAAAGACATCGCTACGCCGACGCGACGGGCCGAGCTCGTAGGTCTAAAGCTATTGGCATACACTTTCGCATAGCGCATAATGCATAACACATAAGGTTCTCGACCAATCACAGGCCTCTATTTCTCGCATAGCATAGTGCATAAGATTTCAAAAATTGCATAAGAATGAACTTTTTATGCTTATGCATGCTTATGCAGACCAGATGCAGAAGGTTTTCAATTTTTGGCGGTAGCTTTCGAACCTCAAGTTTACATTATTTTACAAGTTACATTCCGTGCTTAAATTACCTGGCCTGGCACTAGTTTGATAAAACACCAAACTCGACGCCAAACCGGGCTTCTGGCCAGATTGACAAAATATTCCTTTAATCCGGAAAATGGCTTTGCAATTCTTCATCCGACAAGCGAGGCCTACGTATGGTTTGGCGTTTCATGCCAAGGTAGAGCCTTCTTTTATGGTCAGATCTGCTTGAAGCTTGGGCAACGGCAAAATTTCTACATGGGATCTTCACAATGCAGAATTCATTTCACATCAACTAGAAAATACTTATGTCCTTCCATCGACGCAGAAAAACAAAACTTATTTTGTGAGACAGATGCGCGATTACATACATTTACGCTTTCTTCCGCGACTTATGTGTGGCCGCGGCTCGGTTCGGTGCGGCGTCGCGCAGTGGTCAGACTTTCAAGCCTGGTTGCTTATTGTTAGTCGAGAAGAGCGGGCACAGTAGGCGGAGGCGGTGGAAGCAGCATTGTTCGCTCCTCGTTCTGTTCGAAACCACCCGCTGCGCAAGTTATTTGCCACGATCAACCTTCCTGATTTTTACTCTAATTTGTAGCGACAGAGATGAAGCATGCGAACTGCATTCCGCTACACTCAGAGCATTTCAGAGCAGCTTAGAGCACAGACACGCGGTCGGGAGCGTCATTTTGGAAATAACGCTCGGGGGCTGCACAATGGGCCCTATGATTTCGGTAGCGGTGTTTTTTGTCAGCAAAACCAGCCTGCCATGGTTAGCTCTGATCGATGGCTGAACTTAGCTGAGTAAGCCTCCGTTTAATTAATTCTTTAATTACTTTCTGAAACGATCTCGGTTTCTAGATCGACTGATACCAATGCTATAGTATACGCAAGCTGGCGTACGGTAGCCGTTGATTAGAACTGCCCCCCTCCTCTAACACATTTGCCACCTCAATAAGCATATGATACCATCCTTCACCTTATGATACTTCCTCTCGCCTCTATACCTATTTCAGTGGTTGATCTTTCTTCACTATAATACCTGGCACCAATAAAGTGGCAGAGACCTTCGGCCCCTTTGGCAATATAAATCACAATCAGGTCCATGTCTGGAACACTGTCAGTCAGAAATATCACATTTTTATTTTGCAGTTTTGATTCTTCTTTTTAATGGTAAACGGAATTTTGGAGCACGATTAACTAATGTACTACGATGTCCCCAAAAAGTCAAGTTTCGAGTTTTTGTTCATTGCTTTTCTGAAACGTACATTTGAACATTCTGTCTGTTATTTCCACGCGCGTAGTTTTCAATATTTTTCAGTGTTCTCGAATATTTTTTAAGGGCAGTGGGCATTTCCTCTACTGAAAATGCAATTTGCGATAAGTATTTTACTTGTGATATTTTATCTTATGCAAAACATAAGATTTTCAAATGCCTTAAGCTTGAAAGGGAACAGTTTCCCAGATTATGCAGGAAATCATGAAAAAAAATGTTGTCGATCACCATGTTTACGTTTTCGAATTTTTAATGGAGGACTCGTTTTGAAAGTAGTCGACAACGCGCGGTGTCAGAGAATAGATCGCTTTTCTGAAAAGTACATTTGAAAGTTCTGTCTGTTATTTCCACGCGCGTATTTTTCAATATTTTTCAGTGTTCTCGAACATTTTGTATGTGCAGTGGGCATTTCCTCTACTGAAAATGCTATTTGTGATAAGTATTTTACTTGGTTTATTTTATCTTATGCAAAACATAAGGTCTTCGAATACCTTAGGCTTAAAAGAGAACAGTTTTCCAAATTATGCAGAAAACGATTTTTAAACAAATTTCGTCAGTCACCATATTAACAGTTTCAAATTTCTACTGCAGAATTCGTTTTGAAAGTAATCGACAACGCGCGGTGTCAGAGAATAGATCGCTTTTCTGAAAAGTACATTTAAAAATTCTGTCTGTTACTTCCACGCGCGTATTTTTCAATATTTTTCAGTGTTTTCGAACATTTTTTATGTGCAGTGGGCATTTCCTCTACTGAAAATGCAATTTGCGATAAGTATTTTACTTGCAATATTTTATCTTATGCAAAAGATAAGGTTTTCGAATGCCTTAGACTTGAAAGAGAACAGTTTTCCAAATTATTAAATTCCCACATTTGATTTAATTTAATTTAATTTACTGGAAAAAAGCTCACAGGGCTAAAAAGCACCTTTGAGAGCTGAATAGAGTATATACATCATATACAGAATACATATATCTAAATATATATATATATCTATCTAAATAAATATATATATATGCTTAAAGTATAGAATAAAGTGCACAGTAAATACTTATATAACCCTGGCTAAAATGAAAATGTACATTTGACAACATGAATAGGTTGCAATTGAACAGATAAGTTCATGTGAGTATGTTTCGTATCAATTGTCTTAAATATAAATATAAACCATATTAAGAAGGCACTCCAGGTAAACTTAACCTTAAAATATAAGTAGTCACAAACATAGAAAAAGCAAAAATGTGAGCTAGGACCATAGTATTATATTAAATAAAGGTGTATCCAAAGCTTTTAAGAATTCAGAGAACATGCTTTTAAATGCAAATATTGTAAATGCATTACGAATAATATTCGGCAGCTTATTCCAAAGCCGAATCCCTCTAATTACAAAAGATTTTTGCATTCAGCATGTTCTGTGAGCAGGTATAGCTAGGATACGACCTCTATCACGCAGTCCATACCGACCTGGAAGGTTCATATCAGTACGTGAGAACAATTCTAATAAATATAAAGGTTTTTCATTTTTAAAGATCAC
>JAUMHM010000031.1:9469775-9490320 GCA_032362435.1 Melikaiella ostensackeni
TTTGAAAAATTCAAATGTTCAAACCTGCATAAGTTATTTTTAAATGACGCCAAAAGCAAATCATATAAAGATAATATCAATGCAACTACACTTGGGTATATAAACGAAAATTATGATTTCTCTTGTGAGCGCATGTGCGAGAGACGTACACCTGGTGGTGAATTTGGAACTATGGTTTTTAGCGGTAATTTTGAATCGTCTTAAATGCAAATGGTTCATATGAATTGTTTTTCAGAACTGTCCAGAATGGCTGTGCTAGTCTCGTTGCAAGAAATAGCCTTTTCATATACGGTCAAACAGCAGATTGTGATATTTTTTTATAAAAATTGTTATTAATTATTTGTTATGCAAATTGTTGTTATGCAATGTCATGCAAGTTGTTGTTATGCAATGTCATGCAAATTGTTATTTAGTGTCTCATGCTCTGCTTTTAATCCACTGTTAGTTTATTGTCGAATAATTTCAGTCAAAAAAACGTATCTTTTGTATGTAAAAATGATAAATCTTAGTTTTTGTTGAAAAAAATGTTTATAACAATCACATTAATTATTCTTTATTCAACTTCGTTGGTTAGTCATCTCAAGAAATATTATTCCAATAATAATTGGAGAAAAAATAATTTTTTCCTACGAGGAAACGGCCAGTTAGGACATTTGTTTGAATAAATTGTTATCAGCAATCTATATTATTTATGTTTTATTAAACTCGAAGTACATAAATGACTCTAAAGACAATTGTAAATCACTTTTGATCAGAAAAATCAATGAAGCCATGAGAAAAACTCATTTATTGAGAATTTGTTTATAAAAATGTTTATAAAAATAGTAAATGTTAACTTATGCTAATTTTTCGTTATAAATTATGAATTTTATGAACAATCTTAACAACTAGCGTGAAACAAACAATTTTTTCTATAAGAAAAAAATACTCGTAAGAATTTGTTTATAAAAATTGTTTATAATAAATAAGTTGAATATTTTTAAAATTATTTCTGTTCTATGAGTGCGGATTCAATAATTTCAGCTGAGAGTGAGTTTATTTCTGTATTTTTTCTTGAGATAAAAATTCACAAAGCTGAAATCGCCAATTTCGTCACTTTGTTTGATTATATTATATTATATTATATTATATTATATTAATATTTTCGATTTTTTTCATCTGCAGATGTATATACGAAGTTAGAAAAAAGAAAAAAGTGTGCGATATGCACATCTAAGGATAATAAAAAAACGTCGTATTGTTGCGCCATCTGTAAAAATCCAGTGTGTGAAGAACATTGCACAAACTTGTATAAACATTGCACTCCTTGAATTATTTACTCTCATATAATTTTTTAAGACTTTTTAAACAAGTTTTTTATGAAACTTGTATGATTATATAATGAATAAACATTTTTTTTGGTGAGAAATGTAGATTTTTCATTAATTCATTATATGCATGAATCACGAAAAATTACCCTTTTTTCAAGTGTGCAAACAAATATTCTTTTTGGAATTGGAACACATAGGACTATATTCTTCTGACAGTTCAGTATTTGATCTTTACAACCCTAGAGTACAGTTTCTTAATATTTATTTATTACAAAGAATACACATGAATTTTTCCAGATTTTTTTGAAGCTTTCAAGATAAAAAACTAACAACCGGACATAAACGACCCACCTGTATGACGGAAGCAGTAAAAAAAACCTGTGTGACGGAGGGTTAAATAAAAAAATTTTCCATGACCGTGAAAAAATTTTTGCGAACCGGGGAGAAACCGGGAAATGACAAAAGTAAAAGACTTTTAGTGTAACTAGACAGGTAGATTTTTTCGGTACGAATTCATTGGTATCGTACAAATTGTTATTATGACTATTTTTAAAATTTCATTTTTATTTTCATTCTTGTTTAAAAATAAATAAAAAAGGAATGTACGAAAATGAAAACAATTTGCATGGTACCAAATCTTTGTATCGAAAATATTAACAAGTCTAGACACACTAACGGTTTAAATTATTAGCAGAAAAAGTAAGTTATGTAAAAATATGTCTCGTAAAATTGTTTTCTATAAAATTACACAATCATTAGATTTACCATAAAAAGTTGGGTAAATATTGTTTCAAACATTTTTTTCTAAGTACGAAAGCTACGAAGGTATTTCGAGTATTTCAACCTCAATGAGGAAGTGCAAGATTTAATCCGATTGGATTACATATTTTAGGGATTTTATTTTCACGAAGGAAAAAGAATTACCAAGTGCACTTGCATTTTTCAAACTTTGCGATTTTTGAAATACCCTAACGTATATTTTGTTTAATTATTTATATTTTATTATTTATTATCAAAAGTAGAAGATGAAAATAAAATATTTAATATTCCCAAAATTTGGGACTTTTTATTAACTTGGAGAATTCCCTAAATTATAAAAGCTTTCATTTCTGATCCCCACATAATTTGGTGACTAGAAGTTATATTTTTTAAAATTTTTTCCCCTTTTTTTCTTACACAGAAACTGCAGAATAATAGATTTCCCAACATATTTTCGTTTTAAGACATTGACATAGATTTCAATACTTCAGATAAGATGCAAAAATTGTTTTTAACAGCATGAGTTATGAATTTGTATTATCTTTCAAGTTAATCAATATACTTAGAAGTCATTTAATATAAATTTTTTTAATTTGCAAATTCAACTTCGCAGTTATGTAAATGCTATAAAACATTTATGTCACAATTATGGTATAACAGACAGTATATGACTTTTACATATATCTTTAAACATAATTGTGACTTTTCATATTGGATTGGGATAAAATATAAAAATCAGGGAAGGTTTACGTGTACTGAAGGAATCGGAATCTTGGGAGGGAAAAAGTCCTTTTTGGGTTCAGGTCCAATTTCGTAAAATAGTCCCATAATAGCGATTTGATCGAGGCAAGGGTAATCCCACATTGATCCTGGTGACGGAACTACCACCATCTATTCATTAATTGATTATTCAATTTTCTTATTATGAAATATTCTTTAATTAACAACTAAAATATCCAAAATTAATTCAATTCGTAAAGAATCTTTCACGACTTTTTGGAATTCTAGAATGTTCTGGAAATGTTACAGAATATTTTGTGGCGTTTACAATATCTTTAAACTTTTCGGAAATTTCTAAAAAAATGCCGATAGAATTAAAATATCATTACCACTATTATTTATTAATCTACATAATTTTTTAGAAAGTTATTTTCCAGTGAAGCTTCTGGAATGTTCTAGAATAACTAGTATATTTTCGTATTCTAGGACCTTTTAAAATAATCTGCATCTCTGAAGAAAAAGGTATTATCAAAAATAAAAAAAGTATTTAGAAAGTAGCCGTTTTAAATCAATCAAAAATTAATTTTTCAAATAAAAAATTAGTGTGAAAAATACTTCAAACGTATGTAAAAGGATTTTCATTATTTGCCAAGGCGACCCGTTTTCGAAAAAATCGACTTTGTTTTAAATTTTTTTCTCATGGATTTAAATGGTTATTTAATCAATTCTCATGTACAGGTAGAATTATGTAAATATAAAATTATTCTACCAGAAAAGACACATTTTCAACAAAATACGTGAATTTTAAACCAAATACTTGAATTTTCAACCAAAGAGATAAACTTGTAACTAAAATGATGTATCTTCAAACAAAAAAATGAATTTTTAAACATGGAGTTCAATTTTCAACAAAATAGTTAAATCTTTAACCAAAAAGATGAATTTGAAATCAAGAAGATTAATTTTCTACTAGAAGAGATGAATTTTCGACCAAAAAAGATTTTAAAGTTAAATCAAAAATAGTTTAATTCCACCAAACAGTTAAAATTTTACCCAAAAAAAAAGATGATTAGAAGAAATTTCCACCAAAAGAGATGAAGTTTTAAACTAAGAAGATAAAATTTCAACAATGAACAAGTTCATTTATAACCCAATAGTTCAATTTTCTACCAAAATAGTCGAATTCTCAACTCAAAAAGACGAATTGTCAACAAAACAGTTGAACTTGCAACCAAAAAGACAAATTTTCAACCAAAAGGGATATTTTAACAAAAATGTCAAATTTACAAACAAATTAACAAAATTGTCAAACAAGGAATGAAATTTTTAACCAAAAGAGTTGAATTTTTGAACCCAATAGTTGAATTTTCAACCCGATAACACGTATTTGTAACAAAATAGTTGAATCCTTAATGAGAACAGATTAATTTTCAATTAAAAAGTTGAATTTTCAACCAAAAAAGATGATTAGAAGAAATTTCTACTAGAAGAAATGAAGTTTCAAACCAAAAAAAATACGAAATTTGAACAAAGAGTCGAATTTCCAACCAAGAAAGATTTTCCAGCTAAGAAAGAAAAATAATTGTAACCAAATTGTTCAAGATTAAAGCCAAAAAGACGCATTTTTCACAAAATAGTTCAATTTTCAACAGGAAAATATGAATTTTCAATTAAAAAATTCATTTACAACCAAATTGTTCAATTTTCTACCAAAAATAGATCAATTTTCAAACCAAAAAGACGAATTTTCAACACAAAAAGATTAATTTTAATCCAAATAGCTGATTTTTCAATAAAATAGTTGAATCTTCAGCCAATACAGATTGTTTTTCAACCAAACAGTTTTATTTTTGACCAAAAATGATGATTAGAAGAAATTTCTACCAAAAGAGATAAAGTTTCAAACCATAAAAACGAAATTTAACAAGAGAGTCGAATGTTAAACCAAGAAAGATTTTTTAGTCAAGAAAGAAAAACAATTTCAACCAAATTGTTGCATTTTTAACCCAAAAAGACGAATTTTCTACAAATCAAATGAATTTTCAACCCGAAAATATTTATTTTCAACAAAAATGCTCATTTACAACCAAATTGTTCAATTTCCTATCAAAATAATTAAATTTTCAATCCAAAAAGACTTTTAACAAAATTGTCGTATCTATAAAGAAATTAATTGAATTCTCATCCAAAGAATAAAATTTGTAACCAGATGAGATGGATTTTCAAAACCAAGTAGTTGAACTTTCATCCCAAAAAGACGAATTTTTAACAAAATACTTAAATCGTCAACCAAAACAGATTAATTTTTTAACCAAACAGTTGATTTTTAACCAAAAATGATGGTTAGAAGATAATTAAAAACAAAAAAGTTGAACTTGCAACTAAAAATGTTAAATTCAACTAAAATTATAAATCTTTTACCAAAAAATTAATTGGTAACTGTTAAAAATTCAGGAAAAAACGGCCACCCTTTTTCGAAAAAATCGACTTTAAAAAAAAAATGGATTGAAATGTTTATTTATTAAATTCTCATGTAATATTATCTAAATATAACATTCTCAACTCTCGTTTTTGATATAAAATTCGCTCCTTCTTGAATTTTCAACTGTTGGAAATTCAACAATTAAAAATTTAAGAAAATTGAAAATTCAATTTTGAACAGTTGAATTTTCAATACTTGAAAATAGTTGAATTTTCAATAGTTGAAAATCGAAGAAAACTGAAAATTGAATGTATATGTACTACGTCTTCTCATTTTCAAATTTTTTAAGAAGCCCATCGACTGTTCTATTTTGATTGATTGATTTCTTTTTTTTTAGGTAGAGTAGTTTCCTTAGGGGCATACCTTTCTTTCATTTCTATTCTTTTAAGAAATTTGTTAGTACAATCAATTTCTTATACCACTTTACTGAGAAAAAGTAGAAAAAACTAGCTTCACATTGAAAAAAGTAGCAAAAAGTAGCGTTGCCTAAAAAATAACAAAAAAGTAAAAAAGTGTGGAACTTCGAATCCTGTTTGAAGTATATTGTTAGAATGAAACAAGAAAAATGATTTACTGCAAAATCGTTACACTCACGTTTCTCGTTCCATATCCCCAGTGATTGGAGCAAAAACCTGTGTTGTTTTTGTTCATATTCCGTTGTTTTAAATGACTCGCCAATTAGACATTCCGTTGAAATGTTTTTTAAATTTAAATTTGCCGCAGGCGGCCCTTCTTTTTTTCTTTTTATCTTTATCTATCTATTTTGAGTTTAAATACGACATGCAAACTTTCTCCTGGGTGAATTTCGAAGCCGATATTGCACGAGTCTCACAATCAGTTTGTTTTTGCCGGAAAAGGAAAGCCTCCAATGATTGGGTGTCGCGAGTCAATGAAGCTTGAATAATGAACGCCGATTGCTTTGGGCAAATCAGTCTATAGGTCACATTTTTTATCCGATTAGGACGATCTTTTTTAAAATTTAAGCTTATTAAATTCTGCAGAGACCTTTTAAGATTGAATTTGATAATTTTGTTTTTATAAAAAACTGTATGAAGAAGAAAAGTGAAAAACAGGTATTTCTAACAAAATCACTTATTAACTTGAAAAAATAACTGTATAAACTCAGAATCGATCAAAATTAATGCATATGCACTTAAAAAACATAAAATTAATCAATTATCTAATTAAATCAATTGTTATAAACCAACTTTATATATAATTATACAAACATGAGATTAGTGCACAGGAAACAAGTTTTTCTCGACTATAATTGCTGTGATTCGATATTTAAGAGTTATCTAAAAAGAAAAATGTATAAATCAATAATTTGTATTATTGTAAACAAATTTTATTAATAAATATTAAAAATCCATATATAGCAAGCTTTATAAAAGAGTTGAAAATGATCAATAACACATTGCATATCGAAGCAGAACAACTTCTAGTCAACAATGATAACGAAGATGGTTAATCAACATTTAATTGCAGTGTGATTATAGATAAAATGTACGCATATAGCTAATGTAGTCATTTGTGTACAAAAGATTAGACAATCCATTTTTTTAGCTGAAAAAGACCTGGCATGATTATTTCTAATGAAATAATGACATCCTTTTGAGTTAGAACGAGCAGGAATAGTTTTCAAAATTAAATAAATTAGAATTCAAAGCCTAAAAGATTAGATAATCCATTTTTTTAAGTTGGAAACGTACTTAAAGAAAGAAACTGCATCATCTGATTGCAATTTGAATAATAAACTGGAAACCTACAAGAGTCCTCGTACACTTGGCAAGACAGTTAAAAAAGTCAAGTCAGTTTTGCCCAACAGTACAGGAAAGAAATATGCTGTAGTTAAACACATAGTAGAATCCACTTTTGGTTCAGAGGTAGTCAATGACTTGTTTGAATCAAAGAAAGCTCCGAAAGCTGCAACAAAAAAGCTGTCAAACGTGTGCACTATTACTGTCAATGAGTTTTATGAACGTGACGATGTCATTCGACAGACACTTGTCAAACGGGATGTAAAATATGTGAAAGATATAGTAAGTGGCACACGATCTTTAAGAGAAGTAAGGCATAAGGTTATGACAGTAGGTGAGGCTTATGAAGAATTTAAAAAAGCTTATACGCAGCGCATCGTTTCAGAATCTAAATTTTATGATTTGCGACCAAAAAATATCCTGCCTTCGAGTGAAACTCCTTGAAACGTATGTGTATCTAAGTATCACGTCAGCTTTATTTTTCTGCTTGATAGTGTCTCCAAATATGAAAGCAAAGTTCCTTCTTCACATAAAGAACTCCTAAATCTTATTTGTTGTAACGAAGAAAATGAGTCATGTTGGTATAACCAGTGTATGGAATGTGTCTATGACCTGAATACCAGTCCAGAAGATGATTGCGATTCAAGTAAAGCAGTGAAATGGAAGCAGTGGATAAACGACGCTAGAAAGCATCCTAAACTTGTTGAAAATATAACTTTGTTAAATGAGGCTATAAATCAGCTGAACTCACAGCTCCAAAATTTCAAAACTCATACAGTCATCAAGAGGAAATAGTCCGACTACTTTGAGAGCAGCAAAACATCATTGAGAGAAAATCCTTAAAGGATGGTCATGCAAGTTGACTTCGCAGAAAGTTATGAACTGGTCGAGCAGGATGATATCCAAAGTGCACATTGGAATCACAACCAAGCAACTTTATTCACATTTTGCGTGTGGCATTTAAATGAAGTATATTCCTTTGTTATCATCAGTGACGACTTAACCCATTCGAAATATTCCGTATGGGTTTTCATCAAAGAAATTTTTCAACAAATACGAGCGATTATTCAAGTTGTGCAGAAAGTTATCATTTTCTCAGATGATTGTGTAGGGCAGTTCAAGAGTAAATATACAGTCTCAGATATTTGTTTCTCTGAACAAGATTTTGCTACTCCTGTTTCTGAGTGGAACTTCTTTGCCGATAGCCACGGAAAAGGTGCTGTTGACGGTGTAGGTTGGTCAGAGAAACGATCAAAGAAAATCCTGTGTGGATGACTGTCAAAGCAAGACAGGATAAGGTCTCAACAGCAAAGGATTTTCACGGGGTGTCTTCATAAAAATGTCAAAATATAAGAATGCTGTACTTTCCGAAAGAGAAAGTCGAGTCATTTGTAGCTTTTCTGGACAAAAGATGGGAAACAGTTCCTGATGTCGTTGGCATAAGATCAATGCACCACTTTAAAGTCTGCGACAAGGACCACATGCACATCAGTCAATTTTCAGGTGCTTTGATGAAAAAACATAATGTTTTTAGAGAAGAGGAAACTATTGATTTTAGTAGGATGTCATCAAATAATACACGCTGGAAGTACAAGAATGTATATTCCGTCTCATCAGACAATTGAGAACAGAAGACTGGAGCTTGTAATTTCATGGAATGATAAAATAATATGTATCGTAGAATGTGTATTTTCACTTGAATTCTTTAATTACGAGGTTGATTCGAATGTGTGGGTTCATGAAGTTTTTTGTTGTAGAAGTAGTCATAAGTATTGTTTTTCCTGTAATTCCAAACCTATTTTCTCTCATAAATATGAGAATATATTGCAAATACACACGTATTTTCTCATAAATTACTTTATTAGGGACTATGAATAAGAAAATTGATTTTGTCAACAGTTTTGATCCTTGAGATGTGGACTAGCACAATTGTGTCCCATCCGATGCAACAACTTTTAAGCAAAATAAATATATGACGTCTAAACATCGTATCTATAGAATCTCTTGAAAAATGTCCAACTATATAGTCTCATGCAATTAACAGATTTTTTAAAAAATGTATTCAAGTGTCAGATGATGGGAGTCCTTCTTATCCCATCCGATACACCTACTTAACCCTCAAGCGCTAGAACTGGTCCAAGAGACCCGAACGTTTTTTTCAGCAGAGTATATTTTAGAAGCGTAGTAGAGGCGAGTTCCATAAATATTTATTATACGCAATTGATCTTCATATCTATTTTTACAATATTCATTTTTGTGAGACTCCGGGCTACCATTACAAAAAATGTATTGAGCTTAGTCTATTTAAGCCGGAGATATTTGAGTTTGAACTTTGCCCGGGTCTGTTGGACCCGCTCTAGGTGGAACGGAAAATTTCGAGGTTCTAGCACTCGAGGGTTAAATGACTGTTGCAAGACAACTGTAATCAACTATACAATAATACTCGTCATGAATCAAATGGTTCCTACTGCAAGTAATGCACAATCTAAAGGAGTTTCGAAATAGTTTTAGATTGCGAGATATCCTTGTTGCAAGTATATAAATGTCCCATCCGATACGAAAAGAATGGCTGGGTACTGAATATGATATCAAGGGAGACACTTATAGAATGTTCTTGAAATTCTTTCTAGAAACGCATAGAAAATGAAAATACTGAGTAAACATGTTTACTGAATCCTTTACTGTAATATGACACGCTCGAGAACTTTACTACTAAGGATGTCTTTGAAATTGTTTATCAAATATTATTTACCACAGCTGCTAGAAGGTCTTCAAGAAAAAAAATTGAATTTCGATATAGCACAGTCGACTGACGTTAGAAATACATATATTTAGGTGGTGCTGAAAAGAACGAGCATAAATCTTTGAACGAAATGTATAAAACCTCATCTCCAATGTTGTATTACATATTGACAGATAAATGCATCGGACCATGCACTCTTGAACTATATTAAAGTTGTCCCTGAAAATATCCCCTTATCTAAAGCTTCGAAAATGTTTACAGTATCATTACATGTGACGCTTCGAGAGATAGACGTATCGAGCTTCGCACTAATTGCAAATGGTGCTGAAAAGCAATAAATCATCCTTGTTTTCTTCATATAAACTATATTACGCAGTGGAAAATACAAGGACAAATCAAAATATAACCTTGAAATGCTAAATTGAGATAGTGAATAATCTTGTAGTTATTCACGCAAATTTCGTTTCTGACAATTACGCAATATCATAATATGACATCATCAAGAACATTTTAAAAGCTTAGGACGGGCACGAACCATTACAGCTTAGAGTGTTCTCGAAGCCGGTAAAATAGGAACTGTGGTCCAGAACCGACCCTGCCTATCTACTTTTAATGACAGAAATTTTGAAGCACAAATTTTCAAAATGCTTTGTGGGCAATTTAATTGTAAATAAATTGAAAACTTGTCAGGAAATTAAGTATAAATATAACAGTTACTTTATTCCTTTAGTCCTGCTACGTTACTGGAACATTACAATAGCATGGCGAAGGCGAGTCCGATCTTCTTGGGTTCTTCTTATAATTTGAAATTGGCCTGAGTAAATTCGGCTCCTGACAGTAAACTTAATTCTCAAGGAAACCAAATCGGTACGTACACCCCATTTCGGTTTATTACTTGAAACTCTCTCTTTTGCTGATTTTTCAAATATTCAGGGAAAATATTACTACGATTTCAACCATCTGACCGTTTGACGCCCTCGTCAAAGATTTACACCTTTACAATCTATCTATCAGCATTCCTCACAGAAATCAATCCATTCATGCATTCTCCCTTTTTCAACGCTAGCACTAAACTGCACTAACACTAGTTATGCGTAAAATTATATCTTCTTGCAATTACATTCTAAATAAATTTTTATTACAAAATTACCTATGACTATTTTTGTGTTTACATAATCACGCTCATTGTTTTGGAATTAACTCTAGTCGTTGGGCTGCCAGAATTCCCTCGTATGGTTTTTGGTTCTCTCTTTCTTACTCTTTGTCGTGAACTACGTATCTGTCATTTCCCAAAACCTTCACGATTTCGTAAGAACAATTCTTTTGCTTTATTAGTCTGCGGATCTCTCCAGTAGCCGCGGAATTGTTGCTTACGACTAAAACTAAATCGCCCGGCTCATACGCCTATGCTTCCTTACGTTTCTTATCAATGTGTTCCTGCATTGTCTTTCTATTTGCTTCTAACAAATCCTCAACCAGTTCTTTCGGTTCTTCCGATCCTATTTCCCTATTTAAATCGATTATTTCCCTCATCAGAGTGTTATCTAATCGTCCGGCTATCCTATGAGCGAAAATTATTTCGTACGGCATTCTTTTCGTGGTTCTGTGCTCGCTGTTACTTACCGCCCACTGCACGTCGAGTAGTTTTTCGTCGCAATCTCTATCCTCTTCGTCTTCAGTGATAGTAGCTAAACACGTTGGAAAAACGTAGTTTTGTCTCTCTACTTGCCCATTTCCGCGTGGAGTGCCAGCTGCGACTCTTTCTTGTTGTATGACATTCTCGTTAAAAAATTCCTCAAAACCCGCAGCAGTAAAAGCCATTCCTCGATCACTGATAATACGTTCCGGTTTACAGTAATGTGACATGAAGACTTTCACCATGCGTCACGTTTCGGCGCAACTCACGTCTTTTACGGCATTTAACACGGTATATTTGCTAAATCCACAAATTACCGAGCATACGTGTTTATTTCCATTTTCCGTTGTCACGAATGTCTCGGCATGATCGATATGAACGCTTTGAAACGGTGCATTCCCTTTCTCCAGCGAATGCAAGAATTGTGGTTTTTACAGCTCGGTTTTCCGTAATATAGGCAGTTTATGTAACGCTTTATGTATATTTCCACAAACTCGTACATTTGTGGAAAATAATAGGTCTTTTTCATTTACCATATGTTTTTATCAACATCGAGATGCGCGAGGCCGCGATGTGCTTCCGTGTAGGTTGGTCGCCCTGCTCGAATTTATCAAGTATGCTCATAATATCATTGATACCCCTTTGCATCACGGCAATCCAATCCATAGTGACTTTCACGCCTAAGACCGGTAACCCTACGAGTTCCAGTTTTTCGCCTGGTTCCACGAGATTTCGGCATAATCCGTCAGCTATCGCGTTATTTACACCTTTTAGATATTGAACCCGATATTGTTATTCTGATAGTCTTACAAACCAACGTCCTATTTGCGGATTTAGATCCCTTTCATTCTCTAGCATTTTCAAACTGTTACATTCGGTCCTAATAACGAGTTTGATCTCCAACATGTAAACGCGAAAGCGATCTATACCGCAAACTGTAGCCAGAGCCTCCAACTCATACTAGTGATATTTTGACTCATCTTTCGTTGTTTTCCTGATATAATAACAAATCGGGTAAAATTTTTTATCTTCCGGCCTTTGTAACAATACCAAGATAATCGACATTTTACTTAGAAAACTGACATTGTTTTAAATCTCAAACTTCAATTCGGGGCCCTCTGTTCATCAAAGATTTTCCACAATCTTTGGTACACTTTCTAAAACGTCATACATCAATCTCTGAAATACGGCAGGTGCATTACAAAGCCCGAAGGGCATTCTTTTGAACTAAGAATGACTATCAGGCGTTACAAACGCCATTTTCTGTCTGGAATCCCTCGCAAGAAATCATCGATTTGAGGGATCGGATAGTGATTCTTAATAGTTTGCTTGTTCAGCACCCTGTAGAGATCAAGGAAAAAGAGTTTACAAAATGAGAAAACATAGCCTGAGGTCGGTCCGATCAGGTGTTCTCTTTTCGATGGTTAAAAGATGTCGGTTTTTTGAAGACGCTGAACTGAGGAACGAACTCTAAGGGTTGACAAAACAGGGCAGTGGCAAAGGGCCTCGAAGTACATTGATTGGTTACGGAGGTGGCTGGACACTCCATCGCCTGACGTCACATTTCTGGTTTTTCTCTGGTACAGAAGTGGAAGGGAGGTTTAAGACTCTGGAAGAGAGTCCCTGAAAGCAATTATCCTTCTTAAGGCTCAGGGCCCTAATGGCTTAGTGAAGCTGCATAAAATCAGAAATTTCCGAATGGCTTGATACAAACAAGGCAGTAAATTTTATGTTTGAAACGTGAATTTTGACAAAAGTAGGAGCTTACGACAAATTGCAATATAAATCTTCTACGGTTGTACTAAGAGTATTTGAATTTTCAGATTTCAGTTTTATTATCCAAAAATAAAATATTGTTACGACGTAACAATCACTGAACCACTTGCCCGTAGCACTGTTTTCGTTGATTTACTCACTGCATCCGTAAGCACTGAATAATAATCTGCAGTGATGAGCAACATCCCTGCGCGACTTGTAATCATGAACGTGTGGTTGTTCGGTAAAGGGATGGCCCACCAGCAAGGGTACCTTCTGGACCTCATTTGGCACCGAGTGTCCGTCCACCCAAGCATCCACTCCGTTGATAGACAAATAAGCACAAAACGTCCCGATAGGCTCAACAATTTCATTTCCGAACCCCACGAGTTTTTCAATGTCTCCGACCATAAACGCGTTTCCAACGCGCTTCGCGTCTTCAACACGGATTGGCACAGCAACGATTCCTAAATCGACGTAGCTAGACAATGAATGTCTGCCTAGCACCGCATTCTTGAAGTACTTTTGGTGCATGTTTCCCACAGTATTCACGGTCTTTGAACCACGACCCGTACTTGTACTCACGATACTCGACGAATCCCCTTTGTTAGATCGTTCGCGATTTTTCCTACAGCCCCGCGCAAAATGTCCTGCTTTACCGCACTTAAAATTTCCCGGATTTTGACTTCGGGCCATCTCTTTGCACGTGAAGCAGTTGAGTACCTTCAGATCCGGAAGTAAGTCATGAGGCATAGCATATCGATTCAGAGGGCCGAGGAAATCGCAATATCGGTTACAACTCAGTCCGTTAACCATCCACTCGACAATTTACGCGTTTGTATGCCCGCCTCATTGCATCGAGCCAGCTTCAAAGTATTCTACGATACATCGACCCGATTTCTATCCCTAATTTTGAGCCTCAAGCCGAACACGCAAAATATTCATCTTGCATGGGAAGTTTTTTTCCAGAAAATCCTTCCATGCCTTCCAGTCTCTGTCGTCATCCATGAAAGACTCTCTCGCCATCAACGCAGTACACCAGTTAGCTTTGCGAGTCCGAAATGCCTGATCGCTATATCGTCCCATCCATATAGCTCTCGACATTCCTCGACTTTGCTGATCCATTGAGCGATATCGATATTTCCTTTCACCGGGTCAATATCCGGAAGCAACTGCGAGATATTCAGGAACGAACATCCGATGCAACCTCCTTGTGCCTGCGCGCCATCTCGTTTGTGGACATTTCTGTTTCACTTGCCACAAATTACTGTCGATAATAATTAAACTTCGTGCACTATTCTGGCTAGCCACCAGTCACACAAAATAGATCACTGACACTTCCCACAGCACATAACAACTGGCCTGAGTAAGCTTAGCTTCTTATAGTAAACTTAATCTCCAGGGAAAACAAACCGGCACGTACAACCCATTTCGGTTTATTACTTGAAACTCTCTCTTTTGCCGATTTTTCAAATATTCAAGGAAAATATTGCTACAGCTGAAGTTTAAAAATTGTCGAAATTAGTAAATTTGCGGAATTAGTGAATTCCCCAAAAATGTCAAATTCCTGAAAACTTTTAATTAATAATTAATTTAAGTCGAGGAGAAGTATGTCGAGGTCCCAGTGTAAAATATTATTCTAACGGATACAAAATATTGAAATATTATTTCTTCAGGTATTTTGAAATTTTCCGGAACTTACTTATTTCGGGAAATTGAAATTTCTGTATTCCGAAAATTCGGGGTTTCAAAACTTCAGTTGTTATGTAATTTTGGGAATTCAATAATTTCGGTAATTCAAAATTTCTGAATTTCTCTAGTTTTGTTAATTTTCACTTTCGAAATATTTTAATTTCGTTATTAAACGTTTTCGTCAGTCTTATTTATCTTCGGTAATTTGAAATTTCAGAAAATTTCATTTTTCGTAAAGTTTCTATTTCGGCAATTATATTTTCGTGATTTTTCAACATTCGGGATTTCGATTTTCCGGCAAAATTATGTCGTTGCGAACAAATTTTAGATTTGTGTAATTATATAAAAAAACTGGTTTATAACAAGTGAACAAATTAGAAAACTGATTACTTATATTCATTCAATACATATGCATTCATTTGGACCGATTCTATGTTTACACAAGTTGATTTTTCCAAGTTAAAAAATGACTGTTAAAAATACCTTTTTTCACTTTTCGTCTTTCCACAGTTTGTTGCAAAAACAAACATTTATAAATCAGCTTCAAGAAGTCTCTGCGGAATTGAATGAGCTTTAATTCTAAGAAAACGTCTAAATTTGATCAAAATTGTGACCTGTAGACTGATTTGTCCAAGAAAATTCAGATTTGTCCCACTGTGTGCCGGCTACAGTCACTGATGCTTATTAAGTTACTGACATTTTTTTCAAATTTTAATAACTGAATGTCACTTCTTTTTGAAATAAATAATAATTTTTGGGCCGTCACTCAATTTGTATTGTCTCTCAATTAAAAAGACCCCTCAATAATTTCAAAACTCAAAAAGATACCACAACACATTTTGGGACAATAATACAATCGGAACGTTTCGACCTCTTATTGAATTTAAAATTTGGGTACTTTAATTCCAATTGTTTGTCAAAGAAATAAAGTGTCAGTAACCGTATCTCTTACTTGGAATGTAAATAAGTAAGAGTTTCACTGCTTGATCACACAACGAGAATATAGGAACTGACTGCTCAACGATGATAGAATATGATCAATTCAGACGACCCCTGATCTTTGTTATCTCTGATAGGCAAGAGTGTCACTCAATCAATATTGAACCATATTCATCAAAAAGTAAAAAAAAATTTTGCATCATATTTAGAGCTCTCCAAACATTCCAAATTACAACTTTTAATTCAGTTATATTTCATTTTTTCCTGGCTAGTTTATACACTAAGTTATGCAGCGTAGATGTAACATAGATGTAACGTCGTTATTTGGGCTTTATATCAGTATCATAAATTTTATATAACATTTTTTTAGAACAATTACATTACTTGTACGTAATATTTACATAACTGTTACGTAACTAAATACAATTATATGTGAAAAAAGTTACGCCTTTCAACTCTGCTGAGATTCGAGCCCAGGACCTTCCGGTGGCCGGACGACTACTCTACCTTGCTGGAGCTCCTCAGTTGATAGAGCAGTCTTCCAGCAAACAAAAGGTCCAGGACTCGAATTCCAGCGGAGTTCAAAGGCGTTCCTTTTTTACAGAAAATTGTATTTAATTTTCTAATTGAAAAATTTCCATCTGGTCTTAATGACGTAAAAATAATTCTGAGATTTGATTAGCCGATTGGGTTGGTTGGTACGGTATATATTTGGTTTTCGGATGGTCAAACTGATCAAGATGGCTAAAATGAGAATCTTAGATAAAAATTATTTGATATTACGTTACTGTCAAGTATAGTTTTTATAACAATAAGGTAACTATTACGTAGCTTTATTATTTCCATAATGGTTCATAACAGCAGTTAGATAATATTCACATAACCATTATGTAGCATTATTTCATTATTTTTTCCGGCTAGTTTATACTCTTAGTTGTGTTACGTAACAGTTAAGTAGCATTTTTATAATAATCACGTAAAAGTTAAGTGGTTTTATTATTTTTATAATATATAGTTCAATAACAGCAATTACAAAATATTTACATAAACTTTATGTAGCATTTAGGTAAAAATTTGGATTCAGTTAATTCACATTTTTAATTATACATAAATAATTTTTTTTAAATTTAGTTGGAAGGGCTTGTCATTGTAAATATCCATCACTGTATTTTCTAAGTGAAAAATTACTTTAAATTGTACAAAAAGTACGAAGATCCGGTACACTCTGCCCTTAGGCAGAATTTAGGGAAACAATTCTAATAATATCATAACAATTTTTAAAAAAATACTATAGAGACACATTTAAAATGACCCCGCGAACTTTAAAAAATGTTAATTATTTCCATAGTTATTTCAATTTTCAAAAACTACGAAATTTGAAGTTTTTTTTCAATACCTTCTTGTAAAATTGAATTTTTTACTTTCAACTCGGGCTTATTAGATGAAGAATTTCATTACCTTTGCGGTATTACCAGAAAAAATTTCATGTTTATATTTTAAGAACTAAGGTACTTTAGCAAAAACTCAAAAAACAGGCGTGTAGATAATTTCTGCCAGTAGTATAAGTGTTATATAACATATCTAAAACAGTTACATAACTGGTATGTAGGATTTACATAACTGTTACGTAGCTTTATTATTTTCATAATAGTTAAATAGCAGCAGTTACATAATGTTTACATTAAAATTATGTAGCATTATTTCATGACTTTTATCTGGCTAATTTATACTCTAAGTTATGTAACGTGGATGTAACATAGATGTAATATCTTTTTTTGGACTTTATACAGGTATCAAAAGTATTATATAACATTTCCAGAACAGTTCCATAACTGGCATGTAGGATTTAAATAACTGTTAGGTAATTGTTGAGTAGAATTTTTATAACAATTAGGTAACTGTTACGTAGCTTTATTATTTTCATAAATAATATTCATATAACCCTTATGTAGCATTTAGGTAACAATTTTGATTCAGTTAATTGAAATTTTTAATTATACTTAAATAATTTCAAAAATTATTAGATGGAAGGGCCTGTTTTTTGGAATGTCCGACACTGTCGTTACTAAGTGAAAAATTACTCCGAATTGTATATGTGTACGAAGATCCGGTAGAAACTATTTCGCAATAACGACATCTGTCTCTAGCTGTAGAACAATAGCACATACAAATTACCTTGCGTAATTTCGTGAAGCTCATTTAACCACAATTTTTTTCCCAGTCACGTACAGTGAAATGTCAACAGATTTTCTTCCTCTTCAAATCAAAAATCAAGACCAAAATTTGGATTTTTTCCAATTAAGACTTTTAGAATTCAATCACCAATTTTTTAATTTGCTACACTTACAATTTTTTTTTGCAAAGGGGTAAACAATTTCGTCGATTCATTTCTGAATTTAAAAAAAACTTTTGGATTTAAGATGCAGAAGTACACAAGAAAAATAAAAAACGATCGGGATTTTTATTAGCAGGATAGAGAAAAATTTTCATTTAAAAAAATACTTTTCTTACTAAAAACTAAGAGTCACGGAAAAGTTTAAGATAAGTTTATAACTATAGACAATATTGTAGTTAACTATGTAAAAGTATTTAAAATATTTTTGCATGATATTATTGTTATATATCATTTTGAAATTATCAATTACAACATTTTTAACAAATATTAACAACTATTTTATTTAGTAATATATTTTTAAAATGTGTTAAAATTAGGTAGAACTTATTTAAAGGCTTAGAACTTCTGAGGAAAATGTATTCAGGCATTTTCATACCGACTCAAAGTTATCACGAGATAACAAGAAACATGATATTACATTTTAACTCGTATTTTAATATGTGCATATATTTTCTTTTAGTTCTTATCGTGATTTGAAAAAAAACGATGTTGTTCTTCGTATTTGAAAAGAACCTGAGTATTTTAGGACGACTGAAAAATTCAAAAAATTAAAATTTCCGACCCTGGGAAATTCCCGACCCTGGGAAATTCCCGAAAAAGAAAATATTCAAAACAGAAAATTTCCGAAATTAGAAAATGGCTGACAGTAGAAAATTCCCTCATTGGGAAATTTTCGATAACAGAAGATTTTCGAAATAAAATGGCCAACATTATAAAATATCCGACACTATCAAATTTCCAACACAGGAGAACTTTCGAGTTATGAAATTCCCGAACCTAAACAATTTTGGGTCCCCAGTAGTATAAAAAGGACGGAGAAAAGAAAGAGTGTGACGATGGTTTTGGTTGACTCTTTCTTTTTTCTCCCTCTTTTTTCTTTTCAGTTGTGTACATGTACTGTGCACCTGTCTCTAATGAGCCGGAAATAACGGGTAGTCAAAAAGTCTATTTTTGATTTGTGAAAACTTTAGGTGTTCCCTTTTTGGTACACAAAAAATTTTTATAAGGGAGTAGATTTTATTTCGATCTTATGTAATTAAAAAATTGTTTTATCAATAAGTAAATAATAAATAAAATAAAAATATATTCATCAAATAAAAGTATTTTCTTTTACAAATTATGTATTATTTCTTATTTTGTAATTTAATATTTTTTTAATTGCTCAGATTTTGCCTGTATCGGCAGTTTTACAGTGATGGGACAACTGAAAAATTCCGAAAAATGAAATTCTTGAAAAAGGAAATATTCGAAATAGAAAATTCCCAAAGTTATAAAATTGCCGACAATATTAAAATCCCGAGTTTTAAAATTCCCAAAATAGAAAAGTGTCCACAGATAATTTATTGCCGAATTACAAAATATCCAACACTGTAAAATTCCCGAATTTCAACAATTAAAAAATTGTTTTTTTAAATAAATAAATAATGTTAATTAAGAAACAATTTTTTATTGTTAAGATTCGGGAATATTATAATTCGGGCATTTTTTAGTGTCGGATATTTTATAATTCAACAATTTTCTATTTCGGGAATTTTCAAATACGGTAATATCATAAACTGTCAGGAATTTTACTATTCGGGAATTTTTCAATTCGGGAATTTTAAGCTGTTGGTAATTTTCCAATTTCGGGAATTCTTTATTTCGAATATTTTCTCTTTCAGGAATATTCCAGTGTCGGGAACTTTATTTTTCGGTACTTTTCAGTCATCCCCAACAGACATTTCATAGGGTCGGCAATTATTTTATTCCAGGAATTTTCAAATTCGGTAATATCATAAACTGTCGGGAATTTTATTATTCGGAAATTTTCCAACTCGGAAATTTCAAACTGCTGGCAATTTTATAATTTCGGGATTTTTTTATTTCAAATATTTTCTTTTTCAGGAATTTCTCAGGGTCGAAAACTTTATATTTCCAGTATTTTTGAAAATTATTTTACAGTACCGTAAAAATTTATATTATTAAACAATTTTTATTAAAATATAATATTGAATTCTAATATTTTTCAAATTTAAATAAATAAAAGAATTATTCAAATTGACTCCACATGTGTCCGCTTGGACACATGTGGATGTGAGTGAATGATTCGACACTTTCTTATATTTTCAATACGACTTTTCGATGATTAATTAATATATTCTTTAGTTTTTATTGTTCTAAATCGTCTTATGAAAAGTTTTAAGTTTAACGAACCTTTTAGAACGTTGAAGAATATTTCCTGTTCTTCAATGTTCTGATATGTTTCAATGAACCGCAATGGGAAGTTCAACAATATTCTAATATTCTAAAATATTTTGTAAGTAAGAAGACTTTTTTAACAAATCTTGGAATTTCAAAAATCGCCTGAATTTTTC
>JAUMHM010000031.1:9490420-9511296 GCA_032362435.1 Melikaiella ostensackeni
GAATGGTCACCGAATTAATGTAGGTCATATCCCTAAACCTTCCTAACGTCTTGTGTGGGGGGGGGGCACCCCTGTGGCTGGTCACAGAAATAAATTAGGTCACATCCCTACCCTTTTCCAACCTGTTTTGGGGGGAAGGCACCCCTGTGACTTTAAGTCTATTCTCTCAAAAACTATAATTCGTAGAGTAAAAATGTATTGCACATTAAATATGTATTTTTAAAAGATCAACAACTTTGATTCGAAACATTTTTGTGAATTTTCATTATTCACTAAGATAAAAGCAAAAAATTATGATTTTCATGGGTTTTTTATAGGATTCACCATGGAAATGGAATTTGCACCAATTTTCACTATCATTTTCGTTATCAGCGCATCAAATCACATAAATCTGCGGAGTTTCGAATCAATCGGAGGTATGCGCTTTCCGGAAGTATATCCGAAAAAACTATTCTCCTAACAGATTAAGAAGTTTCAATCGGCACTTTTAGCGTATATCAAATATATATATAAATTATATCAAATTAATTTTTCGATTAAATACAAATTCTGAAAGTCAGATCGTTTTCAAAATTATGCAATTTTTTTAACAGATCCATAAGTCATAATTATAATTTTTAGTAGATATTGACAAGATATACAAGTGATCCTAATGACGTTTTTCGATTAGACACAAATTTTAAAAAATTTAGATAATTAATAATTGGGTAGATTATATTAGGATCTTATTAAAATACAATGCTTCGATTTTTAATAGCTTCTTGGAATTCTTGGACTCTTTTGTTTCAAACTAAATCTCCAGAAAAATGCTCAAACACATATCTGCAATCGACAAATATTGGTCATATAATTCCAAAAATAATGTAAATATTCACTATTTTTACAATTTATTCTTCAAAAATTGATGGATAATTATCAATTTCCTGTTATTTTGGGAACATAATTAGATCATGCATTTCTTTCAAATTATGCAAACTTCTATGAATAATGAAGCAGGATATTCAAAAAATCTGCCCGCTGCCCGATTGGAACAAAAACTAGACGTCGTACAAGAAAATGGTCACCAACAAATTTTCAGACACTCTTTACTTGAATAATTTGGCTATTAAACATTTTCTTGTATCTTGTGTCGTTTTTCTGAAAATTAGATTTTTTTTTAATGACATTTTTGAAGATTAAAACAAAAACTACTACATCCTCTCAAAAAATGGTCCATATCAAATTTTTAGATCTTTTGTGGATAAAAAATTTTTATCCATTCATTTTTTTTCGTATCTTGCATAGTTTGACCGCAAAATGGAATTAAAAATTTTTTTAGTATCTTTGTTTGTAGCGAACCATCGCCAAATACTAATAAAAAGTAGGAAAAAATTCTGAATACCTATACGAAAAAACAAATGCCATGAAGGACCAAGTGGAAAAAAGAAAAATCGCTACCGGGAATTATTATCTGTAACATAAATGATTTTGAATACTAAATGTGAAAAATCTCAGTCAATTTACACTTAATCAAAATGTACATACATACAGGAATTATACTGATTTTGTACCAAATTTTTAGAGAAAATTATTCAGAAGTGACTGTTTTATGAATTAAGGGGATTTGAACTGAAATTATGATGAATCGGAAATCAAAAAAAAAAGTGTAACCAAAAGTTGACTACAGGCTAAAATTGTATTCTATTGTTCATAAAACCTTCATAATTACATCTTATTTTACGATTATGCATATTGTTTAGGAAGAAAGAAGTACACAATTGCAGACATTGAAATCAGAAAAAGATAAAACGTGATTTTGGAAATACAGATTAAGACGCAGCTCCTATCCAACGACTTCAAACATTTTTTATGGTCGGATGTCATCATATCGCAAAAATGTTCTTCATTAGTTTCTTGAACTCTTAGAATTCTTTCCAGCATTTGTTCATTATGTTTATTACCCATTGTTTATTTTGCTGATATAATATTGTTGATAGATTGATAAAGAAAATGATATTTTAGAGAAACAAAAAAAAGAAACAAAATTTGACGGGCCTTTTATTTTCTTTGAATAATGAACATAGGTGTGGGAACATAATAATAATAATAATGTTTTATATTGAAGGCCAGACAAATGTTTCTTTTTTATTTCTCTAAAATATCATTTTTTCATCAAACAAAAAGAATGATTTATCAAACTAATTCATTGAACTGATTCCTTTTATTTAAAAACACTTCTATTTATAAATTTTCTGCTACTCGTACTTGGCTTTATTTTTTGATCTCTTAATTTTAATTACTTCGAAAATAAATACAAAAAATATTATCATTTATGTACTTGGCGGAATTTTTCCGCACGTAGTTCTTTTTGTTGGGATATGAATTATTCCAGAAGTTAGTCATATAATTCGAAAAAATGGAATATTCACGATTTCCATAATATATTCTTTAAAGAATGATACATAATTATCGCTTTTGTGTTAAAGTCATTGGATCATACTGATTGATGATGATAGATATCTATCTAATTGGTCATATAAGCTGACGTTATTACATTCTCATTCATGAGAGTGTAATGGAATCGTCCAAATTTTCGATCTCCAGTTTTCAACGGATTTTCGAGTTTCGGCACTCTCAGAGCCTGAGATTCATAAAAATTTTGGTGGTGCCTGTCTGTATGTCTGCATATCTGTTTGTTTGGTTACCTGAATGTTGTAGCCACATTAACTTTTGAAGGATTTGACAAAACAAATCAGCCTTTGATACACTTTTTTTAGGGTCTAAAAATGAAGGTCAAGCGCATTAACCAGATTAATTGAAACAAAATAAAAAAATGTAGAGCATTTTCAAATTAACCTAAGGACATTTTCAAATTCAATGAAAATTAACAAAGCTATATGCTTTTCCAAATTTTCAAGAAACAGAAAAAACTATTTTCTGCAACGCATGCATTGAAAATGTGAGTTTTTACGCCCATTTCGAGTGATAAAAATTACCAATTTTTGACCGATGACGACAGCTTTTTTTTAGCGGGGTAAAAGTACTTTCACATTGGTTGCAGGGGCAAAAGTGATTGTAGCTTGTTGAAAAGCGTTGCCTTCGGTGGCGCCACACAGTGGGGCAAAAAGTGAACATTTGTTCTAAAACAGCCTAAAGCCGACAATTCTTAATTGATTTTCATCTTTTTTTTTAAATACTCTTGAATAAACTCCAAAAAGGATTATGAGAGCCGATTCTTCAATTTTTTTATTGCATTTTTGTTTCAACAAATAAAGTGAAACAAATAGCAATTTTTACAATTTCATCTTTTATCTTTCCGTAATCAATTTAGATAAACTTGGGATCAATCAGAATAAGTGGAGTATCAATTAATACATGAAATTAATTAATGAAATATTTTTCATTATTTTCATAAACAAAGTGTATAAACATATCTAAGCGTTGGTGATTCATAAACAAATTATATTAACAAATGTAAAATTCAGGCATTTAAGATGACAAGAAAGTCGTGTTTTCATCAAATAAATTTGAAAATGTCTTCACAATACTGAAATATTAGGTAAATTTATTGTTCCATAATATTTATAAGCGTTATGAACAGATTCTCTGAACAAATGCAATATTCGGCCATTTATTCACAAAAATATACTCTGCTTTTGCATCTCAACACCTATTGTTTTTTTTGTTTCATATACTTTCTGTCAATTTCATATCTTTTTTCAATTAGTCATCGCTGCTGAAATCTTAAAAAGTTTTTTTTTATCTCCTCTTCTCTAGTTTTGGCACGTTTCGACACTTCTGCCATTCCTTTGGGCACTTTTGTTAATTTATTATATCTCGCCTCTAGGTCTAACCATTAACCGATCAAGGAACGGCCTTGCAAGGGCCTTTTAGCCAAAATCCTTACAATCTTCAAATCCCGTCACCAATTTGTATGGTCCTTCCACTTTCCTTACAATATTTAATCTTGGGTTATTTACGATTTAATTTCAGCTCTCGACCATACCTAGACTTTGGAAAACCCATTACCAGGGCCCCAGCTCCCACTACTCAATTATCAGCCAACTTCTACTATTCCTACCTTGCACTTCCTCGACCAATCCTGGCTTTCGACGTCATCAATTCTCCCAGTTTACTAAATTCTCCAATTTTCGTACCCTCCCTTTTTGCTTCATCGCCGACAATCATTAATTACATTTCGTCTGTTGTATCGGTCTTGTCTCCTTTGAAAAATTCGACTTATATGCCACTTCGTACAAACTTTTACAATTATACAGTCCGCCATACATTCGCTTCATGTATACATGTTTATCTGATTCAAAATATATGTATTAATCAGAAAAGTGCTTATTCGTGTTTTTATTCACCAAAAATGTTGCACTTTTAAAAACTAAAGTGAGCAAAAAAATTATGGTCCAATCGAGCCGGATATTCTCAAAACATGTATATCTAGTGGCATTTCGTGAAGTGACAATATAGTGAAGTATTTCGTGAATTACACTGAATATTGAACAGTGAACAGTGATAAATATAAATTAGAAAAAGTGCAAAAGCTTGTGTGCCTTTATCCAAAATTGACGCGCTTAAGCAAATTGTCGTGCTTATAGCAAATTCCATGCTTGAAGTAAATTTCGTGCTCATAGCAAATTTTCTACTGAGTCCACTTTGACCATAGAACTTTTCGTGTCGTGTGATCACAAGATCATAGTGTTTCGAATGAATTGGAAAAAATAATATCGTGCTTCAATACGCGACCGTGAAAGAGACTAAGTGGAATTAATGAATATTCCTCTTGTGTAATAGTCGTCAAAAGCTGTCAGCTTAGAAGAGAGAAATCCAGAACAACTTGTCTCTCTCTCAAATTCTCGTTGTTGATCGCGTGGAAAATCAGGATCCTGGATTGATCCCGGAAGAGGAAGTCGACCCGCACTTCTTGTAGTTCAGGTCTCCGCAGACTTCGTTGCTCTTGTCACATTTCGGACTTCAGCAACAATCGGTTGACTGGAAACCTGTCATCGTCTAGAATCAACGATTGCCAACATTTAGCAGCGCTGATCCAGAGTTCATCTTAAAGGTAAAAAAGTTTCTGTACCACAAATTTTTCCCTCATATCTTCTGCTTTCCCACCATATGTTTTTACTTGCTCGTGTAATAATTTATTGAAACCTAAAACAATGGAGGAGAAACAAATAGCAGACCTAAAAACCAAAATTGCTAATGTGAAACGAAAAATTACAAACTTCGCAAATTATCTCGAAAAATTTGTCTCGGATCGTGATTTTCCGAATTTAGAAGAAAGAAAACAAAAAAATGATAAAAGCTTCTTAGAATTTGAAAAATTACAAACAGAATTAGAAACTCTTGAGAATGATTCTACCTACCCGGGTATTCGTACGGAATGCGAAGAAAAATATTATACTTCACATCGTATCTCGACGACTTTGTTGAAGGGAAACCTTTCCCCAACAAACCATGCAATTCAATCTAACGCCTCAACGTCTTCGCGAATCGCTGTCCATGAAAATCCCACAAACATCGTTCAAGGTTTAAAAAAGACTCTTCCGCGAGCGAATTTGCCGGTATTTGGCGGATTCTACGAATCTTGGTTAGGATTTCACGATCTTTTCAAATCCCTCGTTGATGATGATAAAGACATCCCTGACATCGAAAAATTATATCATTTGAAGGGCTGTTTGAAAGATGAAGCAGCGGAAGTTTTCGCGGCAATTGAATTATCATCAGAAAATCACAAAGTCGCTTGGGACTTGCTGAAAGAGCTTTATGACAATCGTAGAATCATTCGCCAAACTCACGTGAAAGATCTATTAAATTCACAATTTATTTCGAAAGACTTTTCCGTTCGCTCGTTACTTGATCAAATCCAAAAATACGTTAGAGCACTTGAAGCTTCGAAAGAACCCGTCAATCAATGGGACACTCTTTTGGTTGAAATAATTAGGCAAAACTCCGCTTTTAAAGAAATGTTGACTTTCCTGCAACGTCGTGCTCAATTCAAAGATAATAAGTTTCATCAAACAACAGGAAAACCTCAAAACTTGTCGGAAAAAACTCTCTAATTCTCGCTTTACTAATCAGCGTTCGCTGCACGCTTTTGCGGCTGCAACGATGAAATATCATTGTCCTCATTTTCAGGGAGACCATTCGATATATAGTTGTGAATCCTACAAAAAATTGACACCGTCCGATTGTTTCGAAGCCGCAAAAAGGGCCGCGCTCTGCCTAAATTGTTTGCGTCCGAATCATCGCGTTGCTGACTGCACCGGATCTCCTTGTCGTAAGAGCCGTAAAGAGCACAATATTTTACTGCATTTTGAAAGACAATCTGCAATGGAGAAAGCGGTCTCAGAATCATCCCTTAAAAATCAGCCTATTATCAGCATGCATGCTCAAATTTCTTCCGAAGGTTTGCTGGCCGCTGCGATCATGGATTTAGTCAACACAAACGGTGAGTCCAAACCTTTTCGAGTGTTTTTGGATGCTGGATCTCAGGCCAATTTTATCACTGAGAGCACCGCATCGTTTTTTAAACTACCTAGGAAATTGGTTGACATTTCGGTCTCTCGTGTTGAGAATATTACCACAGGAATAAATCATTCAGTTTCAGCAACATTGAAATCTCGTTTTAGCAAATACTCCAAAAATCGCGATCTTCTTGTTCTCAAAAGAATTACAAAAACAATGCCCACAATTGAAATTAATCGGGCAGTTCTTGGAATCCCAAACGATATATTTCTAGCTGATCCTGAATTCCACAAGCCATCAGAAATCGATGCTCTGATTGGAGTCAAACTGTTCTACAAACTTCTATGTGTAGGACAAATTTCGCTAAAAATCATGCAGATGTCGTGCTGCAGAAAACTCAGCCTAGCTGGATTGTCGCTGGAGAAATTGATAGTTCTCTCTCTAAAAATTATGTACAATGTAACTTTATGAGCTACTCTACCCACCTCAACGCGAATCTCAAAAAAATTCTGGGAAATTGAAGAAGTTCCTTCAATAAAATTACTGTCCCAAGAAGAAAACGCTTGCGAATCGCATTTCAAAAATAATGCGCAACGCGACTCTGAAGGTCGCTACATTGTAAGATTGCTCTTCAACGAAAATAAGGGCAAACTCGGAGATTCGCGCTCCATGGCACTTCGCTGTTTTCATCTTTTAGAAAAGCGTTTTGAAAAAAATGCTAAATTAAAAACAAACTATTGTGAGTTTTCAACTGAATACAGAAATTTGAAACATTTTTCGTTAATAAAAAATAGAGATCTCGTTGTGCCTAGGTTCTATCTTCTCCATCATCCAGTGACACGGGAAAATAATATCACCACAAAAATTCGCGTCGTCTTCAATGGCTCCGCGAAAACTTTGACAGTCGTGTCACTGAATGACTCGCTGACGGTTGGTCCCATAATCCAGGATGAATTTTTAACCCTCCTAACACGATTTCATTCGCACAGATTTGCTTTAACTGCTGACATAGAAAAAATGTACAGGCAGGTTTTGGTGCATCCAGGTGATGCTTTATATAAAAACATTCTGTTTCGTGAAAATCCAAATAAGAGCGTAAAAGAATTCGCTCTAGATACGGTCGCATACGGTACATCCTGTGCTTCCTTTCTCGCCATTCCTGCCCTTCATCAGCTGGCCGATGACGAAGAAGCTCAGCATCCCATCGCAGCCGCTGTGCTGAAAAAAGATTTTTATGTGGACTATCTGCTACCTGGCGCGAATACGCACCAGAAAGCCGCGTTTCTGCGCGACGACCTTAATGCGCTTTTGCAAAAGGGCGGTTTCTTACTAAGAAAATGGGCTTCTAATGACGCTACCTTGATCCCTGATGGCTTAGACAATTTATCCAGCAATTCCTTATCGCTCGATCCAAACTCTACCGTAAAAACCTTGGGTATTCAGTGGAACTCATGTAAAGATAAAATTTATTATAAAATTGATCTCTCGGAATTTTCAAAACTCGTAAATAAACGCTCGATTCCCGCGCAAGCTGCAAAATTATAGTATTTCACCCCTCGGAATTATTGGGTCCAGTTATTGTGAAGGCCAAAATAACCATCCAACTCCCATGGAAAGCTGGAGTTTCGTGGGATGAATCAATCCCAGCAGATATCCACACTATGTGGTTGCAATTCAAGGATCAATTACCACTTCTAGGCAATATTAATTTCGATTGTCTAATTATCGCGCCCTATTTTGTCGAAATCCAAATGCATGGCTTCTGTAACTCGAGTGAGAAGGCATACTGGATAAATACAGAGCCTCAATTTGTTGAAAACTTTCGTCTCAAATCGAATCGCGGAAATTCAAAATTTGACGAAATTCTGCGGATGGAGGCACATGCCCACGCAAGACAATCCTGCAGATTTAGTATTCAGAGATCAAATGCCTTAAGAATTTTTAGATACGAATATTTGGAAGAATGGTCCTCAATGGCTCTCGAGAGAAGAAACTCTCTGGCTGCAAAAAAAAATCCATCTCAGTGAAATTCCTGAAAAGAAAAAAATTGTCGCTTCAACAATTCTCGTAGAAACAAAAATCATTGACGACAAAATTATCAAAAAATATGGTTCCCTCAAAGCTTTGAAATTCGTACTCGCTTCTGTTTTGCGTTTTATCAACAATTCCAAAAAAAAATTGGAAAAAGATACCGGTCCTATCATCACGATTGAACTCGAGGCTGCATATAAAATAATAATTCTTATGACGCAATCCGACGCATTTTCAAAGGAAATTGATTCTTTAAAACACGGAAAAATTATTGATGATAAGAGTAGACTGATCCCTTTGAAACCATTCCTAGATAAACAGGGAATTCTTAGAGTAGGTGGCAGGCTGTCTCATTCAAAATTGCCAGATGAGCAAAAACACCAGATTTTATTGCCCTCTAATCATCATGTCACTCGTTAAATTATTCGTGAGGAGCACGAAAGGCTCAAACATGCGGGAACTCAAGCGACCTTGTACTCCGTTCGCGAACGGTTTTGGCCCCTCGACGGTCGAAACGTCACGCGCATAATTGTCCATAAATGCATTCGGTGCTTTCGCGCAAGACCGCGAGGCGTAGATTACATCATGGGGGATCTTCCTCGAGAACGCGTGTTTAACTCTCGTCCTTTTCTTGATGTCGGGGTTGACTACCGTGGTTCACTGCACATCAAAGAAAAACGCTTTCGTAATCGCAACAAACTTAAAGTTTATGTCGCGATTTTTCTCTGTATGGGCACCAAAGCAATGCACCTTGAATTGGTGAGCGATCTGACCATAGAAGCTTTTATCGCTTGCTCGAAAAGACTTTTCTCCAGACGAGGAATATCAAGAACAATCCACTCAGACAATGCCACCAATTTTGTCGGTGCCAGCCGAAAACTCATTGAACTTTATAAATTATTCCAATCGGCTGAGCACAATGAAACTGTTCAAAAATTTTTAGCTGAGCAAAAAGTCATTTGGAATTTTATTCCTCCACGATCACCCCACTTTGGTGGTCTTTGGGAAGCGGCGGTAAAATCCTTCAAACACTATCTTTTTCGTACGGTGGGAGACACTTTACTAATATTCGAGCAATTTAAAACATGTGTCATTGAAATCGAAGCTATCCTTAATTCTCGACCTCTTTCACCAATTTCTCTCAATACCAATGACTTTCAACCTCTGAGTCCTGGTCATTTCCTGATTGGTGGTCCTCTAACTAGCTTTCCACCTCACGAACACAGCCTCGAATCATCTATCAGCCTAGCAGCAAGCACAAAAATTGCGCGAGCATTTCTGGAAAAGGTGGCAGAAAGAATATTTACATCGGCTGACTGTTCGCAGCAAATGGCAAGCTAATGTAAGTCCTTGCATCAAATTAAATACCATGGTCGTTATCAAGAAAGATAACCTCCCATCCTTGCAGTGGAAACTCGGTCAAATTGTCGACACTCACCTTGGTCCAGACGGCATCATCAGGGTCGCAACTATTAAAACTGATACGGGGAAGTACAAGCGCTGTATCAAAAAGCTCTGTCCTCTTCCTACGAGTAGTCTTCAGAAGCAGAAGAAGTGAAGAAATCTTCACAATAATTGACTCTCAAATAATTGTACACCTAATCGTCGCAAAACCATGTATCTCAATTTATAATATATTTGTGCTTCATTGATTTTCTCGTCGTTGAGTTGAATCCGCATTACCCTTGAATGTGTTCGTTCAAAAGGAGCCGGTATGTTGCATCTCAATACCTATTGTTGTTTTTGTTTTATATACTTTCTGTCAATTTCATATCTTTGTTCAATAAGTCATCGCTGTTAAAATCACAAATAGTTTTTTTTTTTATCTTCTCTTCTCTAGTTTTTGCACGTGTCGACACTTCTACCGTTCCTTTGGGCACTTTTGTTAATTTATTATATCTCGCCTCTCTAGGTCGAGCCATTAATCGATCAAGAAACGGCCTTGCAAGGGCAATTTAGCCAGAATCCTTACAATCTTCAAATCCCGTCACCAATTTAAATGGCCCTTCCGCTTTCCTTACAATATTTAATTTTGGGTTATTTACGATTTAATTTCAGCTGTCGACCATACCTAGACTTTGGAAAACCCATTACCAGGGCCCCAGCTCCCACTACTCAATTTTCAGCCAACTTCTACTATTCCTACCTTGCACTTCCTTGACCAATCATGGCTTTCGACGTCATCAATTCTCCCAGTTTACTAAATTCTCCAATTTTCGCACCCTTCCTTTTTGCTTCATCGCCGACCATCATTAATTACATTTCGTCTGCTGTAACGGTCTTGTCTCCTTTCAAAAATTCCACTTATATGTCACTTCGTACAAACTTTTACAATTATACAGTCCGCCATACATTCGCTTTATGTGTACATGTTTATCTGATTCAAAATATATGTATTAATCAGAAAAGTGCTTGTTCCAAAAATGTTGCACGTCCACAAACTAAAGTCAGCAAAAGCATCTGCTTTCACTAAAGCGACTTTAAATTAGTTAAGTAGTGATGTTCCATCAGAAAACTATGTCCTCCCAACATATTTTTAAATTTTATGATCCAATTTATATAAACAAATGCCCTATTCGGCCATTTATTCACATAAATACATTTTGTTTTCACTGAAACTATTTCAAATTGGCCTAACAGTGATGTGCCGTCAAAAAATCAACTTTTGCAACATATTTGTTAATGCTTTAGCCAAATTGTATAAACAAATATAACCCTGATTAAACATAGCTATTCAGCCAACGTAAAATAGTTTTTGTTAAAACTGTATTTTTTTCTGTGGTTATACGGTCGATCAATGCATACGTTAATACAATTTGTTAAAAATGATAACACATGTGTTACACACATCAATTTTTTCCTCAATACAACATACATATATTATTAACATAAATATGTTAAGTAAGTCGATTTTTCTGACAGCACATCACTATTAGGACAATTCGAGATAGCTTTATCGAAAGCAAAATATATTTCTGTAAATAAATAGCCGAATAGGGCATTTGTTTATTTAATTTTTTGAAATAAAATTAACAAATATGTTAGAAGTACAAAGTTTTCTGATAAAACATCACTGTTAAATCAATTTAAAGTCGTTTCAATGAAAGCAGAGTGAATTTCTGTGAATAAATGTCCGAATTGTGCATTTGTTTATAACGTTAACTGATATGCTAAAAGAACAAAGTTTGCAGATGGAACATCACTAGTTAACCAATCGAAGTCATTTTGATGAAAGCAGAGTGTATTTCTGTGAATAAATGGCTGAATATTGGACTTTTCTCTAGAATTTGTTTATAACGTTAATAAATGTTATCGAACAATAAACTTGTCTAATATTTCAGCCCTGTGAGAACAATGTTAAGCTATTCTGATGAATACATGACTTATTTCATAAATTAATTTCATGTACATATTTGATGCTATTATACGTATTTTTATTGATCCCGAGTTTACTCTGTTTGCGAAAAGATAAAAAACAAAATTGTAAAAATTGCCATTTTTTTACTTCATTTGTTAACACAAAAGTGTCAGTTTCAAAGCGACAGGTAGTGATAGGCTTTGGCGTATGTCACGTCCCGTGATGTGAACATATATTTATATTATTATTTCCTTAAATACTTAATAAACGTAGAACGCACACTGCGCTCTGCAGCGTATAGCTACAGATATAGTGGGCACGTTGTAATCTATAGAGTACACTACCGGTCATAATTGTTTGTCCACCTCTTTTTTTAAAATTAGTTAATTCCTCCTAATTTCAATTGTATCGGACCTAATTTTTTTCTCTTTGAAATGTTGAAAACTTTCAAAATCCTGTGCCAAATGAGCCCAGGATGAAACCAATTTGTCTATTTTTCAAGTAGATATTGCAGAAATAGTGTGAATTTCATCGTTTTCTCCAATTTTAAAAAACATCCGAAATAATCAACATTTTCTAATGTTTCTATTCTCATTTTAAAGCTTTACTTCCGCAGTATCGAAACAGCTCATAAACATAATAAGAATATTATAATAAAAATTAAATGAATATATATATTTTGATGGACTTTTATAGAAACTGCATGATTATATGTTTCATATATTTCACAAAAATATTTTCCTTGTCAAGAAGGATATTGTAATTTTTCCGATTTTTCAATTCAAACTTTTTGAACTGATAAGTTACTGCGATTCTGTGAAAATTAGGCTGTAAATTGATCCCAAAAATGTTTTAAAATGTTGATTATTTTGGACATGATTCAAAATTTGAAAAACATTAAAGTTTCCACTATGATTGCAATAACTTTTTCAAAAAATGGTCCTGGGATCATTTTACATAGAATTCTGAAAGCTTTCAACCTTTTAAGGATAAAAAAACTTAGCTCTGGTATAATTAAAATTGAGAGAACTTAATCCTAAAAAAAGAGGTGAACAAACAATTATAACCGGTAGCATACAGGTATATATATACACTCAAATCTCGAATTAGTGCGGGTCTTGGGCATTGCTTACTTTGACCGTGAGACTCTTCCGAAAATTTCTACGATGAAAATAGTGCTGTATAAACCATTTCCAGTAGAAATACATAATATAAATTAACTGTACTTTGTACAAATGTAGATTCTTGTTATCATAAAAGAGGGACGTTTTTTAATAATGAAGACTAATTAATAAACAAAAGATTTTCCGCATGTATTTAAAAATAAATGCGAAATACGTACGCGAGTGTGCGAGCTGCCCGCTTTGTCCCTACGGTACTGCGTGATTGTGTCAAGATCACCGCGCGTCTTCCCTGTCCCTCTGGCCATCGAGTGCGAGCTGGCAGAATCCTAGGGACGCAGTGAGTCGAGGCGCAGTATATCGAGATTTGAGTGTAATAGTAAAGTAAGAATGAGTGGAAGCTGAGAGTAGGGGATTTGAGGTCACATGTGATGTCAGCGTTGTAAGAGCGTTACGCCTGTATAAACAAAAGCATTATCGTAAGTTTCCTTCAGTTCGGCCTGTCTAGTTCAGTCTGCCAAAACCGGAAATTCTCTTGGTCGTGTTTGCGTGTGAACCTCATTGTGTCGGTGCTGTGCACCGGAAAATCCAAATCTTGGACTTCCAATCTTTGAAATCCTTTTAATCATTTCTCTCTGAATTGGTTCCACAAGTGTTTGAACGTTAACTACTTGATGTCCGTTTCAGGATTTAGTACATTCTGGGCATCCAGTTCTTATTGTAGAGCAGATTCTTTTACACACATACACGGAAGTTTTCAGAGATTATTCACCATCTCAACCTTATCAATTCTCCAATTAATTGAATTAACTGACAAGTCCTAGATCAACAAGTTTCTGAATTCATTTCCCTAACTCCTTTGGGCCCATAATATATATGTTCCTTTGTTTTGAGGTACTGGCCAAGGATCAGAAGAGACCTACTTGTCTTCCGTCAGCTTTCTGTGCTAACGTAATTTCTTAGTAGTTCACCAGTTCTGATTGTAATTGTTTATAATAAATTCTTACATTCTATTATTCACTGGCTACTCCTTCTTCTTCCCTGTGCGAGAGCTTCAATTTTAACTCAAACGAGGAACATAATGAAAAAGGAAAGTATTTACGTATTCTATGACGTAGCACGTGCAATTTTTACACAATGTCATTTCGTCAATTGGTCACAAATTGACTCACTTTTGACACGCTGCGCGAGCTTTTAAAAACTCTCATCTTTGATGCAGTTCTTGCTGCAAAAAGTATCATGTGCATTATGGGACAAAAGCGGTGATTTGAGACTCGTATGATTGCTGCCCTCGCTCCGCTCAGGTTGTAAACTTCACACTCGTCTCGAATCAGCTGCTCTTGGCTTCTAGCGTACAATATAGGGGAAAGATGCCTAAGCAGAGCCTCTCTCCTTTGACGGGCCCCCAATATATTTTTGCATAGATATATTATATTCATCAAATACGTACGTCCATTCGTGATCTGTGCCCTTCCAGATAGTTATCAAATGTTTTTTTTTCGAAAAAGCAAGTAAAATAACAAAGGCAGAAAGTAAAAATCATTTTAAAACATTAGATTACGAATTCTCACCCATTTTAGATGTCCTAACTCAATAGTTTGTGTTCATTCGAAAGTTTAATTAGTTAATATTTCATGCAGATGATTTTCTAAGCTTTAAATCTGTTACTTACTTTTTATTATTTTGGTTTTGTTAAAGAAAGAATAATGTAAAAAACGTAGAAGATGCGTAATTCCTAAGACAGGACCCCTTTTGATTAGAAAGTGTAGATAAAAGCGTAGCCTATCTTACCTTTAGAGTAGCAGCTGATTCAGCTGGCAAAAGCAGAAATTGAAACTTTCCACCAATCAGAGACAACCTCTCCTAACCTCACCTAACCTCTTTTCGCTTTCAGATCACTAACATGAATTTCTCAAAAATATTTTGCTTCTTCGCATAAATCAATGAATTTGGATTCAAAGGTGCATACTAATAATAAAAAATAATAATAAATGATAAAATAATGGGTAAATAATTTCTTTAACATCAAAATTTATTACTTTCCAAACATTTGCTGACTTTAAAAGTTCTAAATATGAATAATCAAGTAGATTACATTTGGATCTTTTTAAAATACAGTTTTATGACTTACGTTCTTCAAAAATTGATGGATAGTTATCGTTTTTGTGTTATTATGAGAAAGTAATTGCATCATACTGATTGATGATGATCAGGATTGCGAAGTGACGCGTCACTCGAGGTTTTTTACGTAAATTACATAAATCACGCTATTCACGTAGAAAACTGTATAAAACCGGTAAATTAATTGGTGAACGTTAATGGTCTGTTAGAAAGTGATTTTACCGACGAGACATGACGTCACTGTAGGTCTGAGTTGTGAAAGTAAGGTTATGTTGCCGGTAATTTTCATCGTGTAGAAAACTAAAGGGGTGAAATACTTGGAAAATTACTGTAGAAAACCACGTAAAATATCTAGAGTAAATAACGTTACCAACCCCATGATGATAGATATCTAATTGATCATACTGATTGCATCAACTTAAAAATTAAGGAAACTTCTATAAATAACAAAATTAATATATTTGAATAATATTGCAAGATTTACTGTCAAATTATTCGTCAGTCAATCAAAAAGACGCGTGGTAATGCTTAAAAGCCATGCGAGTTCTACGAGTTTTTATTGGCTGAGATGACATGTGACGTAAGAAGTTATCCAAGTCCCATAGAGAAATGGGCGCTGACCGGCCTCACCTCGTAATTTACTGAATTTCTTGAATTTCTTACCAAATCAACTGTCTTTAAGGTAAAAGTGGTTAATTGTAATGCAAATATGCCGGGAAAAGAGTGAAAGTATTATCTTTAGATCGCTTTAAAGAAATATATCCTCAACTTAAGTTGTTAACAAACGTTTCTAGAAAAGCTAGAAATTGAAATTATCGACGGAAGTAGACACTTAGGCACTGCCCGAAAATATATGCTGGAAATTCCGAAAATAAGGGACATCGTTACCAATACAAATTCACTGGAAATTCTTTGAATATTCTCAGGACCAATTAAGTTTCTGAAATTTTCTCTACAAGTACCAAGATAGCACTTTTTAAAGGCCCAAGTAGGCCTCATAAATTTTCTGAAGGCTCATGAACTTGTTTTTGTGAATATATTTGAAATTTTTCTAAATAGCAACGAATTAAAGAGGCTGCCTTGAAAGAGAGGCCCCTGTCGACATCTGGCTGGCGAACCAGTTAGAAAGGATTCTTTTGTAATAAAGTTGCAGTGCAGTGGCCAGATGTAAGAGCTCCAAAACTTAAATTTTTTTTAACAATTGCACAATTAGATTTTTCAGTTAAAAAATCAGAATTTACAGATTTTTACAATCACAAATATCTGAAATTTGCTTTGAAAAATTTAAAATATATTATATTTTGTATGTATGTCGTAAACTGTACGTGATACGCAAAAACAGATATCATTCTTAGATTTACCATCACATGAATAGTGTATATGAATACGAATATATAGGTTGTCACATATAAATATATGCATGTAAATGAATAAATAATTTCTACATTGTTAAAGGGGATTAGTTTTATGAAGGTTTTATGATAGCGAGACTTTAATTTTTTCAATTGTCTGTCGTACTTCGGTATCCTCAAGATTCGACTGCCAAAAATAAGGTCAAAAAAAGGGACTCACATCTCTCAAGCTGTCTCTAGAGACGTAATCATTTAAATCGAGCCTGTAAATAGCCTAAAAGAGGCCTGACTTTTTCACCAGATAGTGTGAAAAGATTTTTTTGATAGAGCATACTTCACAGCTGCATTTTTATTCAAAAGTCGGTCGCAAGATATTGAAAATTGGATGCCAAAGTAAGAAAATGTTTGTTATCTTGTGAACATCAAAGAGGCTATGTTTGGTCACGAATCAACACTTTTTCACTTTTTTCATAATCCAATAAGAAATTTGGTAAATCTGGTAAATTCACGATCACTGTCCATCTGTAGTCCCATACCGTTGCGTACAACAAATAAATAATTAATATTAAAATTATTGTCCGGAGAAGTTTTTTAAAAAGTGTAAATGTTAGATGATGGCAAAATATGTCAAAGCTTCAATAGGCTTCAATGGACTGAAAATTCATCAATTTTACAAAAAAAAAGTGATTGGAAATGATGCGACGTGACGAAATGGGAATACCTCTCTAACTTGGGTTATATTTTGCTGCAAAGATCACTTTAATATAATTATTTTTAATGCTTTTGAAAGAATAGTGTTATAAATTATTTTCATGATATAAGTAGTGTCTGATCTTAATATCCGTAATAGTTTTTGTTATTTTTATGTATAAATAAAGACTGCGAGTTTTTGAACCTCGAACTATGTAATATTTATTCAAAAACTTATATTTGCATGATAATAAATTTGTGTGAATAATAATGGCTTCGCAAAATTATAGTCTTAAGTAATACACAGAAAGAAGGATAATCAGGTTTTTTTCATAATTTTTTTGCACGAATGGCTTTGACTGTGAGTTCTCTAACCTCAATAACTAAGCAATATTAATGCACCTCAAAATATATACACATATATTACAACCATAATTAATTCTTGTGAACAGCTATTCTCGTTAAAATAAATAAAAAATACACTCGATATATTTCAATTTTTGTTTATCTTTATAATAAAGCTATACAAAATGTATATGCAAATATTTATGAAATTGTTAAATAATATTCAATGGCTTGAATTGAGTTTACCCAATTAGATATGTTGCATTATTTAAAAATATAATTTTGCGAAGGATTAATTATTCACAGAAGTCAATTATTGTTACATAACAAATTTTGGGATACATTTTGCATGGTTTGAGGTTAGAAAACTCACATGTCTATGTTTACGTAAAAATTACAAAAACTATTGTGAATATTAAGAACAGCCGCTCACTTGTATTAGGAGAATAATAAATAACACTATTTGAAAAAATTAGTAAATGCTTACATTGGAGTGATCTTTGCAACAAAATATAACCGAAGTTGAGGAGTTCTCGGTGTCACGTTGCATCATATCCGAACAACTTTTTTCATTGTGAACCGTTTAGGACACATGAAAAAATGTTTTTTCAAATTTATAAATAAATAAAGCTACTTTTTCCATTCACAGGTATACTGATGACATATTTTCACTTTTTACTTTGGCATAGAATGGTTTTCGAAATTTCGGAAATGACCCTATTCTCAAGAAAAAAATGACAAACCTTTAAAACTTTTTAGACAGTCTCCAACCATGTCTACTGAGAGTCTCATCGTGAGATTGATATCCCTAACATTGAATTCGATAATCCGCATTGCCTCGTATTTCACGACCATAGGAAAAGTAGAATCCCGAAACAGAATTGACAAAGCCCTTTATCTAAATTTAGCGACCCCTGATCAGTAGTTGACTGTAATCAGTTACCAAATGGGCACTGTTACATCGCGAGTCACAAGGAGTACCCCAAATTAGCAATCCATAGGTTTGATGTGCGTTTCGATTTGCACCGTACTCATGTGTGGTCAAGCTATAATAGTAAAGAGGGGGTAGCCAGCATCTGTGTCGAGGGGTTATCGAGAATCTATTTCGACACGGTACATGCGTGTGCAAACATCAAGGGGAGGAAGGACGTGGTAGAGAGGAGGAAGATCGTGCTAGAGGGGTGGAAGAACATTGTGGAGGGGGAGATGAAAGGGAAGGATGGCCAGAGCGAAATCATCGCACGACCATAAATTAAATGGGTGTACCTACCCTCACCCCAGTGCCATCACCACCCCCACCCCCGTTTCACGGGGTGTCACGTGATGGATCAACGCTCGAACAAATTAATCGACGCGATTTTTTTCCTTCTCCCGTCACCTCTCGTCCCGTACGGAATTGGCAATTTCCCCAAACAGATGTAGGGACGGTTTCTATATTCCAAGGGAGACTCTTGTACAAATCCATCCGCATTTTTTGAAAAATTGCCCTCGTGACGAACCTTTTTAGATTCTAGAAGAATTTGAATATAAAAAATAGAAGTCACGACTTCCGACCCTTGGGATATCTTTTAAAAAATAGGAGACTTGTAGACACGAAGTACTTTTAGGGCAGACAATATTTTGTGGAGAAGGAAGAGAATCGAAAATAAACCTCATCAAACTCAAAACTAAAAAACTCCAATAGAGGTAGACTCTTCTCTTGAATAATTGTCATTCATATCTCTTTCATCTTCATTAAGAAAATTCTGCACAGTACATACCTCAAGGAACCAGATGAAAATAGAAGCAGGGATCATAGCGGTTTAGTAGTTCAATTTTAGATAAAAAAGGGGATTTTTTGCCGAAAAAAGAAGATTGAAAGAAGATGTGACTTATTATTTAAAATGTTTTATATCATATGGGTATCTTGTGAATATTGCACGAAAGTGCAATGAATTTGTTTAAATGTATTCTTCTCAGCATGTAAGCTAGAAAGAAATAAGATGGAAAACTAACTTTTTCTGTTTTTGTTTCCTTGGACTTTTCCATTTTTTTCTAATGTATTTTCATCAGTTTGAACTCTCAGATATTCAACACGTTCGTAAATCTAAGCTCAAAGAAACACTACAGTGTGAAAAAAGGAAAGGAATTAATTATTATTCACAAAAGTAACAATATTATGTAGGTAAAATTTTTTTTTCAAATATGCACTCTGATAACCTAAATGCGAACTGAATGAATAGAATCCAATAAGGAAATGAACTATTTTTTGTTGAAAAGTCTATTATTATTTTTTTGAATGAGAATTCATCTTTCTTTATTGAAAATTTTATTATTTGGTTGAGCATGAACTTTTCTGTTAAAAATTCATATTTTCACATTGAAAGTTCTACTGTTTTGTAGAAAATCCTTTACTTTGGTTCAAATTTTCGTCTCTTCTGGTAGAAATTTCATCCTTTTTGGTTAAAAATGCAACTGTTTGGTAAAAAAAATAATCTGTTCTGGTTGATAATTCAACTGTTGCGATGAAAATTCGTATTTATTGGTTAAATTCAACTATTTTTTATTAAAATAAAAATATTTTTTGGTTCGAATATCAACTATTACATTTTTTATGGAGGATTCGTCTTTTCTGAATGAAAATTCAATTTTGGTTTAAAATTCCACTGTTCTGTTGAAAATTAAAGTCTTTTTTGGTTGAACTATCAACTATTACATTTTTCTTATATAAATCAACACAATCCTTATAAATTGACGATTACAATTTGAAATTAGCAATTACTTACATGATTAAAATAGGTGCAAATGAGTGTATCATATTTTTAATGAATCCATTTTGTTGTCGTCGTTTTTGATAAAATGTAGAAAATGTCAAATATAAATAAAATTACTCAACGCGTATAATAAGACGTCATTCCGTGGTCAGAGTCAATATGATACTACACTTATTTTGATATCGTCAGGTAAACGAATAAAAACGATTAACGTAACTGAAATAAGCGCGAAAATAGAATTTAAACCAATAGAATTCAAATTTATTAATGCAATTTCTGCATTGTTTTAATGAGATTGTTGTATTTGGAGTTTAAATTTTCCGTGTCCTGTTTTTTGTTGATATTATATGGTTGTAATTTAATATGGATCATTTCAGAGACTAATCTACGGCGCCAATTTTTTTCCTTTTCTAGGATTTTTACATCGTTCCATTTAAAGTTATGGTTTCTATCCATTCGATGAATCGAAATTACATTAGGTGGTTGTGAACTATGTGATATATTTCTATTATGTTCTTTAACTCTCGTAGCTAATTCCCGTTTTGTTTGACCCACATAAACCGCACGACAATTTTCGCATTCGATCTTATAAACTAAGTTCATGTTTTCATCTTTTGGAAGTTTGTCCTTGCCCTTAATGATG
>JAUMHM010000031.1:9513050-9531394 GCA_032362435.1 Melikaiella ostensackeni
TCGCTTGAAATCCTACAAAATTCTCTAAAATCCGTGGATATTCTTTGGAATCTTTCAAAATGTCTTACAATCGTTTACAATTGTCCTGTGAATTTATCGGCTTTTGTTTTGCATAAGATAAAATATTACGAGTAGAATACTTATCGCAAATTAAATTTTCACTATGGGAAATGCCAACTGCACAAGGAAAATGTTTCAGAACACTGAAAAATATTGAAATATATGTGCTTCGAAATAACAGACAGATTTTTCAAATGAACTCTTTAAAAACACGATCTGTCCTCTGTCACGGCACATTGCGCACTGCTTTTCGTGAATTATTGAAATTCCACTAATTAAAAGTGAAATTCTACTCGATCAATTAGAGAAACGTGAGTCACTACAGGTTAGTAAAAAATTACTAATTCTATTAGCAAAACTGTCACTAATTCAGATTGAGAGAGAACAGTTGTTTCGAAAGCCATCGTCATAACAGATGAAAAATCAAAACTGGAGGTCCAGTTTTTGCACAATTTCAATTGTCTTGTAATTTGAATGTGAAAGTCCACCAGATTCATCAAGATTGGTTTTTGATATTCATTACTTGAATTAAGAGTAAAGATATCAGTCTTCAAATGTAGAAGGTCGGAAGGCAAGATAGGATGAGATAAGCAAGGGAAGGTAGACGCTGCTGGGTAGTGGTCCCACAGTATTAATTCCCGTATATGTTGTGGCTTTTGCCGACCGACATTACCGTATACAGGTAAAACCAGGTCGAAACTTTTTCGCGGTTTGCTTAATTTAATAACGCTTCCGCGAAATGCAATTTCCTAGATAACACTTAGCGAAGCAGAAACTGCAGGGCAAGATGCTCCAAAAGCGTGAATCATGAAGAAAAATGAGAGTAAGAGAGTGATGAGAAAGAAAATATAAAGGGGTAGGTGCTGGTGCATTTTGTGGGATCTCTATATATTCCTAGATGCATTTAACGTATGCACATATATATTCCGGTAAACACCATAGTTACTGTGCCGTCTGTGACCGTAACTGACTACTCCATTGGTACCATCCTTCTAGTGTGAGTGAAATGTATCGTCGCGATTCCAGCAGCAGAAATGTTCTGAAGCGAGCAACAATATTTTGTTTCTGCGCCTTATCTTTCTCTGCGAATGTAATACATTTCTTATCGTCGTTACTTTCGCAATGTTACCGTCTACATCGAGGGCTGTGCAGGGGTTCCTTTTATATTGGGTTGAATGGAGGAAGGAAGCATTTTTCACCACGTGCGATCTTTTGTACTCATACATCTTTTATTGCGGAAACTCGCTCGGCTTGAGGTAACGCTGGGAAAGGGAGTTGCGGAACTGAAATTGACTATACCTGATGTTTCGGTGAGTTTGGAGTGCTTCACTGCGCTTCCAGAATGATGACAATTTACCTCTTATGAAAAATGTAAGAAATAGATATTTGCAGTTTTTCCACCCTAGATGTGATTCTCACTAGAATTGGATACGTATATTTTAGTCGTTGAAAATGTCTGTCATGCGAGTAGTATACTATAATTATGAGAATGGATACTCAAAACTCAGAGCAGATGCCGCCACTCCTTTTGGCTCTGTAGGGCGCACGTCCAAAATTTCAGCGAATAGCTGATGTTTAATTATGTAGTTTTTTATCTGTTTAATAACATTTCGATTATAATAATATCCGAATTACTAAGGTAGACATCTAAAAAGAATGAAATATTTCACATAATATTCTTTCAAGTTATGATTCTTCGATCATGCTTTAGACTCTTTCTTTGCTTGCGCTTCGAGCTGCGACTGTTTACGTTATAGCGAAAAGTGGTCTAAACTTTGGTAACATTCCTAAATGAGATCACGCATTCGAGGAAAATCTATTCCAGCGCCCTTTTTCCTGACGAAGACGAGAACGTCACAGGGAATCGGGTTCAGTTACTTGCCAGCTCTGAAGCTTGAACCATCTCTTGAACAATCTTAGCATTTTTTTGTCAGTTTGGTGCAATAAACTTTGAGAAAATTTTCGAGGCTCTATTAAGAGTTTTCCTTAAACCGAGTGAGGCACTATTAAGAGTTTTCTTTACAACAAGTGAGGCTCTACTAAAAGTTTTCTTTAAAAAATGAGTGAGGCTCTATTAAGAGTTTTCTTTAGAAACTGAGTGATGCTCTATTGAAATTTTCTTTACAACAAGTGAGGCTCTACTAAGAGTTTTCTTTAAAAAATGAGTGAGGCTCTATTAAGAGTTTTCTTTAGAAACTGAGTGATGCTCTATTAAGAGTTTTCCTGAGATCAAACGAGTCTCTTTTATTGAGTTTTCTTGTACTTTGATTGAGAAATAAGTTAGTCTTCCTGTTGAATTCTTGATAAGTGGAAACTCATTCTCGTTAACAAATTTGTAAACTTTCTAGTTTGTGCGGAGTCTCATTCTTTAATTCTTTATATCTTAACTGCTACTTTTATTAGTTTATTGGGAAACTCCACGAAGTGTGAACCATCTAATGGTTTGTGAATACCATTTGTTCTTATTGATTTTTAAATAAACCTAATTTGAGTGAAATGTGTGTGTTTTGATTTCGATCACCAGTGCAACTTAACAGCTGGTCACCATGAATAATAGAAAATGCTAGAAAACGTGCACAACACAGTGCCAAAGGAAGTGACAACATCTTGTGGAAGAAACGTTTCTGTATTTTCAACTTTTTGTAGATCTCAAGGAAGCAGAACATCTGGGATCGATTCCAATTTTCAAATTAATATAAACGCAGATTCCAAGCTGAATAAGGTGAGCCGAATTTCGGTTTAGATATGCCCAATTAAATTATACTCGCAATGTTATGAGAATGGTGTGATATTTTATACAAGAAACGCAATATCTTCAAGTCGTCTTGAAGTCTGTTGGGACTGAAAATTATCTTCCGCTTGGTCGAGCAACTGCGCTCTGACATTGATTATTCACTTGTCACACGTTGGCTATTCACGTTTCTTCCTCAAGTGGACAGACGTTTCATATTCATGGGGTGTCGTCGAGGAGGATACAAATTATGTGCTCGTGTCAACGGTTGAACGTCGGTCTTTATAAGTTAGATATATATCAAACTATAATCCTTGGAAAGGGCAGGACAGCAAGGAAGGGACAGTTAGAGAAATTCGTGATGTCTCTGGGAATCCAGCTGGAGGAACCGGCCATCGTTTGGAAAATTGGGACGTCGACCGAACAACGTTTTACCTCGTTCATTTTCAGCTTCAAGAATGACCGAATTCTCTGGTGCGTGTCAAAATAGGTTTTGCGCTCCTAGCTGGAAGCAATTATACTCTATCGATCATTTGGCGATGTTAAGTTAAACTGCTTTTCTAACACTACTGAAGTACAGCCGGTTTATTTTCCCAGACTTTATTTTCTGAGCTTAGCTTTTTGTTTTAGAATGGTCTAATAAAGTTCTTATGTTATATTCTGTCCTATAATTATTCACAAATACCAACCTACAACCCGGACAAAGTATCCAAAAATTATTTCTGTGAAAGTAAATGGCTGGTTTTTTGGAGAAGTTTAAAAGTTGCGGAAGGCGGCGCGGTGCGGCTAGGCAATCGTGAACGTTGTAGAACCCACAGACCTTATTTGTTCTATACGTATTCGGTGTGGCGATTGGTAAATGCTCTTGATCCTTCCTCAATTAGAGACTCGATTAATTACGCTCAATGTTCGTGCTGGCTTGGTTTTCAATGAGTACTGCTCGAGCAGTAAAACTGGCGTGGATGAGAAGCTACGTTGAAAAGCACTCCGAGTGAATTGCCTGGGTACGCTGTGCTAACATTTACAAACTTTCCTGTGGCTCGGTAAAAATTTTCGAACGTAAACAATCTTTGGCATGTAATGCGTTTTACTTGGCAAGCTTTCGTTTGAGATTTTTCTTGAGCCTTATTTTACAGTGATATTGACTAAGATTTTTATCACAAAATCCGACGGGTTGGCTAATAGTATGTTTCCAATGAGAAAAATGTATATTGAGGATCAATGTCTGCAAATTCAATATAAGATAGTCATATAATATTCAAAGCACATTATTTAATTAAAATATAGAAATTGAAAACTAAAGAAAAATAAATAACTTTGACTGTTGGAGATAAGTAGATTTGTCTTGTATATGCGTATTTTCTTAGAGATAGGTCGTTTTGTCCTAGTTGTAGGTAGTTTGGACATATCTGCGGTTTTTGGTCTTAGCGGCATGCCGTTAGGACCCAAAACCGCAGAAATGCTTCTAAAAAATAAGATACGACTAAGAAAAGTACGAATTAAGTCAGATATCTTTCTTAAATGATAAAATGCAATATCTTTCCTTTCACTTGTCTCTGAATCCACCAAAAATTGAACTGGACATCGAAATCCTATTCCATGATGTTAGCTGTCTATGGTCATGCTCAATTCTATTCGGCTCTGCTTGAGTTAGCTGAAGAGCTCTCGCATTATATGTCCGTCTCTCGGTACAGATCAGCTCGAACTTAATTATATATTGCACTGTACTCTTATATACATTAATGTCTAGATGGCTGGACCACAGTTGAAATTACAGGTATTGATACTCAATACATATATTCATCTTAGATTCTATACAAAACTATACGTATAAGGGTCTAATAAAACAATTTGACAGGGCTCCTTTATTTTATGATTTTTTTTGAGATCGATTCTAGACTCACACATTGTTTTCTTTTTTTTGAAATAATATTTAAAAACCAAAACTCAAACAAAATCATCTTTTGCAAATGAAATTGCACAAAAACCCATTAAACGAGAAAAGTATGTTTCGAAAAATCAGTATGATAGGCTCGTTAGAGACAATGGGTGTACTTCCGAAAAGCGCATACCACTGATTAATTTAAAACTGCATGTACTTATGTATTTTGACGCGCTCATCACGGATGTGATAGTGAAAATAGGTGCAAATTCGATTTTCATGGTGAAAACCATGAAAAACCCATGAAAATCATGGTTTTTTGTGTTTATCTCAGTAAATAATGAAAATTTTCAAAAAATCTTCGTACAAAAGTTATAGATATACTCAGAGTACACCTTTTATATATCATAAAGTTTTCCTGAAAAACCAATATTTTTCGAGAAAAGTAGGAAAATGTGTTGGGGGTGTACTTCGGAAAAGCCCGTACTTCCGATTAATTTGAAACTTCGTATACCTATGTATTTTGACGCGCTGATCACGAATATGATAGTGAAAATTGTCGCAAATTCGATTTTCATGGTGAAAACCATGAAAAACCCATGAAAATCATGGTTTTTTGCGTTTATCTCAGTAAATAATTAAAAAAGCTTCAAACAAAAGTTGTAGATCTACTCAAAATACACCTTTTATATACAATAAAGTTTTCTTGAAAAACCAATATTTTTCGAGAAAAGTAGGAGACGTTGTCACAAAACATAGAATTGCTTGGAATAAAACTTGTGGCACTCCTCTGAATGGTCACCGAATTAATGAAGGTCATATCCCTAAACCTTTCCAACGTCTCGTGTGGGGGGGCACCCCTGTGGCTGGTCACAGAAATAAATTAGGTCACATCCCTACCCCTTTCCAACCTGTTTTGGGGGAAAAGCACCTCTGTGACTTTAAATTCATTTTCTCAAAAACTATTAGTCGTAGAGTAAAAATGTGCTGCCCATAAAATATGTATTTTTAAAAGATCTACAACTTTTATTAAAAACATTGTTGTAAATTTTTAGTATTTACTAAGATAAAAGCGAAAACTATGATTTTCATGGGTTTTTTATGGTTTTTACCATGAAAATGTAATTTGCGCCAATTTTCACCATCATTTTGGTTATCAGCACATCAAAATACATAAATCTACGGAGTTTCAAATCAATCGGAGGTATGCGCTTTTCGGAAGTATATCCTTTATTCCAATTTAAAACACATTAAGAAAAATTTTAGATATCTGAAATAATTAGTCGAAACCTATGGATTCTGAATTTCTAGCCTTCGTAACAAAAATTTCAAAATTGAAAAAATGTTTATTTTCAATTTTCAATTCTTGTCTTTAAATTCGACCAGATCCAACCGCCATTCCCTTCGAGTATGGCAAAAATATGCCGATTATACTTGGCACTTTTTGTCCTACTTTTGTGGGCAATATTTACATATACACGTTTATAATAATCGTACGTCTATTTTTCCCGGAAGCAAAATTAGGTTACCATACTCATGGTTTTACCATACAGCATGGTAAAAGTTGTCCCAAACCTTTCCTTCGTGCAGAAATTTAATCAATCTAATAATTTACCTAAATCCCATAAAAAAATATTTGCAAAATTCTTCTTTTTGCCATGTCAGGGTTCATTTGCGTTTGAGCCCAAAAATTATATGTCCCCTTATTCAATCCGGAGCTTCAATTGACAGCTATTTTATCCACCGACCGATAAACATACGATAGGCATTATTCCATATCATAGGGATAAAGAAGGATCGAATTCCTGTCCCTGTATTGTAATACTGTTGTTATTGATAGCATACATTAAATACCGTAGGAACTGTGTTGTCAATATGAATTTATGACAATTTATGAGAAAAGTACCCGTGTATGAGAAACGTTGCCGTGGTCCAAGCTAGGGCCAGATTTGGCAATGAAATTAGGTGTGGAGTTTCATGACACGATAGCACCAGTTCAAGAAATTTCTGCACGTGTATATGAAGAATAGTTTTCATTTTACAAACATTGGCATTTCTGATTATCATTATTATTTTCAATCTCCGACGTAAATTATTTTAATGCTAGCTCAACAAACAAGATTTGGGATTCCAATTATCTGATATGACTCGACCGGCCGAGAACAAGAGGATCTCACCTCGATTTTATCTCGTACACGAAAGCTTAACACTTCTAGATGATTTTTTAAAACTAGAGGTGTACTTCCGAAAAGCGCATACCTCTGATTAATTTGAAACTCCGTTTACCTATGTATTTTGACGCGCTAATCACACATATTATGGTAAAAATAGGCGTAAATTCGATTTTCATGGTAAAAACCATGAAAAACCCATGAAAATTATGGTCTTTTACGCTTATCTCAGTAAATAATAAAATTTTTTTGAAAAAGCTTCAAAGAAAAGTTGTAGATCTACTCAAAATACACTTTTTATATATTATAAAGTTTTTCTAAAAACCTAATATTTTTCGAGTGAAGTAGGAAAATGTTGGTATAAAGTGTAGAATTGCTTGGAATAGAACTTGTTACACTCCTATGAATGGCCGCCGAATTAATGTAGGTCACATCCCCAAACCTTTCCAACGACTCGTGTGGGGGCACCCCTGTGACTGGTCACAGAAATAATTTCCGTCACATCATTACCCCTTTCCAACTTCTCGTGGGGGGCGGAAAGGCACTCCTGTGACTGGTCATAAAAATAATTAAGGTCACATTCCTGTCTCCTACCCCTTTCCGATATTTCGTTATGTTACTGTAATTCGATGAATATTATCTAAGCGAAAAAAGTTTTAAATATAAGTTGTAGCCCTTAATAAAATAGACCCTTCTTGTAAAGTAAATTTGTTTGCCATTAGTATACGGAGTTTGAAATTAATCGGAGGTATGCGCTTTTCGGAAGAATATCCAAAACTAGTAACAGTACATTTTTACATCAAAAATGGAATGCCGGTCTCGTTTTTGGTGATTGGCAAAAAAGAAGATGTTTTTTTTTCAGCAACTCTCACATTTATTTATTACAATAACAAGAAGGATAATTGGCCTCTAAGAATCCAGCTATCTCATGATAACAAACAATTGCCCATAATACTAGCGTCCCATCATCTCCTCATGATAGATTAACCTGAAGCAATTCAAATCAATTCCAAATAATCCTTGAGAGAACCTTAATACAGAGCTTGCGCGTGCGCCTGCTACTACATCAATGCCGAGTAAGAGATAAGCGCCTATATACTGCCTATAGGTATTCCCGCGAAAGGATATTCGCTCTTCGTGAGTATCTCGTCGCTTTTTCCGTTTAATTGATCGTTTTCGACAGCGGAGAACGTACGTGCCCAACCGCGTACTCCGATACGACAAGAACGACAGAGTATAATATTGAATGGTAAGAAGAAGAAGGCGATACGATGGTCAGCGAACGAGCCAATTAGCTCTGTCCGAATGCTTAGGTTTCTTCTGGAGTCTGGAGGTCTGAACGTAGTCCATAACCCAGGGCTATGGCTGTATAAGTGACCTGGAAGGCTTCCGGAGCCGAAGCGGGGACATTACGGACCCGAACTGCCGGGACAGAACAGGACAAGGCCCTATCTTATCCGCGAGAGAAGTTTATAGCCCGGTCGACTCTAATTGGGCGAGAAATCATCGGGCACTCCTTTTTCCTCCGCCTGGTCAAAGACGCCACTAATTTTATTCACGATCGTCGCGTTTTGCCATCCGTTGTAACTCGGATCGAAACTTCCATTCGAGGACATGGACCAACGACAGCTTCCTTGTGCACAAATTGGTCCCACGACTTTGTATATTTAGGTAGGAATGCCTTTCCGATTAATTTCCTATATTTGACTCATAAATATCGATTTGTCCCAACAAACTTTGTTACAAAAGACTTTTGGTTGTAGTATTTGCTAAACTTGGCAGCATAATTTACACGGAAAGATATTTCATTTTATATTCTAAAGACATTGAGAAAAATGGGAACCAAATTATAAATTGTAATATCAAATTAAATAGCGACTAATAGAGAAATAGTAGAAGTTATTATGGATTACTGTAAGTTAGTAAAACTAAAAAGAACTCAGCATAAAATCATTATGAATAATTTAAAAAAGCCGCTTGGAAAAAAATTAGCTATTGAAGTCTGAACGTTCAATAATATACGAGTAGAGTTGCAAATATTGTAAGCCTGTTCATTTTAATAAGTTAAATTGTACTAGATCTTCGAAATTAAACATGATTTCAAAATAAAATATTCAAAATTAATTAATATGGAATTCATGGACTCAAAAATTAGATAATCTACGTTGACAGTGTGCTGCAAAGTGCATTGTAGGTGCTTTAGAAGTCTCATGTAAACTCGTACCTTGAGGAAGTTCCCTGTGAAAGCGTCATCGGTCGTGCCTATAATTGTAGGTCCAAGGGTCGGAGAATTACTCAAAGAATTTCACTAAGCCTGGTATACCAGTAATATTATAATATTACTAATTAATGCACACTATAATCATCTGTCTGGTCATCTTTAAAACGTGAATTTACTAACCAGAATAATTTTTAATGCTTTCCAAACCTCCAGTCAAACAATTATTTTATGTAAAATTAAGAAGTCTTAAGTAATCTCCCTGAGGCGCTCCGTCATTTCACGTTACAAATCCCTATTTGGTTAACCACATGTAATCTCCATGTTGAGGTGGGGAAAGATTGGGCTTTTTCTACTGGATAAAAGCCTTCAAAATTTAATTATTCTATAAAGCATTCGAAATTAAATAGCTAATTAAGGGCATGTTTAACAGGAGTCACGTGACCAAACTAATGCTCGATTTTTAATGTTTATTTTTGGAACGATTTACTCTTTTTGTTAATAAAATATCGCTCTGAAACTTTAGGAAATGCAAAAGGAAACAGTAAGTTACGTTTGTATACATCATTTGGGTGGAATTTTGTAAACAAATTTTCTCGAAGAAATTAAAACTGGAGCAACATCAGATTTTTTTCAAACAACTTATATCCATGCGAAATGAGATATCCAGTTGAAAATTTCAGAAGTGACATAAACGGCACTAAGGAACGTTTTTATGGTCCTAATTATTATCAGTTGATAAAAAATGTTTAATGAAAAACTAAATTTGAAGAATTACCGACCGTGCTGTAGAAACTAGAAACCGTGAACAGCATTCCAGCCTCGCAACCGAGTTTTTTTTTGGTGAGGATCGATTAGGATCCTCATGTCAACCCGAAACCTGTCACTTACTGTCATTGTGAACTTTGTCATGTGGGCTATCGCATGGTCGGTAATTCTCCAAATGTAGTTTTTCATTAAACATTTTTTTCAACTGAAAATAATTAGGACCATAAAAACGTTCCTTAGTGCCGTTTATGTCATTTCCGAAAATTTTAACTCGATATCTCATTTCGTGTGGATATAAGCTGTTTGAAAAAAAAAATTCTGACGCTGCTCCAGTTTTAATTTCTTCGAGAAAATTTTTTTTACAAATTTCCACCCAAATGATGTACACGAACGTAAGTCACTGTTTCCTTTTGCATTTCCCAAAGTGTCAGAACGATATTTTATTTACAGAAAGAGTAAATCGTTCAAAAAATTAAAATTAAAAATCGAGCATTAGTTTAGTCGCATGACTCCTGTTAGACATGCCCTTAAGATGGAAACATCGAAAATTGTACATCTTAATTATGAAGCGTTGAAGATTGAACTATTCCAAACTTCCTTTAAAACAGGATATTTTTTAACATTTGTAAATTAGAATTGTTGAATTAAAACGTTCTTTTCAGTAAAACCCTTTGAAGTTCAATGACTCTGATTTAAATCGTTTAAAGGTAACAATTCTCAAATTGTGCCTCATACTTTTGAAAATTCAATCATTCCAATTTTAATTAGAAAATTAAAGCTTACCACATCGAGCAATTGAAATTGCAACCTTCACTATTTAAACTTCAGCACTCTGAAATTTTAACTTTTCATAATTGAACAAACTGTTTAATTATTACCGCTTCCATTTCAGTACGAAAAGCCGGATTTTTGGGTGCAAATAGCGGGATCTGGAAAAGAGACTATTTGTACTGAAATTTTAGTATATGTACCGAAATTTCAGTATAAATAGTCGGATTTTTTTGGTACATATAGACACTGCATAAATAAAAACCAAAATAAAAAAAGAGGAAAGAAAAAGAAGGCAACCTCCAAATCTCTTTCCTTCTTTCTTTCTCTCGTCTTTTTTTTTATTTTTAAAATCAAAATAAGAAACATTCACAAAAATCTACGAAATCTACGAATTCGGTGTTTATTCAACACCCTTTTCAAAGCAATCGATGTTTGTAAATTAGACATTTAAAAGTGTGTTGTCTAAATTTGGCCGTTGGATTCTTAGTTTTTTCAATATCCAAGAATTTCCTACTTAAATTTGAAATTTTAATTTTCTAAACTTAAGTCCCATTTTGAACATTTTGAATCTTAACAGAAATAATCTTGTTTGTTTATCAATTAATATTTTTAAATTGGTTTTTGTGCCAAACGTAGCTTAGTTCCTAGAGCTTTTAATTTACAATTGTGAAAAATTCAGAAAAGTCATCAAGTAAGTAAAAAATTTTAAGATTAGATATTGCAAACTAAATTATTTTAAATTTACAAATATTACAAAAGAAATATTTCAAACTTAGAGTCACAAATCTTTCAAATTTGATGTTCTTGAAATTGTTTAAATTTGTATATTAGCTAAAGAATTTTAAATTGAATTCACTCAACATTGCATAATTTTATGTGATAGAAAGTGACTGTCATATTCCGGTTTTCCCGGTCTTAAAAAATTACTGGCCATTTCCCGCGGTTTCCAGGTGAACTCAATAGTACAGAAGAGTATTGAGCAGAGTTTTAAATTAATCTTACTAAATTCAAATAAATTCAACAACTTCTATTTGGCTCAACTGAAGTGAACTCAGTTTACTTCAAACTTGTCTCCTGAACTATGGTTCCAAATTGCAGGTTTTCTACATCTAAAAATTTCTCAAATTGGTAAAAGTATTAAAAAATTCTCAGATTAGAAATAATCGGTACTATTATTTTATTGATATTGGAAATTCCTAATTAAAAACTGTTGCATTCTAGAATTGGCATTTTGCACACGATAAGCAAGTTCTGATTTACAAGAAGTAATATAGCCTCTTACGGAGGTTTGTAACATGTGCTAACCTTACAAAAGAATCATTAGTCATCGTGACAAGCGTAGCTATTCATTCAGCAGCTCGGTATATGTAATGCGACAAGGTACCATAAAATTGCTACCTTTTACGAACCAAGAAATTAATTATTTTTAAAAAAATTATAAAATTTATAATTAGGATAATATTATTGTTATAATTTTATCAATTATGAATATATCTTTCATGTTGGGACCAAACATATTCTGAATTTTGTTTAATTTTATTTGTAACTTTTAAATTAATTAGAAATATGAATAATTTTTGCAACTTTTATAAACTTGCGTGTCTTATTTATACGATGTCTCAAATTCCCTGGCTACTCCTCCATACCTGTGTGTATCCCCGTCAGCAGTGATGTTTCCATTTAAACGTCGACTTGATGATCAAGCGCAATATCATTTTCCACCAGATTGAATTCTATAAACAGACGTCTCGACAAACGGTATCAGAAAACTCTTCTTAGAAAGAGATGAATTTCTTTAAGCCTTTGCCGCCTAATAAAATATTATTTTCAATATAGTTGTTCATTTTTTAATCAAAGGATGTAAAACTTTTTTAATAATTATAAAATCTATGCGAGTTAACTTGTATATTATTAATTTAATGAGAGGAAATTCAAGCATTAAAAATTGGGCACAATAACGAATTATTGTATTTCATATTGGGACTAAATTATTTAATTTTTTATCTTATCTTCGTTGACCTTACCTTCAGATCTACTACTTGGTATTTATGTACTCGTACTTGGGCTTGGACTTCGACAACTTAAGCTGTGATATCCTACATCATACCTTAGAATTTTAAAATAACTAAGTATTTCATATAAATAATAATTCCCTATTCAATCATAGCATTTCATCGGAATGCCAATGGTGACAAATCTGTTTGTCAGCGTTTTCCTAATATTAAAACTACTAGCACAAATTTGATCCTCCTATGCCTGTGCAAAAACTCAACATAGCTTGGAGGCAACGAATTTGAGTGAGATACGCTTGCATAGGCACAGAAGTAAGTAGCTTTTTTCAAATAATAGCATGACCATGAAGTATTTCAACAGTATCAGCAAATTTATTATTTACTTCTTTTGTAAGAACACTATTGTGATATAGGCAGCCAGGCTGAAGAAAATACGCAGATAATTTTATTTAAAAAACTTCTATAATTTGCCTAATATGCGTCTCTTTCGATTATTTAATATTCTTCCTAATAGCACTTCATGTCTCAGTTCACCTGTTTCTTTTACTTGATAATTAATGACCCGCACGAAACGTGATATCTCCGACCAAAAGTTCGATCAAAACTATTTTACTCTTGTGTTCAAACTAAAGGGAGGTGTCACGTTCAAGATGGTAATTAATTAAACGTAGCTCTGCTCTCACCTGTCTAAATTATTAGATGACGAACGTTTGCACTACTGCTTGAATTTGAAAAGAAAAATCATTTTACTATTTTATAATACTGAAAGCATGATCCTACTCTCATAAACCAAAGAGTTAAAAATCTCAACATAAAACTTGTTTTTCTCGAAGTCATTGATACCCCGAATAACACTAACCCTTTAATATTCCTCTCCTCGTACAACTTATACTTAACATTATCGAGAAGAGCATATTTATAGCTCAATCAAACCGGGCGACAAGAAAGATTATTGTATAAAATCGGCTGCATCTCCACCACTGTTGGTACAGTGCGGACAACCCACGCGTTTCGGCACGTCCTGCTCGTCCCCTTAAAGACTTATTTTCGTCGAAGCTTCTCCTTCGGCCTTCGGTAGGCTTCGCAATCCGTTTTCAAGCAAACGGCGTACGATTTACAAGACACCACCGGCTGGAAAAGGTGCTCGCCTCGCGCTGGGCAATATCTCATTGAGAAAGGAGGAGGTGACTTTAATGTGCCCCTCGTCTCGTGAGCAATCGCGGTGAGGCACCCGAGAGTAAGATCGTTAATCTTTCCGCGCCGATCGGTCTCAGATAGTAATTGTTACGTTCTCGTTCTCGCGCCTGACTGCCTGCCTGCTTGCCCGACCGCCTGGCTGCCTCACTATCCTCGAGTGTGTGTCCGCCTTCCTGCCGTTGGTCGGTAGTTCTTTCTTTTATGGTGGGAGTGCCGACGAGACCACTCACCCACCAGTAGTGTTAATGTCTTTGGCAAGTTTGTTCACATTACAGTACCCCTGATCTGTTTCTCTCCTTCGTCCCTCAACCTCTTCATGTTCGTCCTTCCCGCCTTGTTCGAACAACCCATAAATTTACAACTCCCGCCCTTCATCAACGTGCGCGATATCCCGAAATGTTGGCGGATCCAATGTCCTTCCCGTGATCTGAAGGCATTAACTGCTTGCGCCAAGGGTCCCCAGCGACTCGACAAGAGAACCAGTTTCAACCTAAAAATCTCTTTTCGCAGATCCACCCAAATATTCTTGGATTCGGGTTAATTGCCCCGACTTTTCTTTTTGCTTATCGGAGTGTAGGATTCGATGGGATAAGTTAGGGACTTAAGCTGGAAAAGAATCAGAGACGTACGACTACTACGTGATTCGTATTTACAAACGATTCATTTTAATCAAAAGATTCAACAGAACTTTTTACAGGATTATCTACCCTACATTCAGATGCATTTTGTAAGATTACAAGCAAAGTATCCACTCCTAGCAAGCGTTTCACTTTATTTACCACGCCTACAACTATATCCATAATTGGCCCCTTCACAGACTGGACTATAGTTTTGTTTCCGGTAGGAAACTACTGACTATTAAGTTCGTTACAATTCTTTACTGAAAAAAGCTCCTTGTTCTTGATCGGAAACAAACCTGTAGTCCCTTATCTATAAGAGCTATCGTTCAGACCTTTTAAAAGTACTTTGCACTCACCCCAAAGAGCAATTTTCCGATATATTTATTTTCTCCCTTTAGTATAATCTGTGCAAACGAAAGATTTTCTGTTTCGAAAACTTGAAAAGGCGACAAGTCAAGATACATAGTAGAAGGAACGCCTGCCCGGAATTGTAGTGCTCTGCTCTCGTGTTTCTCTAGGACTAGTTCCGAACGAGACGCAGCTCGCTTTCGAGTGGGTTCGAGTAGTTTCAGGTAGATAAAAATGATACGTTGAGAGGCTATCTTCGGACCGCCAACCTCTGCAAGATTCTTTGCGTCATTCAACAATTAGGTTCTATGAACGAGAGAACTACAGCGCTACTTACAGTTACGTAGCTGATAGTAGTTATAGTCGCAACTGATATTTATGTACTAAATGTGATAGCCGTTAAGTATAATCAGATATTCGAAGACATTCTGGGTCTCTTATGAAACAATTTACAGAATACCATTTCCTAACGTCAAATGTCTCACTAGACGTTTGTCTTATGCGGATTACACCTGCATCTTCATAGAAGATATCAACGTGTCCAAGCTAGGGAGTGTAACATTGGCTCCGTATCGCTTCAACAAGTTGAAATAAGCTAATACAAGGATCTTCTGCAAGAATTTATAATTTGAAATGAAAAAAGTTCCCAGTAACAAAGCAGCCTTTAAATAAGAATTAGATAGCTAGTATCATTCAACTATTATTGATCACACATTGCTGTAATTTTTAACAGAATCGTATTACATATTTATCTCAGCGTTAGTTTGATCGAATTTATAGACCTGAATACATGTTGAATAATTTTTCCGCATAATGCCAACGTGAGCACTGTCATGAACCTCAAGACCTGAAATCGCTTTGTAATTCCCCGAACCATGGGAGATGAGACTCCTTGTCCTACTCCTTCTACTCCTTACTCTCATCCAAGCGGTGACTGCCAGTTGCAACGAGATGAGTTCGATACCAGAAACCAGTAAGTAACTTCTGATCGAGTTCAGCGATCGTGCTTGGTCAATTCGAGAGGTTGTTGATCGGTCCAGTGATCCCTCCAAGCGACTGGGGATGGTGAAGGAACGTCTTGATCGGAATCTTGAACATCTATTTCCTCGTCCTCGTCGTCAACAGATTCTATATCTGTTCTCCCAGGTCCTGGCCCAGGCCCAGATTCTACTCCGGGTTTTAAATTGCGCTGATCTGGTCCGGGACTCGAGGAAGGGGGAAGGCTAGGAGAAGTGTCGCCCACCAACTGACTGATCATCCGGAAGGCACTTGGTTTCCTCTCCGTTTGTTTAGTAATATTATCAATCCTCTCGACTCGTTCCATAGTTGCAGGTCCGGTGACGACTGCCCGGAAGGCACTATTTTCGCCGCCCATTCCGCCGATAGAACATCCCGCTGTACGGTTGATATCCAATCCAGTAGAATGCGGCGGGGGCTGTTGCGGAGGCGGCGGCGGCGGTGGCGAACGTTTTAAGAGATTCATTCGTTGATGACGCCGCCACTTTGCCCGTCTGTTGGAAAACCAAACCTAAGAGTCACGAGTTAGGTCGTTAGAAGGCTCGTGACTTATTAATAGATGCATGAAGATCTCATGTGCTCTCCAAAAGAGAGGCCATGTACTTACCTGTACGCGAGCCTCCGATAAAGAGGTCTTCGATGCCAGACGTTCCCGCGTTGACACGCAGGGGTAGTGAGATCTCTCGAACTCTTTTTCAAGCTCCTCTAGCTGTTCTGGGCTAAAGGTCGTCCTGTTTCGGCGGAATTTAGGTTGTTCGGAGCCATCAAGGCTTCCGTCATCGCCATCACCATCTGCACAAAAATCACCTTCGCGGCGAAAATTCAGAGATTAGTGAAAATACGAATCACAAATGGAAGATGTTTAATGCTAGAAACTAAAATATGGACACATTCACCAGAAGAGTCTGTGGGTCTATAGATAAAGGCTCCACATTTGCATAAAGCCCTTTTCTCCTGGACTTACATATGTGATCCTTTACCGTCTTTAGTCAGGTAAGTGGTATATACGAGGTGTGGCTACTAAATAACGAGACTGGCGCTGCTACAGAGGAAGTACGATTGCACCAAACATTAGCGACCGACAGCTGTTTCGCCTGAAGCCTTCTCTTTCGAATGGAGTACCTCTCGCTTCTGCAAACAAATCCGTATAGCCGTAGCCTTCGTTCGTATTAGAATTGTTTATTTGTTTCGCCAGAAAAATGTTAAGTGTAACAATAGATGAATGAATTGTTGTGAAATTTCACATGAAACTTGGAAAAACTGCCACTGAAACTTATAATTTATTGAAAAATGTGTGCGGCAATGAATTTTTATCGCGTACATGTTTTTTTGAGTGGTTGAAGCGTTTTCGAGATGGCCGAGAAGATGTTGAAGATGATTCACGCCCGGGTCGCCCTCCCACGTCAAAAACGGATGGCAATATCGAAAAGATCGGTAACCTGGTTTGATCTGACCGTCGGTTAAGTATTCGCGCGATTGCTGAATCTTTATGAATTGACAAAGAATGCGTACGGCAAATTTGACATAACAATTTTAACATGCAAAAAGTGTGTGCCAAAATGGTGCCTAAAATTCTCACGTTTGAACAACAAGAAACTCGCAGAAATGTTTGTACTGACACTTTGAATGCCATTGAAAATGACTCAAACTTATTGGAAAGGATAATAACATGTGACGAATCTTGGTTTTTTACTTATGATCCTGAAACGAATCGCCAATCCATGAAGTGGAAGAGCCCAACTTCACCAAGAGCCAAAAAAACTTGAATGAGCAAATCAAAATTCAAAGCGATGATGATTGTTTTTTTTTCGATATTCATGGGATTGTGTACCTTCACTGGGTTCCTAAAAGTCAAACAATTAATCAACATTACTACCTTCACGTTCTTGCTGAAGACAATGCGCCGGCTCATTCAGAATTGTCTGTCAAGAGGTTTCTAGCCCAGTACAGCATCCCATTATAGCATCCCAGTATGAGACCATCCGCCTTATTCGCCGGATCTTGCGCCGTGCGACTTTTATCTGATTCCTAAAATGAAATCTGCATTAAAAGGAACACGATTTGAGTCCGTTGAAGCTGTGAAAGAGAAAGCGTCACGCGTCCTGAAGGAGCTGACTGAAGAAGACTTTCAGCACTGTTTCAAACAATGGAAGATTCGCATGGAGCATTGTAGGGATAGAAAAGGGGTGTATATTGAAGGTGATAATAAATAGGTATGTATGAAATCAAAATAAAATGTTCTACAGCACCAGTCTCGTTATTTAATAGTCACATCTCGTATATGTGAAAGAAAATATGTAGCCGACGAATTCAAAGCTGCTGTCTTGTGTAAACAAGACAAACAGGCAGAAAAATTGTCGGAGGGTATTACAGGTGAATCCAGGATTTCAGGTAAGCAAGCGATTACAGATACTTTTCACAAAACCTCTATTGAATATCCGATTTCCAGTACCTGTCGAGCGGGTCGAAACAAGGTGTTCCAACCCTCGGCTTGAAACATTAAATCTTTTAACCCTAGGGCTGAAACGGTCGAGTTGACCGGGTTGGTA
>JAUMHM010000031.1:9533309-9559929 GCA_032362435.1 Melikaiella ostensackeni
CCCCCCCCCCCCCCCCCACCCCCCCCCCCCCCCGCAACAGTTTCGTTAGACGTGACGCTTTCCTGTTCAAAAAGTAAAATTGAAATTCGTGTCGATACATTAAAGACCAATATTAATATTGAATTTGAAATGAAAAAAAAATATATTGAGAGAAATTAATTAAAAGTATTCTTATAATAGTATCAGATAGTTTTAACTTATTATTCATTCTTCGATTGACGATCATATCAAATTACATTTACAGGGTTCGAAGTTCTCTAGGGAACTAAAGAAGGTATCAAAAAAGTATCTTTATGTAGAAAAAAAGTATACTCAAAGATGAAAAAAGTATTTAAAAAATAGCCTTATTAAATGAGTCAAAAATTAGATTTTCAAATAAAAAAATAGTGTAAAAAACATTTTCAACGAAGAAAAGAACGTATTTAAAAGTCAAATTACTTTCATACTTTTCTGTATATGAATAACTGCGCTGAAGGCTCCATCTAATGAGCAGAGTTTAGACTTCTTCTTGAATCTCATAAATTTTCTATTGAGATTCCATTAGATGACTATTGATTTGACAAAACATTATTTGCCAATGACGCTCCGTTTTCGAAAAAATCGACTTTTTTAAAAATTTTTTTTGTATGGATTGAATGTTTATTTATTACATTCTCATGTAATATTATGTGAATATAACATTCTTCTACCAGAAAAAACGAATTTTCATCCAAACGCATGAATTTTCAACTAAAAAAGATAAATTTTCAACCATAGAGATGAATTTTCTACTACAATTAGGGGTCTTCAAACATAAAAATGAATTTTCAACAAAGGAGTTCAAAATTCAATCCAGTAGTTGAACTTTCAACCAAGGAGAATTATTTTCTACCAGAAAAGTCAAATTTTCAACAAAATGCGTCAATTTGCAACCAAATAGTTCAATTTTCGACCAGAAAAATTAATTTTTTACAAAATAAAATATAAACAAAATTCCAACAAAATAGTTGAATCCTCAAAAAAATAGATTAATTTTCAATCAAACACTTGAATTCTTAACTGAAAAGACGATTAGAAAAAATTTCTACTAAAAGAGATGAAGTTTCAACATAAAAAGACAAAATTTAATAAAACAGTTAAATTCTCAACCAAGAAAGATTTTTCAGTCTAGAAAGAAAAACAATTTCAACTAAATTTTTAAAGTTTCGAGCCAAAAGGACGAATTTTCTGCAAAGCAGTTAAATTTTCAACCCGAAAATAAAATTTTCAACGAAAAAGTTAATTGACAGCCAAATAGTTCCATTTTCAATCAAAAAAGAGGAATTTTCAACAAAACAGTTAAACTTTCAACCAAAAAGACGAATTTTCAACCAAATAGTTCAGCTTTTAAACAAACAAGATGATTAGAAGAAATTTCTACCAAAAGAGATAAAGCTCCAAACGAAAAAGGCAAAATTTAACAAAAGAGTTGAATTTTCAACCAAGAAAAATTTTTCAGTCCAGGAAGAATAATAATTTCAACCAAATTTTTATTCATGGATTGAAACGTTTATTTATTAAAATTTCACGTAAAATGATGTAAATATAAAATTTTTAATACTTATTTTTAATATAAAATTCGCTTTCTTTCCGAATTTTCAGCTGCTGAAAATTCAACTATTAAAAATAGAAGAAAATTTAACATTTGATTTTAAGCCGTTGAATTTTGAATTTAATATGATTTCAAAGGATTTTAAATATTATCCTAAGATCTTTAAAATTCTTTGCAATCCCTTTAAATGATTAAAATCTATCAAAAATAAAATATTTCCCTAAAATATTTAAAATCCTTTAAAATCCCTTCAAATAATTGAAAACTAAAAAACTTTCTTGTTTTTTGTGTGCTAATTTTTATTCCAGTCCTCATTAATTAAAATTCAATTTCCAATTCTGTTTAATTTTCAACAGTTGAATTTTGTATTAAAACAAGTGTTAAAAATTTTATATATATATATATATATATATAAATATAAATAAAATTTTACATGAGAATTTAATGAATGAACACTTCAATGTATAAGAACATTTTATGAAACAAACTGATTTTTTCGATAACGTGTAGCTATCGTCAAATAATCTACTATTTGATTGCTTTCTTTTTTATTTGAGGTAGATAAATTTCGTTAGGCACACCTTTCCTTCATTTCAAAAAAGAAGCTTCACATTGAAAAAAGTATCAAAAAAATAACCTTACCTAAAAAAAGTATCAAAAAAGTGAAAGATTGTGGAATAGCTTCACGTAATTGTGAACGCTCCCCTACCGCTAATTCTTCACAAAGAGGTCACTTTTGCTTACTTAAGTAATAACTTCGAGGAAACATTTTCAACCGCTCTAAAATTTTACAGATTTATTTTTCTTGGTCACATTTACTTACATCACGAGCGAAATATAATATATTGTACTGTAAAAATTGATTGAAATGGATTTTCTCTGTTCTCCACATACAAGTCGTCAACTTTACAAAACTTTATCATGAATAAGATGAGAGTAATGAATATTTTTATCATTTCATTTCAAAAGCTCATCGCAAAAACGATGATTCCATAATAGACGTTATCAATTTGATATAAATTTAAAAACTGATTTGGACAAGTTAAATGAAGGTTATGATAGTATGATTATGTAATTACACTCAACAATGATTTGCTATAAAATCTCCTTTTTTCTCTTTTTAAATTTAGATTGAATTAAGTGAGTTTTCTTGCCTGCTTCTATTTTTGTTGAGATTTGAAATTCATAACGTATTTTGGGCGTTGTTTGTGTTTGGAGAGAGAGGTATATTAGGGTGTATCACACATTTGGTTTTAGTCTACAATCAGATCTCATGGGGATAACATCCTGGTTTCCTCATGAGTTTTGACTTGTTGAAAAATTTGTTTTCATTGACTAGAAACGGGTGTTGAATCAGCACCGAAAGGTTGGTTGATTTTCGCAAAGGTTTTTTTGATTGTGATATAAAAAAAAACAGAAAAGAGAAAAAAAGAAGGAAGGGAAATTGGAGGTTGCCTTCATTTTCTTTCCCCTTCTTTTGTTTTTTTTTTGTTTTTAAATCCAAAGGCAAACCATTAGAAATTTTTATGCATACCAGACTTCAAGAATTCAAACAATTCAAAGAATTTAAAAGATCTCGAAAAAATGCAAGGGACTTTAAAAGAATCCAAAAGACTTCAAAAGAATTTGAAAGACTTCAAGGGATTTCAAAACAAGTCAAGGTGAATTGAAAAGTCTTCAAAAAATTCAAAAAGCTTCAAAAGACTTCGAAAGAATTCAAAAGACATCAAAAGAATTCAAAACACTTCAAAGTATTCAAAAGAGTTCAAAAGACTTCGAGGAAATTCAAAATAATTCAAAGTCAATTCTAAATTCTTTATAAAATTCAAAAGACTTCAAAAAAAATCAAACTTCAAAAGATTATAAGAGAATTCAAAGGACATCATGAGAATCCAGAACGCTTCTAAGAATTCAAGAAAGTTCAAAGGACGTCATGGAAATTCAGAATAATTCGAGGTGAATTCAGAAGACTTCAAAGAATTAAAAAGGCTTCAAAAGTCTTCAAGAGAATTCAAAAGACTGAGGTTAGGATTATATTCAAAGCTGTAGAAAAAGTGATTGTCAAATTAAAAAAAGATGAAAATCATTTAAAAATTAAAATTCTAATTTGAAATTAGATTCACTTTAGTTTTTCAAATTTAATTAAAAATTTTTTTAGAGATGCATTCTAGAGATCTTACAGTTTCCGATTAATCTATGAAAAGTTTATGGTGAGCGCTGTGGAAATTATTAAATCTATAGCAAAAAATAAACTTGCTAAATTGTCTGAAGTTAAACCACACCATTTTTTATGGCTTTAACCTTATGATTGTGTCAAGCAGCTTCATGAAAAAGACATGCTAAATATTTATTTTCTTATTTAGTATTTTCAGACTAGAGTTAGGGAGGCGACCCACTACTGATGGGTGGCCCATTATTGGTGTCATTAACCAATTCTATTTTTATACATTGGGAATACTAAGAAACATAGTTTACCGAATCAGATATTTTCTGATTTTTTTTCATTACTCAATAATCTTAATTCACTTAATTTGTTAATCCCGTGTTAATAGTGGACCGAAGGGAGACAGACGATCGTTCGTTAAGCTCTGGAGCGAAAATGCATAATTAAGCGGAGTTGGTTATTACATCCAAGTTCGCGAAGAAGCGAAATAAGGAGGATAAAGGAGTAGGTAGTGGTTACTCGCATAATCTCTTTCATAATGTAAGGTTGTGGATAGAATGAAACTGGCCTGCGTTAACTCGCACCACGTAACTAACCTTGTAATATTTTTAATTCCCTCTGCATAACTCAGGCTTAACGTCCAAAATATGACGATATTATATAAGTATACAAAATCACCGCTCATTCGGACAACTCAAAATACAAGCTTAAGCCAATATTTCAATTAAAAAATTATATTTTTGAAACAACAAATTGCTCGTAATGGTTGAAGACAATATGTATTGAAACTAAAAAATACACATGCGCACAGGATTAATATTGCTGAATGGACTTGCTGGAATCAAATTTGAGCACACAAACAGTTCAAATGACGTCCTGCTGATGGCGACCATTGCGGAACAAAAGTTCTAGAAAAATCTTACTTTAGTTTTCTCGAAATTTTTAAAATTCCAAATACATGCCACAAAAAAATTCAAAAATAGACATGGCCTTGGAATAATCGTTGAGACGAAAGTGCTAGAATAATTTCATTTTATACACGGTGTTACTCTGTGGCCTCACAGGTCCCTCCTTTTTTTGCTTTATTATATAAGAGCGACAATTTCGGCCCGGTGAGTGGGTCCTCTTCAGACATAAGCAGATCTCTCGCTGGGTTTTCGGCCATTTCAAAATATAAGTGGTTTCTTCATCAACAGTGTAAATAAATAGGCAGTCTTTTTCTGTGACCTCACAGGTCCCTCCTTCCCCACTTCTGCTTATAGTATGCCTGAGAAGGGCCCATTTACCGGACCGAAACGGTGGCTGTTATGTGGAGAAGAAGGGACATGTGAAGCCACAGAATGACGCCGCATATTTATTTCCACGGTCGCTAAGACAACTACCTAGTTTAATTTTATTTTATATTTTTTAAAATTTGTACAAATCCTTATATGAATTGAGTCCCAAAAAAATTCCAGTAAGACGGGACAAACTTTCAACATTTTTGGTGCATTCATCCTATTTCAATAGAATCTTTTTGGAAAATACTTCCTATGAGCACTTGTAAATATTTGGAAAAAATAAGATAAAATTGAACTTTTCTAGTTCTTCTGTCCCTGTTTGGACTTTTTTTTAATTTTAAGGAAAATTGGTACCCTAGTACTGACATGTCTTAAACCCATTACTTCAGTAGGTTTTTACTTGGCATATTATTGGCATTCCATGGCCCTTTTCTCGCTTTTGTCTTTTTCTTAGTGTTTCTTCCCTAATTCGCGATTTCGTAATCTTGAGTTGCAATCCTCAAGGGCGGAAGGAAGGCGACTAGGAAGGAAGCAGCATACGGCAAACAATATGGCGCTTAGAGACCCCCGGAGCGGTACTGGGTTTGGAGGCTGGGGGTGGTAAGGACTGGTCAGTATGCAATATGCCAAGGTTTCCACCCCCGTCGGCTTGGCTTGGCTCGGCACCGACCAAACCCCTTTTCGTCCTCTAACCTCGAATCCTTGGGTTTGGGAATTTAATTACAGTATAGTGCCTACATTGTAGCCCCAGCCGGCCCGGAAATAAACTCCCCATTGTCGCGGCACAAAGCTTCTATTTGTCACGAGACGGAGTTCGACACCACTCTTCCCCATCCTTTCGCTACTTGCTCTTTGCTCTTCGACATCTAAGTTCCTCCAAATCGATCTTTCCCGTATGTCTAAAATCAACAGATCCAAAACTTCAATCTGCATCTCTCCTATCAGTTCATTGGATTACTTGATATTTTGGGTAAACATCATTTAAGATGAAGGGCTTAAATGCCTCAAATTTAAATTAGCAAAATAAAAGGCTAGGAATACATACATATCTTCGAATTTCAGACTATATTTGATCAAATATGATCGCCAGTGAATCCTTCTAAACTATTCCAAGTGGAAATTTCAAAACCATTTTGATTTTAATTCTTTCATAATGAACTATTTACAATCGCAAGGCTTCATGAATGCACCATTTTGAAGTCAACCTTGAAAGTATGTCCACATTTTATAAGTTATTCACTTTTTATCTATACCTCCATTAATTTTTGCATATTAAAAAAAAAATAATGTTAAGTTATAATCCATAAAGGCCATTCAAATTCATCATATTAAAAATTAGACGTTCATAATTGGACGAAATATCAGCAATTCAAAACTTAACACACATTTAAAAATAATTAAGTCCGAAACGTTGAAAATATAGACGATTTAAAAATTTGAGGTATTCGAAGTTTTTTATTTTTAAATTAGATATGATCAACGTGGACTAGGGTATTCCAACATCTTTTAAAAACATTTTTATGATCACACCTTCCAAATGAGTTTGAATCCACAAGAAAATAAGTGCGTATTTTTTATTTGAAAAAAAATGGTATTTAGAGGTTTCGCAAGCCCCAAAAAGTTTAACACGTATTTTCCATAAGAAAAAAATACGTTTTTGTAAATTTGATTCAGAATCGTCAATATTATGTTTGTCGAGTTAACCCTTAACAATTCTCTTCACAATCAGCCAAAGAATACGAATTACCAATTACTTTGAATTTCACCCCCATAAGTCTGTTTTGTAGGGTACTAGAAGAACTCCATAAGTGAAAAATTGTGTTTTGCGAGTTCTTAGCACTAATTATTATTTTTCTGCGGTTTTCTTTAGTACAAATTGTTTTTATTACATAAAATATTACTTTCTACTAATGACTAGACGTTTGGTTGAATTGTTAAAACAATTTATTATTGTTAATAGTAATTTTTATCTCAGAATAGAGTGAGAAAGTCGTGGGTTTTTCCAAGTTTTTCAACTTTTCAGTTACAGCAAGGCACTAATCAACTAAAGGTAACAAAAATAATTGTTTATACAACATATTATTATTTATAACAATATTTGCTTAGAATAATGCTAGAAAATTACACTTTTTTCTAAAATTTTGAACTTTTTGTCAATTTTTCATACAGAGTAAGGTTATAATTAATGAAATTAAAAAAAACGTAATGGCTCAGACCATCTATTATTGTTTATAACTATTGTTTTCTACATCAATGCGAGATAGTTGCAGTTTCTTCTTAAATTTTTTACTTTTTGTCCAACTTTCATTTAGAGTGAGGTAATAATTAATGAAATTTAACAAGCATAATTGTTTAAACAATTTACTATTATTTATGATTCTTCTCGTATATTGATGATAGGAAGTTGCAATTTTTTTTTAAATTTTCAGCTATTTTTAACTTTGCAATTCTGAACAAATAATAAATAAACATCAACAAGAATAATTTTCCAAACCATCTCTTCCTTTTTGCTAGATACATATTTCAATTTATTCTCGTAACTATTCCATCCTTTGTTTTTATCTCTGCTGCAAGATAGACTTTTTGTTTAAACCAATATTTTTAAAACATTAGAGAAAGAGTGAAAATACTTCATGCCAAAAAAATGGAATACTATTTAAAAAATGATTATTGTTCATGTAGAAAAGCTGAATTTTTCAGATAAGACTGCAATTTTCTTGCATTAATCTAATAGAAGATAGTTATAAATAATAATAAATTGTTTGAACAATCATATTTGTTAACTTGAATTAATTATTACCTCAACAAGTGAAAAGTGGACAAAAAATTTGAATTTCCAGAAAAAACCGCAACTTTCTAGCATTATTTTAAGGGAATATTGTTATAAATAATAATGAATTGTTTTAACATTCATTTTTGTTAACTTTAATTGATAAGGATTTTGCTTGAACAGAAAAATTGAGAAATTCGAAAAAACCGCGACTTTCTAACTCTATTCGAAGAGGAAATTCTATAAACAATAATAAATTGATTGTGAAGAGAAATGTTGAGGGTCAACTCGATTTATCAAATATTGAGAATTCTGCATAAAATTCATCAAAACATCTTTTTTTCTAATGGGAAATACGTGCTAAACTTTATGGAGCTTGTGGAACCTCTAAATATCATTTTTTTTTTAAAAAGAATACGCATTAATTTTTTTTGGATTCAAACAAATTTAGGGTGTCAGAACATGCAAATTCCAAAAAAAAAATTTCAATGCATTTCTGGACCATATGGGCGTATGAAAAATTGAATCATTTTATATACGTAGATGTTTTTCAAATTTAACTAGTTCGTAATTGATATACGAAGTGTGGCTATTAAATAACGAGACTAGCGCTGCTACACAGGAAGTACGCATGCGCCAAACATTAGCGACCGACAGTTGTTTAGCCTAAAGCCTTCTCTTTTGGATGCAGTACCTCCCGCTTCTGTGAACAAATCCATATAGCCGTAGCCTTCGTTCGCATTAGAGTTATTTTTTTGTTTCGCCGGAAAAATGTTAAGTGTAAAAATAGAGCAACGAATTGTTGAGAAATTTCACATGAAACTTAGAAAAACCGTTACTGAAACTTATAATTTATTGAAAAAAGTGTATGGCAATGAATGTTTATCGCATGCACGTGTTTTTGAGTGATTTAAGCGTTTTCAAGATGGCCGAGAAGACGTTGAAGTTGATTCACACCCTGGTCGCCCTCCCACGTTAAAAACGAATGACAATATCGAAAAAATCGGTAATCTGCTTCAATCTGACCGTCAGCTAAGTATTCACGCGATTGCTAAATCTGTAGGAATTGACAAAGAATATGTACGGCAAATTTTACATAACAATTTTAACATGCAAAAAGTGTGTGCCAAAATGGTGCATAAAATTATCACGTTTGAACAACAAGAAGCTCGCATTAATGTTTGTACTGACACTTTGAATGCCATTGAAAATGACTCCAACTGATTGGAAAGGATAACAACATGTAACGAATCGTGATTTTCTTTTTACGATTCTGAAACAAAACGCCAATCCATTTACTGGGAGAGCCCAACTCCATAAAGAGCCAAAAAAGCTCGAATGAGCAAATCAAAATTCAAAGCGATGATGATTGTTTTTTTCGATATTCATGGGATTGTGTACCTTCACTGATTTTCTGAAGGTCAAAAAATTAATCAACATTAATACCTTCACGTTCTTGCTGAACTCCATGAAAGAATAAGGAAAAAACGACCCGAATCGTGGAAGAACAAGTCATGGCTTTTTCACCAAGACAATGCGCCGGCTCATTCCGCATTGGCTGTCAAGAGGTTTCTAGCCAAGTGCAGCATCCCAGTATTAGATCATCCGCCTTATTCGCCGGATCTTGCGCCGTGCGACTTCCATCTGTTTCGTAAGGTGAAATCTGCATTAAAAGGAACAAGATTTGAGTCCGTTGAAGCTGTGAAAGAGAAAGCGGCACGCGCCCTGCAGGAGCTGACTGAAGAAGACTTCCAGCACTGTTTCAAACAATGGAAGATTCGCATGGTGCATTGTGGGGATAGAGGAGGGATGTATATTGAAGGTGATAATAAATAGGAATGTATGAAATCAAAATAAAATGTTTTACAGCGCCAGCCTCGTTATTTAATAGCCACACCTCGTATTAGCTATTCCTGGTGAAAAGAATTTAGTTAAGGCATCGTAAATTGAAAAGGATGGTTAGTTTTTGCATACGCATTAAATCAAATTTCACTGCAAATGTTTTCGGATGTGACGTCATTTGGGGAGGATGTACGCTCTACAGAATGATTTCATGAAATACAACAAAAACGTGTTACTTTGAGATGGCGCCGCTGATATCCAACCAATACCCGACTAGAGAAAGAACAATTAACCCACACTAGAATTACAACTATCGATTATGTTCTGTTTTTTTCTTCGAGATCGAGAGCCTAGCCAAGAGCTCCAGATCTTGGTGATTCAAGTGATGTAATAACAGGGTCTCTGGCCTCATAAGCTCCAAACAGGTAACACAATCTGTGGCAATAAACTGACTCACAAAGAACAAGTGACTAGCTAGTTTTAGCTGACTATATCGGAATAATGCATTTACCTGATTATCATATCGCAATCAGATTGAATACGCTTTCTTTTAATGTCACATGTTACTGATACAGTGCCAGAAGTAAAATTGAGTTCCCACTGAAAATAGAGACCTTTTACGATTAAAGGCAGCGCCGGAGCGACGTCGTGGATTAACAACATTTTCGCGCAAAATTATATATTTTCAAACATTTAAATAATGTTTACTAACACTTTTTTAAACAAATAGGTACTAGGTTATTAAAATATCAAGCTTTGAGTACAATTGTAGTATAAATGGCAATACTGTACTGAGCTTAAGAGTCACAACTCATGAGTTACATACGTCAATTTCCTGACATGATTGTAACATTAAAATCAGATCGTGGACAAAGAAACGGAATTAGCAGAGGGCGGACGTCCATAAATCACATTTTTATATGTCCTATACAGGATCCGATGACTGATCCTGAAAAGAGAATTGACGACTGAATCTTTGTAGGATTTATTCTGTGAAGAAACTCGTACATGTTCCTTGAAAGGGTCCTTTGTTCGTAAGCGATCTTCCTTTGAGGGTTCCTGCAAAGGTTCATTTGCCAATTTCTTTCACAGAATCCGTCGAGAGATCCCGTACACGGGTGGGACTCTGAGACCGTTTTTAAATCGGAAATCGAATGGACCTCTCTTTTTATTTCCATAAAAAGAAAGGTCCGTTCGATTTTCGACTTTGAAACGGCCCAGAATCTCACCCTTTATAAGAACTGATACAGAAACTGGTGCAGAAACCTGTAAGGGATTCCATGAAAAAATTTCAATTAGACTCAATTCCAATTACATCATCCAATACCTGCCCTGCAGTAACGTTCTGGATGTGGAATACCTTGGATATTATCCAGAGAATATTCATAGTGTCTTCCTGCTGAACGAAAGAGTAATTTTTGGATAAAATAATTCTCGGGAAACTAAAATATTGAAAAACGGCGGCAGCCAGTGATGTCATATATAATATGAATAATTATGTTACATGCCCGGTGGTTTTTTACTAAGTGGTTTAAAATAAGTTCTAATTCGTTTACAATAATCTGAGATGTTAAAAAGATGAATTTTCAAGGGTCACTCCTCTGACTTTCATCTGAAACGTGTTGCGGGCATATTTTTGAAAAATCTGATTTTTAAATATAGTAAATATTTGTTCACTCAGAATTGATTCAGCACTATACAGGGTGTTATTTTTATCTTAAGACAGCGAAATATCTCAAGAAATACGCATGCAACGAAAAAAGTGTCCGTGATAAAAACTTTTTATTTTCGAGGGGGAAAAACGACTTCGCAAAAATTTACCCCACACCCCACCCCATGGGGGCGATAGGAGAGGTAACTTTGAAATTTTAAATAGGAACCTATATTTTTTATTTTAGATTCAAATTCTCCATTAAAAAATACGTAAGTTTTTAAAATTTGAATATTATATATTTAAATTTAAATATCCATCTTTGATTCATAATTTTTGTTAAATTGAATTGTAAAATATTTTTCAATTATATATAATTTCTTTTAAAGAATCGATAATGGATAAATTGGTAGCATTAATTGTAAGCTGTAAGTTATTATCCTGTTACTAATACATACACCCAATTAATTTTCAAATTAAGCAAACCTTCCCCGCGAAATTTCCTTACTCAGGAGATAATAGTGAAATTCAATTATGTGCCAAGCCTCCGATTTTTCTAAGGTCCTAGGGCGAAGTTAAGAGCTTGTAAAAAGTGCGTTTTTTCGCGAATATACAAACTCACAAAGATCATATTATGAAGAAAATTTTTTTAAAATAAATTTATGGTAGATTCTAATGCACAATGTTACCAAAATTACTCGTGGTGAGTTTTAACATGTTATGCAAAGTAGTTTCTTCACAAAAACATAATAAAATTGTACAAGATGACAGATTTTTTCGTTCACCTCAAAAACTGTTTTTGCTTACTATTTCCTTTTAATTGTGATTGTAAAGTAATGAAATTAACAATTTTAAGTTCACCTAATCACTACATTATCGCCAGGAATCATTTAAATATATATTTTGACCGTTTAAAGCCATTCAAATGTGTGAAAAAGCAGCCTTTTTCCACCCATGCACCTTCGAATATAATTTAAAATAAAAAAATAAAAAATTATCGACTTCATGGTGCTGAATCAATTCTGAATGAATTAATATTTACTATATTCCAAAATCAAATATTTAAAAATGTCCGCAACACGTTTCAGACAAAGGTCAGTGGAGTGAGCAAGAACAATGTATTATTTTTTATTCTTGCTAACGATAATGTACTCCGTTTTTCTCCATACTATCTCCACTTGAACTACAGGCAACGTAAAATCAAGCTTCTTCCAATCTGGGTGAAACGTTCGTCGAAATACGTTTGATCTTTAAGCATTTAAACATTTCTTTTCTAATCCTTTGTGTAATTGAAAACAGTATAAACTGCATTTTTAAACTTCCCAAACAAAGCTAAAAAACGTAGTTTCGTGTCTTCTTTTGCATTTTAAAAAGTTTCAGATCAATATCTGTTTTATGAAAATAATTTATCTTACAAACAAAAGAAAATCAATAACCTGACAAAAACGTCAGCAGTTTAGTTATTGAACCCTATTACATGCGCTCACAGGAAAAATCCGATGCAGAGAACAACATATAATTACTAAAAACATATAATTACATAATGGATCTTATATAATTTTATATTTTATTTTTTAAATAAATTTTTTTATTATATTTTATCTCAAATGATTCCTTTAAATATACGATTCATGAAGTGTCAGACCCATCGATCAATGACGTTGTAATGATATTGAATGAAAATAAGCTTAATGGATGGCAAAGGTAGTTCGGCAGACCTACCTTGGAGATATCCACGGGCGATTGCGTCGGCCGCGTGAAGTGCATGATCTGGACTTCCGGCGACGGATGCCGATGCAACAGCAGCCGCTGCGGCTGCAGCAGCCCCAGGGCTCAGGGATGGAGGAAGTAAAAGTGCTGAAGCAGCACCGGACATTCCCGATCCCAGGGGCGGAAGTACCCAATGGTGACCTCCTGCACCGGGACCTGGCCATCCCGGCGATAAGTGGTGAGCCGATGAGGGATGATGGTGCCCTGAATTGAAATATGGATGCGGTCCAGCCGCGTATAGACCGTAGCCAGCGGCTCTTGCGAATTCAGCAGCGGCACGTTCCGCCGCACGATTTCGTAGAATTCGGTTGATGCTACTTACAGAGGGTGCAGTTGCGTTACTGCAAACTCCTATAACAAAAAATCATAACACGTTCTCTTTTAGAATTTCTATGTTATTATGACGGTTATATTAGCCACACGGAAAAAAATGGAGCGTCAAGACCTAGATGACCAGTCTTACATTCCAGATGGTACCACGTACCATCCACAATTTTTTCTTCACAGTCAGAGAAACTATCATTTTACAGTCATTTGAATATAGTGTCAGGTTTGCACTCTGAAATATTCAATCTTTTGAGTATGCGCGCAAATTGTATGATCACGTGATCATCATTTACTGCGCTTACACTTTGGGATAGTCAAGCTGAATATCAAGTTTTGATACTTCACAAATAATACATTACACTATCTAGAATGTTGTCCCATAGATACAACTCAAATATAATCAGGCTGACACTCTAGTACCTCTAGATATTCAAGTTGACGACCCATTTTTCTCTGTGCAGGAAAAAAATTGAGGGAATGCGTTTGAATCGGTTCTGAAATTTTCATCAATTGAAGCATCGGCTCAAAGAACGCTGTATGAACAGAGATTTTGACTCACTGGAATCTGTGTTTATGATGTCAGTTTTCTTGTTTCAGAAATACTTCCGCGGCAGCGCTGATGTTTACAATTTAAATACTGGGTTATGAATTAGACAACAAGGTTAACAATATTGTCTTCAAAAATGTCTTTCACACCCTCGTTATTCAATAAATTGAACAAAGAAAGATGACTCTGATAGAGTTTATGCTTTTAAAAGTTTTCTTTCAATTATGAACATAGATTCCAGTGAGTCAAAATCCTTATTCATGCAACGTTTTTTGAGCCGATCATTAAAAGACACGTTACTTTATTTTAAATTTCTTTTGTGAATGAAGCGTGTATTCATCTTAGTATTCACAACATTCTTTTTAATAATCAAAACAAATTGAAAAATATTACTTCTCGCCGTCACGTTCATCCAAATATTATGTATATCTTTTTAAAAAACACTTTATGAGTTTATTTCAAATTTTAAGAATTTTGAGTCCCATATTGAGGTTCTACACTTCTATTGAGTTCTGTAAAACTTGTTTTGAAATACTTGAGGTGAATGCCCAATACAATCATGACCTTAATCCCTATAATTTTTGCTTTTTATTTGCTATTAATAAATTGCAACTGATTTTGATATTACAAAATGTTAAAATTCAATAGTATATAATGTGGTTCACAAAAAACTTTCTTGTATTTTTCGACGGCCGTATCACGACAGTTTGTATCTCTGGGTGAGGAAATACTCTCCTAATTTTTTCAGATTAAAAAAAATGTTTGAAGATTGCAAGCACCAATTTCACGTAAAGATTAAGGTTTGAATTTTCGTGATTTTAGATTTTTCTAAACATAGATACTAGTTTTAGAGAACTTCCTCTATGGTAAGCTTGGATTTGATTACCCCTACAGTCGGAAATTGAAGCGTACCCTAGGGATAGTAGTATTCGGACCTAGCCGCGGTAAGGAGACCTAGAATTCACGCGGGCGAGGAAAGTAGTGCTTGGTTAGTAAGGTATCTACGTTAGTTCAACCAAGAAGCAACTGTCGAGTGGCTCTCGCCTCCCAGTAGCCCCCAAGCTCGGGTGTGGGATATACCATGCTTAGAGTTGTATGGCACAAGGGTATGGTGTCTTATAACGGTGTCCTGGGATACCGGGTGACCCCCCATTGTAAATAGCCTTATACCTGCAAGCGGGGATCTGTAGGGACTGACCGATATTGCCCTAGCTACTCGTGCGAACATTATGGACTCATTAAATTGAAAAAACAACACATGGAGGGAGGTCTTTATTGACACCCTCCTTGAAAACTTCCTCCTCCGAGAAGATGGAAACTTTTAAAGGGGTTAAATCTCCTTGAAGCCAACAAGGGGCTAATGCAGTTCTTAGCACTTCAAGTAGTAGAGCTGGGAATGGGTCTTTAAGTAGTCACATAAATAAAGCTGATGCTAAAGCGAATGCTTTAGGTCCGAGAAGGCTCCTAAGAAGAAAAAGTACTGTGGTGCTGCCAGGAGAGGTACCAACGTCAGCAACTGTTTTTGCATGACGAAAATACCTCTTGACTGGAGACTCCTAAACGGCCCCCATCTGATGGCAATACATTTAAACAAAACAGGAAAGTTAAGAGGGACATGATCACTGACCCAGGTGCCTCATATAGTTTCGCCCTTTGAAGCCACCTGAAATTGGCCATTGTATCTGAGGGATTCCCGCAAGAGAAACTCAGCTCAAAACATCCAATGGCTATTGAAGCAGCCCTCGAGAAAAAAAATGTTGGGATAATACTTGGTGACAATCCCGAGAGTCGAAGACTGCCGTTATAAGAACAACGTACTCACCGTAATCTGCTCAGACGAGATACCTAGAGCGTAGCTCATCGAAGCTGTTGATGGTTTGTAATCATGGGAAGGTGCCAAAATCAAAGCCATCGATACTAAACCTAAACCCAACCCTGCCAAGCTTACGAGGTTCGTTTGATAAGTTTGATAAAAAAGCAAGTAAATTTTTTTTTTAAACGTTTGCTTTTATTTTTCAACATAGTCTCCTTCGAGGGCTACACACTCAGTTCAGCGAGATTTAAGTTTTTTCATCCCTTCAGAAAAGTAAGATTTCTCGAGGTCTGCAAAATACACATTCACGACATCGATTACTTCTTTAATGGACGAGAATCTCTTTCAACCGAGCCAGGTCTTCATGTTGGGAAGCAGAAAGAAGTCGCACGGAGCACTTTTTTGTGCGCCGATCGTGGCTGTTTTTTTATAGCTCAGCAATCTATGTCAGGAGGGATATTGATTTTGTTAGCTTACATCTGGCCTGCTTACTCGTCAAAGAAAGGCTGTAAAGCCGAAGTCTTCTGACGGCCCAGATTATAGGGCCAGTGAAAGTGACTGGAGGGTTGCTAGCCGGATAATAACGCAATCAAAAATGAGGTGGGTGGTTCGGCGCTTCGAACCATTTAAGGCCGCTGGAGACGATGGCATCTTCCCAGCGATGAAATAAGGATTGAATATTTCAATGGGCCTAATATAACATTTTATGGCACTTTCACGCACAGAGTTATGTAGAAGATGACCTTGCTATCTTAGTAATAGGTAAACATATGGGCACTCAAGTTGAACTGATGCAAAATGCTCTCAACATTGTTGAAAAATGGTGCGACGAACGTGGCCTATCTGTTAACCCAGACTAAACCGGACTAATGATCTTAACGAGACGCAGGGAACTACCTGATCTCAAGAAACCTACGTTCTACTATATATGAAAACGGTCAACTTCTTCACATTAGCTAAGTATTTAGGCGTCATTTTTTACCCTAAGCTAACCTTGAAACTACATGTTAATGCGTTAGTAAGAAAGGTCAAAGCAGCCTTCTGGGCTTTCAGAGGCGTAATTAGAAAAACCTGGGGCCTCAAACCCAAGGTAGTATAGTGGCTGTATATGCTATTTATTAGATCGATTACAACTTATGCTTAATTGATCTGGGTGCCAAGAACCAGTTTGGTTAGTTCCTTCGGTTAGCTGGAAAGCCTGCAAATGGTCTTTTGTCTGGTAATAACTGAAGCAATGGAACAACCCTAACAGCTGAATTGGAATCAGTCTTAGGTATACCACCGCTGCACCTTCTTATTGGGCAGGGTACGGCAGCGGAGGCGTACAGACTTTCCCCAAGGGAGGGTCATAAAACTGCCGAGTTGCTCGACCTGCATGACACAGTGAGGAGTTTATTGAAAGGAGATGAAATTTTTTTCATGCACTTTGACAATATACTAAAGGAATATTCGTTCATGAAGCTCTTTAAGGTGATCTTTTCAAAAAAGGAGGATTTGCACGATGCAAAAAGGAGAAGTAAATTATTTACAACGGGGGGACTCGTCTGGTACACAGGCAGCTCTAAAGACTCCCTGGAATCTGGGGCTGGAGTATTTGGGATAGAACCCAGTGCTGAACCAATAATAGCACTGGCCAAATTTCCTGCCGTATTTCAAGCTGAAATTGTGGCCGCTAAGGCTTGTCTAGAAGAGATTCGGAAACGTGGATCTGTTGATCACCACATCCGCATGTGCTCTGACAACTAAGCTGCTCTCAACCCTACTTTCGGTGGAGATTACATCCGCACTTATCTGAAGTTACCTCCAAGAACTTCTCGAAGTGTCTGGTAAAAACCGGGTCAATTTAATCTGGGTTCCTGGGCACGAGAATATTGAAGGCTACGAAAAGGCTGATATACTTGCAAGAAATGGGACTACAAAAGTCCTCAACAGACTTGAGCCATACTGTGAAGCCTCGTGTGTTTTCGAAAAGTTTGCCATTCAAAAATGGCTGTTGAAGGAACTCGCGAGGTATTGGAAGTAGGCTGAAGGAATGATACACTCTAACAAATTTTTCAGAAAACCGTGTTTTGGAAAATATCAAAAACTCCTAAACTTGAAAAGAAAGCAGGTGAAAGTTGTGGTAGAAATGCTCAGGGCCACTGTCACTTAAAGAAGCACCAGACTAAGATGAAAACTAACAGGATCCTCACCGTCGAGAATGTGGCTTTCGTGAGGAAACAGCGCATCACATCCTCTGCAATTGTGATGTGCTAGTAAACCTCAGAGTGTAGCATCTAGGAGATAACGTCTGTGAGTTAGATGACTTCGAAGACATTTCCTATGCGGCAATAAACGCCTTCATGGCGGAAACCAGCCTCATGGATAACTAGATCCAATGGTATAGTACAATACGTTACATGTAGATGAGCACAGTGCTATAGAACTTAATTGTCCCAGCCCATTTGTAATAATAACAATAATAGTTTTAGAGAAATATCTCATGAACAAAAATTGTAGCTAATACAAATTACAAAACGGAAAGCGGCGTACCCGCCTTGATTCTGTATTTAAAAATTCAAAATGCGATATTGTTTCTTCCCGGTAAAAAATAAAGTGTTTGTCAATTAACAATTGCAAAGGCTAGAAGAAGGAATATCGCAATTTGAAAAAACAGAATCAAGGTTGCACCACTTTCCCCCCGCCGTGAAGACAAAAATAAGTGGACATTGCGCATTCATTTTAATTTTTAATTTTTAAACTACTTTTGAACATGATTTGGCATAAATAATTTATTAGGCAGGTGTCTCAGTAATCGTGACGGTCTCAGTAATCGTGCAACTTTGTGACATTTTCAATAGATGGAGGAAATGTTCAAAATAATATTTAATGATAAATCGTCTAGGGTGGTTCTCAAAAAACTTTTTTTTATTTTTCGGCGGCCGCCTCACTGCAGTTTGTTTCCCTGGATGAGAAAATAGTCTCCTATTTTTTTCAGATTTAATCAATTTTTTTTAGAGATTGTGAGCATCAAGTTTACGAAAAAATTGAGATTTGTATTGTTTTCAATTTTTTTTAAATATGTGTACGTTTGAAGTTGACCTTCTTTGATAAGGGACAAAGTGGGCTGTTTTAATATGGACGTACACATATACATATCTATTAGGCTTAGAGAAATAACTTATGAATGAAAATTGTCGGTATTACGAAGGGCAAAACTCTCACCTAGTATCCGGTTGAAAAAAAAAATAATTTGCCGTCGATAAAAGTCATAAAAAGTACCATTTCTTAGGAAGAGAGAGATATAAGAGCATAATTGCATCCCTAAATATTTTCTGTAAGAATTGCCAAAATTCTGGGACCTTCCCCATACAATAGGGAAAACATATACATATAACAGAGATGAGGTGAAAAATTTAAAGCCTGGGCACCAGAAAACATAATTTTTGGAAAAAAACTCTTTAAAAAGGCTTTTAATGATTTCTCCATCATTAAAAGTTGATAAAATAGCAATATTCATAGATAGAAGGAAGAAAAAATAACTTACGTTATATGAAATCATGTTTTCCACTTTTTTCAAAAATTCGTAATAAATTCGTATGTGAAATTTAAAAATAGTCTTTAAAGGTTGAACATACCCATGTTTAGATGATAATCTTGAAATGGAAGTTTACTAAGATTTTCCTCACTATTCTTACAAATATTCGACAAATTAATCACAATAATTATATTGTACAATATTGGAAACCCTAATATCAATAAATGCGACTTTTACTCTGAAAAAATAAATAAAACATTTGCCAAGTGCATGCTTTGTTTAAACTACGAGGGACCGACATTGCACACTTCAACTGTATGATTGTTGCGAATATAAAAAAATGATTTTCTATAACATACGTTATTCGCTCTTCCTCCTGTTTATGTATTTTTTACATTCTCATCTTAATGAGAAGGTATCGGTTTTATGTGAAAATTGACTTTCGCGGATTTCAACAAATCTCGACGTTTTCGGACTCAATAATTGAGAAAAAATTGATTTTAGGTCGGTATCAGTCTGTCATTATTGTCGCCGTCGTCGTTGTCTGCGAACACGATGACTTTTGAAGAAATTATCCTATTGGATTGCCCTTTGGCACACTGGTTCAATGCCAAAAAAGAATGGACAAATTCGTTAACCATCTATTTTTGACCATTGGTTCTGATTTTGTCCATCAAAAATGTTTTTTTTTTTAATCAAAAATTCCATTTCCCAGCAAAACTGTATGGGATACTGAAAAAATGTTGGAATGAAATTCCACTTTCCAGCAAAATACGAAAAAACTGTCCAGCAGCAAAATTATTCACCTCAGAGAGATTCACAAATTTGCTCTGAACTATTTTTTTCATGAGATGTATAGTTTTTGTTTTGATGGTAAAAATAAAAAATCTATTTCCTGGTCAAACTATGCCACGGTCGGTCTTAACATGATTTAACTCAAAGGTCCTTGTACTGTAAATTTTCTTGTAGATTTTGAATGTGGGTAGTTTCGTATTTCCAAACAAAAATCGAAATTTTTTTATGGAGTACTTTTTTTCGGAAAGCCGCCTTTTACGTTTTAAAATAGTATTTTTAGTTTAATTTTAAATTTAAAGGATGCGTAATAACATAATAAAAATTATATAATAAGATTTATTTGATAAAAATAGTTAATTTTTAGGGTTTCGTAGCCCCCAGTTAAAACCCTTATAGTTTCGGTCGGGTGTCCACCCGTCCGTCCGTCGTACACATTATTATTTTAATACACTCATCTCTCCATTCGTGGCCACCCTCGGGTCTGGTCGGCACTATGCGGAGGCTATTAAAAATCTAGTTTCAACCGGATTTAACGCGACGAGTGAGTAAACACTCAAGGCCGCATATATAATCTCTGAACCCGGCACGTACAAAAGTATATGCGCAGAGAGTCTCGATATAAATAACTTCTGATACGGCGCTGCCTGACCAAGCGAAGACCTTGCGTGTAGGCCGTCAAGGGACGCTCAGGGGGCGAGACAGAAGCATTCAAGCGTGAACAACCGTGTAGCTGGCCAGAGTGGGATGGCCACGAATGGCGAGATGAGTGTAACTAGGAAAAAAATCATTTTTCACCATAAGTGTATTCGGATATTTTTTATTTTTCAAAAACTATTCAATGAAATAATAAAAACTTGAAATACTTGAACAATATAGGATAGGAGAGGGAAAGGTGAGAGGAAGAGGGAGAAGGGGAGATTTGAACAGCTTAATTAAAATGAAAGTACTAATACTTGGAATTTTACAAGGGCGTAAGAGCCAACGTTTGGCACTCAAAAAGGGCATAGGCGTCAAATTTTTAAATTCCAAAATGTCATAAGCGCCAAGTTTTGTACTCCAAAAGGGTATAAGTGCCAAAGTTTGGCACTCCAGAAGGGCATAATTGCCACCTCGAACCAACCTATCACAAACTTTCCTTTCAAGTGAAATATAAATATAAAAAGTAAACCTTTGAAATAATACATTTAAGAAGGCTACGAAAACCTTTTTTGTAGGCCCATGTCCCCTACTTTTACTAATTTTTTTCATTATTTAAATTCAAATTTGAATGGAATTATATCGTTATTTTTAAATGAATAATTTAAAAAATTACCTCTTTGGAAAAAAACCTGATTATATAATTTTTATTAAGATAATACGCATACTTTGAATAAAGAAAATAAAAATATTATTTTAGATCCTAAAGAGCGGGTTTCCGAGAAAAACGGCTCGATGAAAGATGTCAATTCTTACTGCAAGATACTCAAGAAACTACCTAGATTCAAAATCTACAAGAAAATTTACAGTTGATGGACCTTCGGGTTAAATCATGTTAAGATCCACCATGCTCTGTTATATATTTTTTCCTATTGTATGAATTTAAGAGCCACACCGCAATTTCTGCACGGGAATTAGCAATTTTATAAATGAGCTTTTTTTGCCAATTCAAGTAAAAAAATTCTTTTTTAAAATTATTCCAATTGCCTTTTAAGTATTAGAAACTAGCTGCCATTTGGTGAACAATAGTGGAATTAAAAAAAAATGCAGGGCGAAGAGAACAGGCGAGTAAGAGCACTACTAGATTTTCAGTGAATAGAAATTAAAGTAGCCAGAAGTACGAATATGTCAATGATTGAAATTTAGAGAGTACCGCTAATGGTGAAAAATGTTATTTTTGGTCATATTCCATTAACATTTTAATTATGTATTAACGTTTTCTGAAGCGTGAATAAATCATATTTTTCTACGATGCCTTAACCCCTTAAATAATCTCCTTAAGGTAATATATTGAATATTTAATTTTTTTTACTGTGTCATTATTTTTCTCATGTTGATGTTTCAGTACACACTTAAACCTCAACCGTTTTTTGTCTCGAAATTGGATAAAAAAAGCTTGAGGTTTTTCTGTAAGACTTTTGTCTAAAAAACCAGTGAAATATGACCGGAATTTCAGTGAAAACTTCCTACAGAATAGGCGAACAGTGGAGAGATAGCCAGAAGTACATTATTGATTCAAAGTGAAATTCAACTTGGTTCTCGGCGAAATTTATAATGTGCATTTTCAGGACAAAAACCCATGTGGAAAAATTTCATGGCAGTCTAGTGTCAGGTCTGGCCCAGGTTTGGCGCGGGTCTGGTCTAGGTCTGGCTTTATCTAGACCGGCTAGTCTAGAAGGTCTGATCTGGCCTTGATCTGGCACTGATCAACCTTCCAACAGAAAAAAAATTTCCAAGTTCATTCAGCACATTTTTGTACATATTTCATAACACTGACAGAGTGTTTAAAATATTGGGAATCAAGAAATTCAAACTATCAAAACAAGACTTTTTCTCTTATCACCTTGACAGTTTGATCTGGACCAGGTTTGGTGCTGATCAGCTTTCCAAGAACAAAAAAATTTCTAAGTTCGTTCGGCAAATTTTTTCTACATATTTCGAAATACTGACAGGGTATTTAAAATCATAGGAAATAAGAAATTTACGCTATCAAAACAAGAATTTTTTTCATATCACCTTGACAGTCTGGTCTGGCCCAGGGCTGACGCTGATCAGCATTCCAAGACATACAAATTCTTAAGTGTCTGTCAACAAAAATTTTTGTATAAATTTCGAAAAATTGACGAGGTATCTAAAAAACGAAACAATAGAAATTAAAACAAGTGTTTTCAATTCTGACCGACTTGGCAGTCTATTCTGGGACAAGCCTGATGCTGGTCAGCGTTCCGTGACATGAGCGAATGAGTGACTATCTATTTTAATAAGGCGAATTTATAACTTGCGATAGTTTAGTGGGTGGCGCGCGCGGTTTATGACTTAGGCTGTTAGGGTTCGATTTTCGGTGCTTGTGAATTTTCTACGAATGCGTTTTTCTACCGTCATATTTAATATGTAAGTTAAGATAGTTTAAGAACTATCTATAAAATAAATGTTCCAATTCCTGGCCACCTTAAAAATGGTACGACTCAGTGGTCCGTCCCAATACCTGACCGTTGTTTCATATGGGGACGGCTATGTACTCCTGCAATTCTCAAGGTGGCCAGGAATTAGGACTTTTACCTCACGTTCAATAATTATAATTTTTATTTCGAATATTTTATTTGATTAACCTCTTCACGCAATTTGGTCTATAGTATACACAATCTGGAACACCAGGGTTTTAGAAGAAAATAAAATTTTATTGGGTCTTTTGTTGATTATTTATTTATTATTTGCTATTTATATGTTACTTACTATTTCTTTATTATTCATTTATTTACATATGACTAGACGGTCTAGCTAGCGGCTGATCACATCATGGTCTGGCCTGGGGCTAGCCTAAAAAAATATTACACTTTTGACCAGGCCCGAGGCCAAACCGTATGTTCCGTGTCAAGACTGAAGTCTAGCTCGTGCGTGTTCGAGCATGCACGAGCATGCTTGTTTTTGAACTTTGAAAATATTGAAAACTTGAGAAGTTTACCGAAATTCAGAGTATCCAATAATTTGCAAAATTTTCGGGAATTCTCAGTAATTTATAGTAATTTATGGTAAAATATGGTACTTTATCGGTAATTTATGGTAACTTATCGCTTCAGGTTGGTCCAATCTGTCAAACAATCTGTCAACGCGATCAACTGACCGCTTGATAATTTTGATTATCCACCTCTGATATTATTTTTTGCTTCCTAGGGACTGAAAAGTAGAACTTTAGCCAAGCTTCATAGGCACTGAAAAGGGCTGAAATCATGCATGTGTTATGAATAATAGTTCTCTACCCCCTACATGATGTATTCCAAGATTGATATCCTACATATTATTCTCGTACACCTAAAATACCAATTTACAGTAGCTAGTGGACAACAAATAATTTCATAAATTTTTTTTCTGTGAAAAAAAGATCCTTTTTCACTCTGCTGGAAATCGAACCCAGGTCTTCCGATTGCCAATCGGGTGCTCTGCCGACTAAGCTACTAGAGAGATCGAAAAATTATTCTTTTTTCACAGACTCGCATTATATTGCTAGATGTTCTTGAATTCCAAATTATATATCCACATTAGAATTTCCATCTGGTCGAAAAATGACGTAAATATCTGAATTTCATGGGTTAAAGTGGATCGATACAATGGAGCTCTGTTCACGGTTAGTGATAATCTCCTCTGATGATCGGCCGTTATCTACCTTGATAATAATTCAGTTCACAACTAATTTCATAATAAAGTGAATCATATAGACGTTACGATGAAGTGTGTTTTCAGTACCTTCTGAGATGAGTCGCTCCCGAATCTCCCAGGCGAAGATGGTTGGGTTTTCTCTTTTGTACTGTTCGATCTTGGCTACTACTGCGGGCGTCGCTACCTTGGGTTTGCTGCCACCAATCAGACCCGGTGGGCGGAGGGTGCCTGTAAAGCGAATAAACAGACCTCTAAGTAGACGCTAAAGTGAAGAAAGGTTGGACACGATTATAAGAATCCTTATAAAGTGAGAAAACCGGATTAGTGCTCTGCTATACACAGAATTTCAGTTTCGCTCTGAATGTCTGTACAAAAAGGAATTTACTACTTAGGAGAAAACAAATAGGAAAATTCAAAAAGCAGATCGAAGCAAGATAATACATACATACCCCGCGAATAGATTCTACGTATTTAATGTGCATTTATTCGTAAAGAAATAATAAACTTTTATCGTTTAATTATAATATATGTTTGTTTTTCTTACTGCTCAACCGGATTTATTTTACTGGGTTCATTTTGCGAAAAGATTTGCTTGATTTATCCAAATACGAATAATTTTGTGAACTCAGTCGAAACTTTCGGTGGGATCGGCAAAATATATTTAGTTCAATCACCAAAATATTTTCGAAAATTAACAAAACGAATGAACCAAAAACTTCGGTTGATTGAAGCAAACCAATTCGATCTACTCAAGCAAAGGTTTCTTCAAAACATCCAAATGCACCCAACCAAACATTTTTTTGAATGATCAAAATTTCTTCTGAGTGTAGAACTATACACAAATGACTGATTCCCTGTTCTCGATCCCAAATTATCTATTCAAAATAAATTCTTTATGATTTGAATCATCTTACTTCGGAAGATTTGTCATGTCAATTTTTTCGATTTAACCATTTTGATCTTGATACATTAAAAAATAAAGAATATCTAGTTCCAAGTGATCAAAATCGATCAAATTCAAATTTTTAAGCGATCAAAATTGAACAAATTTAAGTAAAAACATTACATCCTGAACAATAATTTCAATTTGGAGTTTTCGGCTTCAAAAGTTTAAATTCCATTTAATTTTTGATAAAATTAATTATTTCAATAAAACTTTCGAGTCTGGCTAATTTAAAGTCAAAATATTTTAAAATTTAACAATTTGGAATATATGTAAAAAAAAATCCATTTCAAAACTGTACATTCATGTTTTGGTACACCTTACTACCATCCTATGTCATATTTGACAGTTGACAAAAGAGCTGATATAAGTTCAAACCACTGCCAAATTCAGTGTCATAACAAATAATAACGTATATAACCATAAAGTTATGTAATTTAATACTTACTGTAAGTAAAGATAATATTAATCATTTTTGTAGCAATGGCTTTTTGTTGTATTTTTATCTTTTATCCGATCTTTTATCAGTTGTCAAGTACCTACCGAAGGACCGTAATACATGCAGGTATCATGTTTATCCCGCAGCATTTAAAATTAAAGGATTACGAACTGGAAACGTTCAAAATTCAAAATTCAAAATGAAACGAGTTTTGATTGGAAACACAAATCGAAGGGCTTAAGACTGAAGTGTTTCAAACATCTAGTTGTAAAATTGTAGTCGTTATTCACTCTTTTACACAAACAGAATTATTTGGCTGCAAGATTAGATGAAGTTTGTCGCAAAAGGATAATGTTTGCTGCAAAGTGATTATTTTCTAATGGAAACCCTCTTAGCCTTAAATTGACGCAATTGACACATTCCTTTTTGACACAAGAGGACATCCCTCTAAGTGTAATTTTCAATGTTTTTCTGGTGATTTTCACTGATTGCAATCTTGAAAAATAAGTCACTGATTCTGATTGAAAATCTTGTGATTCAATTTTAGAGATAACTGAATGAGGACCTCAACATACTTTCCCTCAACTTACAGCTTTCCTAGAATTCTGCCAGCTTGCAGTAGTTCACGAGGGAGTCCGAGGAACAGGGAGAGAGGCGCGGCGACCTTGACGCAATCACGAGTACCGTAGCGACAAAGCGGACAATGCCTCAAGCGGATAATATTATCAGTTCGCTTCAGTTCAGTTCACAGCCCGCATTGGAAGCAATGGTTCATACGGCCCTGACTGTTTACATCGTAGAAATTCTTGGAAGAGCCTCACGGTCAAAGTAGGCAATGCCCG
>JAUMHM010000031.1:9587530-9607001 GCA_032362435.1 Melikaiella ostensackeni
AATCGATCAATTTTAATAATAGGTAAATAAAGAAAATTAAATAGTTTAGTTACAGGCTCCGATTGCGGATAGGAATCCCTAGGGTTGCCGACAAAATGAGGTTTTGCTAATAAATGCTTAAGAATATGAAATGCTAATAAATGTTTAGAAATTTTTAAGATTGCACTCCAGGATTAAAATCATAAATTCGAAAATTTTGAAAAGGACAGTAAACAGCTTCACGTCTATCGTCGGTTATACGATTGTCGAAAATCTGCTCTTAGATACAGAGTCTAGAATTATTTGCCCTTTTCTTAAACTTGAAGTTTTCTATAAGGATATTAAAAAATAAAATAATTGTTACTACGTCACATGCCGGCCCCATTGAACGGTCTATGGTCTTCGAAACTCCCTTGAACGGTCTTTCGAAATTGGAATATTATAAACAATTGGAGGATATTCGTGAAGGGTAAAGAAATCTTGATGAAAACTCCGTCATTTGACTACAAGTCGTCCGATGTTGATGTCTCCTTGATTGGTGGCTGAATGCCATTCGCTGCGAGAGATTAATTCATTAAGATACTCCATGTGCCACCTTTCTCAAAAATGTTGCCGCATCTGCTGGACGACTTGCCAGCAACTCAGCCTGTTGGCTGGCGCGTGACGTAGATCGTCTTCAGGTAAGCTGGTCATAAAACTACCCATAAGGGAATGTGCTGGAGACAAAGAAAGTAAATCGTTGGGATTGGATGAAAGTGGAGTCAGAGGGCGAGAGTTAAGGATGGCTTCGATTTCCACGACGTACATGTAAAGTTGTTTATACGTCAAAAGACAGTTTCCCGCTATTCTTTTAAAATGGCGTTTAAATGATTTGACCCTGACTTCCAAGAGACCCTCAAAGTGAGAAGCTCTGAGAAGTATGAAATGCCAGGTAACTACTTTTTTCGAAAGATACTGCTTAACACTTTCGCTCTGCTCCAGTGAGCCTGTTTGTTTGTATAATTCCCGTAGCTTGTTACTCGCGCCTACGAAATTATTTCCGTTGTCTGAATGTATCGAAGAAGCGAGTCCTCTACGAGCGAAAAAAACGTTTTTTAGCAAGCGAGGAAGGCTTCAGATGGTTGATCGTTAGTGAGTTCTAAATGAAATGCCTTTGTATCGAGACATACGAAAATCGATACATACGTCTTTATCTTAGTACGATTCCTATGACGATGCTCCTTTGTGAAAAAAGGTCCGCAATAATCAACACCCACATGAAAGAAGGGCCGAGTGAACGTTGCTCGCTTCTGTGGTAAGTCAGCCATGGGATTACCTTCGCGAAGTTTTGCCCAGAAACATTTCACGCATTGTCGTATTACGTGCCGAGTAGAATTTCGCCCATTCAGTGGCCAATACATTTTGCGAACTCCGTAGAGTGTGGCATTGACTCCTGCATGCAACCGACGTAAATGTTCATCTCGAATAATAATTCTTGGGATGTGATTACCTTTCAGAAGGACGATAGGGTGATTTTGTGACTCGGGAAGAGCAGATCTATCTAGTCTACTACCTACCTCAATTATGCCTTGATCTAAAAATGGGTTGAGACAGAGAAGCACACTGTCTCGATTGAGATTTTTTTTTTTTTTTATAATGAGACCAGCTGGTCATAAAACGCGTCTCCTTGAATTTTCCAGATAACTGTATTGCGAGATGAATTTAATTCGCCCCTTGAAAGTGGACCTTGAAATCTGGAAGCTTTGTTATTAATTTTTGTGTTCATAAAATATCTTAAACAATAAGCAACAATTACTGGGAGTTTTTAAAAGTACTAAACCTTGACCAATAATCAAACTCTTGTTGTATAACCTTGAGAGAGGCATTTTCTGATAGTTCCGGCTCTAAATTTTTTTGTGATTTGAAATCGAACCGAGGTCACACGTTCTCATCTTCACTAAGCCATTCAGGACTACGCATTCACAGATAATTATTCAAGAAATCCTATGGATTCTGCCTGCGAGAAGTGAAATCCGCAGAATTTTCATGCGTACGAGTACGTACGTAACGCCAATTTTTAGACTCAGTCGTTGTTTGAATCTCAGCAACTTGATCGGCAACGAATGTGGGCAGCGTATGTGGTAGGGTGTTGATCCAGTTCAAGACAATGGTTGCGTCTGACCAAAAAAGAGTCTCTGCAAATTGAATTTGAAGCCAGTGAACTGTCGCATTGTACAATTGTACAAGAAGAGTAGCGGCACATACTCGTAACTTTAATCTTGGCAGAGTTTTGGTTTTTATTGGAGCGGCACGCGATTTTGAACAAATGAGAGCACAATGGTGATTGCCCTGGGCATCAGTCGTCTGAAAAAATGCCAAGCACCATAGGTCTTTACACTCGCGTCGCAGAAACCATGTTATTGCACCTCCTCTGAAAATTCAAGAGTTATGCATCGCGGGTATCTGATACTGTTGGATTATTTCAACTATTGTATATATGTATATAGAGCAAAAAATATAATCTACAATTCTGAGTAATGAAACGATATGTTTTAAGTCGTGTGTGTTCTGCGGTTCTAAGAAGTTTGGGACAAAGCTTCAAGAGCTAATGCGTAATCTCTGTAATATAAACAATAACCATGATTGAAATGTGTATGGTGTATGAATGTGATTTTCGTGACACGTTCGTTCTTCAGTCTAAAATCGCGTCTCTAAGAGTAAAGACCTGCCTTTCAAGTGTCTTGAATAAATTGATTCTTTTCAATTAAATCATATCGTTATTTGTTCATAGCCTGTTTCCCAATATTCACCAAAGCTAATCGCGTTATTTGCCGTGTCTAAGTCTTCGTTCAGCTTGTCTATGAGGATAGCCGCAATTGTGAGTTTTCCTCCGATGAACAATCCTCTGGCGTTATTATTTGTGGCGTCTCTGAGTGAGTTCGGAAGTTGACTTTCCTAAGCAAACTTTCCTTTAAGAGTTTTGTAGTCGTAGGACGCGGAGTTCAGAAGGATTCTTAATATTCCTTTGTGATTTGTCAAGGTTGCCAATAATCCATTATTATCGCAATAAAGATGTTCCAATTCACGGTTTATGGTGGTCAGATTGTTATCGGATAATGTTCTAAAGAGCGTTTCAAAGATATCACCTACAAAATTGGCAGGTACCCTTTTTGTCCTTCATATCCCTGGTAAGTTGTTCAAGATATCTTGCTTAGTTTTAAGCCTGTTGAATCTACCAGTTAACCTTAGCGTTAACAGCGTCTAGAAACAGCACGTCAGCTGGTTAGTATGTATCCTCATTTATCTGTCTTTGATGGAAGCCCGAGTTCAAACCAAATGCCGAAAAGAATTTTGCTTTGTCTAAGTCATCTAGAATGTCATCTGGTATGGGAAGGGGGTAGACATTTTGATAGGTCTCCTCGTTAATTTTCCTGTAGTCCATCATCATTCTTAGTTTGGCGCCCTTCTTGGGTACCACTCATATGAGAGTGTTGAAAAGGGAGTTGAAGTGTCGTAGTACTCCCTGTTCTAGTAGGTTGGCTACAAGTTCTTTCACGAAATCTCTATGGTATTCAGGTGGTCGATAAGATTCATTGTTCGAGGTTTTCCCTGTTTCAAGAACGACAACGTGTTCTGTATAGCTGGTGCAAAGTTAGCTATTCTAGGATACTTATGTGGCTTAGTTTCGCGGATCACTTCCTTGGAGATTTTATTTATGCCGACAATTTCATCGTACATAGGGGCTTCAATCAGTTGTTCGTTCATCCAGACTTCAATTTTATCGGATAGGCTAGCCTGAATGCAATTAATCTTCATGGAAAGTGCATCGGAATAAATTCTGTCATTATGCAGTGGTAGTTTGCATTTTTCTAGGATTACAAATTTAGGTGTGATCGCGTATCAGTTATACTTTTTGAAAAAGGTTATGCCAACAATACCGTCTTCAGGCAACGGGAAGTCATTTGGTACAATATGGAACAGTTGTTGTTTATTCAGGTGAGTGAAGAAGATTGAGGTGTCGTACTGATGCCTGTCGTTTCCCAATACGAAGTTTCTTTTAGAGAGGAAAATGTTGCTGTCCTTCGTCAGCATGTTCTCTTTCATCAGGTTGCTAGCTTTCCCAGTGTCCACTAACAGTTCGTTTTCTCTTCCGTCTCTCCTTTGCCGTATTGACTGCAATCTTCTGGATATGGCAGATACTTGGCTGTATTCTCGTATTGAATTTGTTCGTTGACTTCTTCTTGGCTCATCTCTGCTCAATCCAAATAAAGCTGCTCCTCTTCCCATACGTTCCGAATTATCTGTGATGGTCGCTTTGGGAAGGCAGCTTATGGAAAATTTCACGGCATGTTCATCGGGCCTTGGCTCATGAAATGCCCGGTCTTTCCACACTTGTGACGGTTACCGGTGGATGTTCGAGAAGGTTGATTTTGGTTGAACTGTGATTGTTTAAATGGTGTAAGATTAGTTGTCTTGGCACAAATTGCCGGGATGGTAGATTGGATTGTGTCCTTATGGGGGGTCGGAAAGTGATAGGAGTTGTACGTATTGATTGCGCTTCCTTGTACCACATTTCCATCTCAGAAGCATAATTTTGTATTTCGTTGCGGTTAGACGGCTTTTGAGCTTTAACTTATAAACCTATTTCGTGTTTAAGGTTCAGCAGATACCTTTTGGTGCTCACTTTGGACTGCATAATCAAATTCATTTATATTTTGACGGAATCCTAAGTTGAAGTTTTATACAGTCTCAGTGGGACCCTGTTTGCAATTTTCTAATTTTGAGCGTAACGCTGAGATCGAACCTACTTGCATCAGATTTTATTGTAGCGCGTCAAACAAATCATAGGAGTTGATTTGCGTGTATCTAATGGCGCGTTCTTCATTCTCCGTTATTTTTTCCGTTCATATTAAATGTTATAATAGATCGGGCTGCATGCAGCGGCCTTCTGCGCGCTTGACTGTTTTTAATAAAATCTTCTATGCCAATGTCATTGTGTCCACGAAGGCTTTTGATTGTGCGGATGATGTCTTTAGCCGCGATATTTCGGCTGCAACTGTGACTAACGAGTGTTCTACAGCTGGGCTTGTCGTACCCGAATCCACGTCTCGCGGAGGTACGTTCATTCTAAAAGGAAGTCTGCGTGTCCCCGGCGGTGGACGTGCTATAGCTAACGGGGGTTTGACAACTCGGTTGTTCGCATCTTCACCCGCAACTCGTGACGCTTCGTTCACTCTATACCTAGAGAGGAGTTTAAGTATAAAAAGTTTCTAAAAACAATGGTGCTAGCGGTATTGCTAGCAGTGGTTCAGTGGCTAGCGAGGGTTGGCCTGTCTGGCCGGTAAATCGTGAAGATTAGTTAGCTGTCGAGCCGGTCGTATTCACACTCGCAATTCCTGAAGATTTGTTCCCTTCTAACGGAAGTTCACCTGGCGCTAGCGGCTGTGCAGTATCTTCCTGATTTTAGTCATTGTCTGACGTATACTCAGGCTGTTCTTTGTCCGTTTTTACTCTGGTTCGAAGTCCTATTTTTATGCTTATCGATTCTAGTTCTTTTAATAGGTTTTCGTACTCTTTGTTTAGTTTCGATATTCCTAACTCAATGTTGGAGATCTTGGAGGAAAGAGTGGAAGGAATTTGCTCTATGTTCGATGGGGTAGGGGAGCCTGTTAGTGACATGTTGGTGGCTGTCAGGAAAGGGTTGTCAAGTAAGTCAGTCGAGTCTGAGTTGCTCCTAGACGCTAATATAACCCAATCGGTTTCCGCTTTGTTCCCTGATTATCTAAGAATTGAGTGAGACTTATAGTTTCGAAATAACCCTACAAGTAACTACTTGCTTATCTACAAATTCTTTTGCTCGTTTGTTTCGCTTACTTTGTTCGTTGTCTGCTGCGCTGCTGGTTGCTCAGGGAAGAAATGCCCGTAGCCCTCGCTCCGCTTGGCACAGAGGTGGCGGTGATATGTCTCTGACTTGGCGACGTGGCTGTTGCTATGCTGCTTATTCTAAGATTTACAGTGCTGTTTTACAGGCTATATGATTTTACCGCAGTTTGTTGCGTACCCAAAATTCTTACTGGTCCCTTGTTTCGCAGACTTTGATTTTACGGAATTACGGAATTGATTTGAGGTTCAAGTCAAAGGTAAGGTCTTTTGATTTCTTGTGTTGTCGTAGCTAGTTCTCTAAGGAATCGTTTGACACTATCCTCGCAGGATCACCAAAAACGTAACGTGGCGAAAATAAACGTTATGTTTATTTGAGCTTGAGTCGCTCCGATGTACTATCAGCGTGACTATTCTTCATTCAGGGTGACGCACAGTCGGTCGCAAGGGACGAAATAGAACCTCCTTTTAAAAAATTATTGGAGGTTGAAGTCGATTATTTTACATTCTGAATAAAACAATTAAGACAATTTTTATATTAGATAATGGACAGAGGTTAGTGTCAAAAACAGCTGTGAGACTCGAGTGTTAGGTTAGTCATAGAGTGTAAACATACGTAGACTGATAAACTTAAAACTATGACGAGTGCGCCAAAAAAGAGGTTAACTTAAAACCTTTCAGTATTTTATGTTTTTAAAGTAAAAACCAAATAATATTCACAAGACCAAGCATTTTGATGAGATATACTACGTTAGATAAATTTTCTATGTTATCATGGTCTCTTTCACTTGAATGTAGATTCTCTAATTTATGGCAATTTTTGAAATACACATTCACTCTGAACTTTTTTGACGAACCTCTAACTCTTTCAGATACGAAACGGATTATTGCTACAAGATCAGACTGTAACAATGCAGTATTTTCTTTTAATAAAAATATTCAGGGTGTCTACTCACCTGGAAAACCTGGAATTATCAAGGAATGTCTATACACATGGAAAAACATGGAAACTTCAGGGAATTTATGTCAAGTGAGGGAATTTTTTCAAACATGCTAAAATTTTTCCAAAAATTGTAATACAAAATTAAATAGCAATGATTTTTTATTTGTAAAAGCAAGTTTTATAGTACTAAAATTACATTGATTCAAATCAAACTTCTTTTTATCATTTTCACGATTCTCAGGAAAATATCTTTCATTCAAAGTATTAACATATTAAGTATGCACTGAATTTTCAGTATGTTGATAAAATGAAAGTTTGCTTCGATTATTATTCAAATTCATGTAACGTGGGAAGAAATTTAAGAAATTATTAACTATGCTTTTTATGTATTATTATTTTTTTTAGGCATTCGATGATGATAATAAATATATTTAACGATATCCTGTAACATTTTTGTCAGAACTTTCTAAATTGAACACATTAATTGATAAAATTAAACAAAAGATTAATTTTCTACCGAAAACGACGAATTTTCAACAAAATGGTTAAATTTCCAATCAAGGAGATGAATTTTTAACTCCAAAATATGAACTATCAACAAAATACATATATTTTGAGCCAAATAGTTGAATTTTCAACTATAAAAGATAAATTCTCAATGAAAAATGTAATAGTTGATATTTCAACCAAAAAATACTTAAATTTTGAATAAAAAACATTTAATTCAACAAAGAAGAGGAATTTTCAACAGAATAGTTAGATCCTCAACTAAAGTAAAATAATTATGAACCAAAAAATTGCCTTTTTAACCAAAAAACATTTCAACCAAAAAAGACTAGTTTTCAACAGAATAGTTCATTTTCGGTCAAGGAATTGAATTTTTAACTAAAAAATGTGAGGTTTCAAAAATAAAGTTAATTCTCAATCAAATAGTTGAATCCTCGAGCAAAAAAGATTAATTTTCTACCAAAAAGTTGCACTTTTAATCAAAAAAGATAAAATTTATACTAAAAAAGATGAATTTTTGAACCAAAAAGACGACTTTCCAACACAAGAGTTGAATTTTCAACCCGAAACGGCAAATCTTCATCCAAAATATTTAATTCCTAACCAAATACTTGGATTTTCGAACAAAAGCAGTTGAATTCAACCAGAAAAGACGAATTTTCAACACGAGAGTTGAATTTTCAATCAAGAAAGATTTGTCGGTCAAGAAAGAAAAAAATTTCAACTAAATTGTTGAATTTTGAAATGAAGAAGACGAACGTTCTGCAAAACAGTTGAATTTTCAACCCGAGAATATAAATTTTGGACAAAAGTATATTTTCTACCAAAAAAGTTATGTGTTCAACAAAAACAGATTAATTTTCAACCACAGTTGCATTTTCAACCAAGAAAATTAAATTTCTTCCAAAGGAGTTACGTTTTTTACCCAAAAAGACAAATTTTCAACAAAAGAATTTTCTGTGCATTTGTTGATCTGGAAAAAGCCTTCGATAAGATGAATAGATCTAAACCTTGGGAAGTCCTGAAAGAGTGTGGAGAGAATGGTTGGCTTCTCAAAGCAATAAAATCAATATATAATGGTAAGAAAGCAAGTGTAAGAGTAAATAGACAACTGAGCGATTAATTTGATATTAAGCAGGGCGTCAGGCAAGGCTGCATTATGTCCTCCTGGATGTTCAATATTTACATGGACAAATGTCTAAGAATAGGTCTCTTAGACGAAGAAGGTGTTGATCTCTAGACATCAAAAGTACGTGGATTGGCGTTTGCAGATGATAAGATTGTCACGGCAGAATCAGTCCACGATTTGCAAAAGATGATGAGCAGACTGGATACCAGCATGAAGTGTATAGGTCTTAAGATTCACATGAATGAAACAAAAATTATCGTGTTCGGATGAAGGGGTGAGAAAACAGTATGCAACATTGCCTTAAATGAAGAAAGAAAAGAACAAGTTGATGATTTTGTGTATTTTGGAAGTTCACTTACTGCTGACGGAAAGATAGATGCAGAGATATCGAGACGTATAAACGGGGGTCGAAAGATTATCGGCAGTGTACAAGCTATTACAAGAATTAAAAGTGTAATGCAGTACTTGATTCTCTTAATGGCTCCATATTAAGGAAAATCATACCTGGAAAAGTCTCGAAATACGTGGAAAAAACTGGAATTTTCAGAGAATTTTTTTCCAGGATTTGAATAGACACCCTGAATATTACAAACAAATTTCAGGTTGTCCAATGGGTTCTCCTTTATCTCTGATTATCTCAAGCATTATTCTTGAATATGCGGGAAAAAGAGCTTTGTTAAACTCAAACTTCAAAACGATCTTCTACGAAAGATGTGTAGATGATGTTTTCACCATAATTTCAACTGATAGAACTAATGATTTCGTAACAGCATTTAATAGAGTTAAAAATTCGATACAGCTCACGTGTGAAATTGAAGTTAATAACACTCTAAATTACATAGATCTTTCTGTTGTCAAAAGTGACGATAATGGTGCTTTAATTACAAACTGGTTTAATAAACCTACATCTTGTGGACAATATTCAAATTATAACTCTCATGACCCTTTCAGAGAGAAGATTGATTTAATTAAAAATTTAATTGATAGAGCTATAAAACTTAATGACGTCATTTTCCGTTAGAAAATTTAAATTTCATAAAGGGAACTCTACAAATTAACAACTAACCAAGACCTCTTATAGATAGCATTGTAAAAGAAAGAATACATGAGATTTATAATAAATCGAACAACAGTAAAAAACAGAAATGGGTTGAAAATCCTAATTGTCACGAGAAAAATTCTTTCTCTACCATATATTCAAGGTTTATCTGAAAGAAGTAGATGTTCGTAAAAAAAGTTCAGAATGAATATTTATTTCGAAAATTACCACAAATTAGAAAATCTATATTTAAATAAAAAAGATCATGATTAAATGGAAAATTTATCTAACGTAGCATATCTCATCCAATGTGAAGGTTGCAACAAAATATACATTGGTGAAACTTGCAGGAGATTAAAAATCCGTATAGCAGAACATGAAAGAGATTTCCGAGTAGATAATAACAATACTGGCCTTTTTTCACACGCTTGGCCTTGTGATAATTATTTTGATTGACTTTAAAACATAAAACTTTTAGCTGTAGGAAGTGTCACTGGAATCCATTCTTATCAAAAAAGTAAGTGATAAATGTATTGATTTACAAAGTAAGAGGTTACATATTAATTATTATCATGAATGCATTTTAAATTAACCTTTTTTGATAATGAAGCTTTTTTGGCGCGCTCGTCATAGTTTTAAGTTTATCGGGCTACGTATATTCACATTCTATGACTAACCTAACACTCGAGTCTCACAGCTGTTGTTGACACTGTCCTCTGTCTGTTATCTAATATGATAATTATCTTAAGTGTTTTGTTAAGAGTGTAATATAATCGACATTAATCTCCGACAATTTTTTAAGAGGAGGTTAAGATTTCTTCGCTCTAATGAGTGTGTTTGACTTTTTATACCTATAAATTATGAGTGACTCATTCGTTATCTGATTTTATTCCATAATTTTAAAAATTCTTATTATAAGCATATCTTTCTTGAAATTATCACGTTTGTATGTATCTATAAAAATTCGATATATGTTTCTTCAGAATTTTATAATCTTGAAAAAAATTCTAAGGTGTCTCGAAACGTTGATATATTCGTTTCAGTAATAAATACTTAATTAAAACGTATGACCAATATAACTTTCCCTTTCTCTTTGGAGAAATGTATATCAACGTCATAATATTCGAAGAAAGTGATACGAAGATTTTTTAAGGACTTTATTGTTTTACTAAAAAATTTTTCAGTCGATTTTGAAATTCGGTCAAGTTAGTGAATGTAGATTTTCTCGACACGCACCCGTGTTCGTACGTAATATTTCGATGCAGTTTCTCTGCTCTAAAGTGCGCTTGCGCACTTTTTGCGCAATTTGCTGACTTTGTTGTCATAGTAAATTTTTTAAAGTTTAATAATATTTTTTATTTATCAATATTTCAAAGATTAAAATGGATTGAAATGAAAAGATTAAAAGATTACAATGAAAGATTGAAAACAGAACTTTTTGAAAAATTTTTCATATCATCGCATAGTTTGGCCGGAAGATGTAATGTCTAATTTTTAAAATATATTTTCGACGGATAAAATGAGAACCGTTGGTCAAAAACAGCTAATGAACTTTACCTTCCTTTCTGGACGCTGATAAATTGTGCCAAAGCAAAATCCAATCCGATAATTCTTCCGAAAGTTATCGTGCGTACAGCCCCATATGAAAAAAGTATTGGTAAGTATTGGCTCTAGTACTTTTTTCGCGATGAATTATTGGATTTCCAATACTAATTCGGGAAAAAAGTATTCGATCCAATACGGATACAATACGGTCGATATGGATCAAGGTATTACTCAATAGAAAAGGTTTTTTTCTTGAAGGTATTTTACTGTATAACCCAAGAATATTGCTTAAAAGATGGACAGAAAGTCTCTTGACAAAGTAATAAAAATTAACTGAATAATAGAGCATGAAAGTTGATCCATGTTTACCACGAATGATCCGTGACTACCTTGGTTGACGGTACTTCTTTTTCTTACTGCAGACTACTACTATAGCCAGACAGACAAACATACAGGCACACGCCCTCGTGAAACCCGTTTTCTTTCTCTCAGGCGGTCTCAAAACCTGTAGAGTTCATAAAAACCGTCGAAGTTAAATTTTACAGAAAATCATCTCATTTCGCAGTAAACCACAGGAATAAATCCTATCTTCAAATTGCATAAAAACGCTGCAGCGCATTTATCCACTCAAACATAAAATTTATCTGGCGGAAGATAAAATTTATCTGGCTAATGTTGGAAATTTATCTGACGAGAGTATTTATGTCACATGCGTGACATTTGTCAAGTGACACTTCGATGTCAAACAACTCCCTATTGAAAAAATCCTGGGCCAAATACTAGTGTAATTTTCGGACATGATTTGCACGAAGAAATCCGCGATGATCAATTGCCTAACTCGCGGATTCCCTAGAGTAAGAAAATCCTTGCGGGATGCCTCGTGTTGATCGTGTCCAAAAATTACATGATTATTTCCCCCAGGATTTTTTCAATAGGGAGTTGTTTGACATCGAAGTGTCACTTGACAAATGTCACGCATGTGACATGAATACTTTCGTCAGATAAACTTTCTACATTAGCCAGATAAATTTTATCTTTCGCCAGCTGAATTTTATCTTTGAGTGGATAAATGTGCTGCAGCGTTTTCATCCAATTTGAAGATAGAATTTATTCCTGGGGCTTATTGTGTGATGATGAGAATCAAAGAATAATATTTCAGAAATAATATTAGTCAGTGTATTCAACAGTGTTGTATTTATATTTTCTACTGCTTATGTATAAAAACCATGTATGTATGGTATTTAAATTCTGTATTACATATTAACTAATAAATTATAACTACTCCTAATTTTCCTCCCGCTTTCGTCATTTCGTGTGTTGATATGGTACCCCTTAAAATGAGACTCGGCCTTGTTTATTCTCTAATTCTCGCATACTCGTATATTATACACTTTTTCTCTCATACTTCATACATTCATGTATTTTTATACCGTGATTACGGATGTGGCGACTAAAAAATCCGAAAAAATCATTTTTAAGCTCAAAACTTGAAAAAATACGTTTTTAAACAGAAAAATGTTTGTTTTCTCATGTTCTTTATTGTTTGAAAGAAAACATTCAATATGCTCAACAAGAAAGATCCATCCACTTGTTTCTCCCCATATATGTCCCCCTTCCTACACTTCTGGGTGGGTAGAAAGGGGCACAATGGAAAGGAAGTAGGAGCATGTTTCCACTCACCTCTACACTTTTTCAACCAACGCCCCTTTAATAAAAACGCTTTCCGTAGAATATCTCTTTACCAACCCTTCGGGTTGAAAGGGACCACTGGAAATGGAGTAAGGGTGTGTTCTCACTTTCGATTACATTTTTTCTAATAATCTCCTTTTTACCTTCTGGTGTGGATTGAAAGGACAAAATGAAGGGATGGGCTACTGGAAAGGGAATAGGGGTGTTATCTTACTCAACGAGAAACATCCAAATGTTCAACAGCTATGGGAGTGGACGGTCAAGCGTAAAATTCACTTGTCCCATATGGATGATTTATTGTCGATATTTAGAGTTAGATTATTACCAGACTTACCGAAAATGCGAAAACTTTCTTTGAAACCACAGAGGCGCAGTACAATATTATTCCTATGTAGGATAACAAAGGCTCAATGGGCCAATTTGTGTATTTTGGAGTAGCAAAAGGTCTGAAGGCATGTATTAATGCAGATTTACACCCGGATAATACAGTTAAACTCTAAATCAACGCAGACGCGCTTCCCTTAACTAAATCTGGTTTTAAGACATTTTGGCCAACTCTTTGTAAGGGTCACTGTAACCCTGACGTGTACGAACCATTTCCAGTAGCTATTCATTCTAGGGACTCTAAACCAGCAGATGTGAATTTATATCTTGCTGAGTTTGTCAACGAAATCAATGGCTTACCAAGAAACGGAATTGAAATTGGTGGACACCATTTTCACGTCAGAATGAAATGCTTCATTTGTGACACAGCAGCTCGGGCACTCCTTAAATCAACAATTGGCCATACTGACACAAATGCATACGAGCAATGCACTTTCGAAGGTGTCAGATTAGAGGGTAGGACAGTATTCCCCACTTTTAATGCTGAAGAAGAAACAGATGAATCGTTTAGAGGTAAGAATCAAGCTAACTACCATCATGACATCACAGCTTTATTGCGTATAGTACCGTTTTCAAATATGATTGCTATATTTTTTTTGGGCTCCATGCATTTGTTGTTTCAAGGCATGATGAAAAAATCATTAGAATGTTGGATCAAATACGGTGTGAATAGGCTAAATGTGACTCAACGAAATGAGCTTTCAAGACGAATACAACTCTTGAAACGACAAGTTCCTTGTGAGTATCCACGTAATTCGAAATCGGCAGACCATCTGTCTGAGTGGAAAGCCACACAATTCCGGTTTTTTGCCCTTTATTTCCGTTTTTATTTCAGAAGGAAGTGTATAGTCTTCCATATTTTCCGACGAATAGCCCAAGCGGGACCGTCACCTATCTCTTAGTGGTTTTTAATTGATACTGAAACTTTCATGCAAATCAGTCAATAATTGGCCCAGATATCATTTTTAACATTTCTGTAGTTGTATCTGGCTGTGATTTGAAGGTGAAAATTTGTGTACGGCTATGTCTCTCTGGCTATCATTACCAGTATTTAGAATAAAAAATCATGTCAATGTGTAAATTCTATCAAAAGTTACAGTATTACTATTCCCGATGTCTTAAATTTAGCTCAATATATATATACTTCATGGCCAATAAGCATAGCGGAAAGTCTCCAGTAATAAAAATATCGAAAATCCGAGTTTTTTGGACCAACTATTTTTAGAGAAGGAGAATAGTTGGGTAAACTTACCACCAAATTTAAGGAAGGCCCCGATTGTAAGGAATAGAGTGCTTATAAGGATCTTCATTTTTTTAGATGGATTTCATAAACGGTGACTAATAAATTTGGAACATATTCACTGCTCTATATACTCATTCCTATCAGATTATCCAGCCTAATTAGTACTCAAGAAACCATCAAAATTGAACAAATTTACAATGTCTCTCGATTACGTAATAGAAGCATTGCGAAATCTTTCACGTCCCAAGAAATTGTTAAAATTAAAAAAAATCATTTGATAGACCTTGGTCTCTGTTCTTCTACTAACCAAACATGTAATCTCACTAAAAATACCTACAACGTCATCAACTCTGCCATCTGAAAAGTATTATCAGTACAACCAAGAATTATTTATAACTACATGTCAAATCGTGATTTCACAAAATATGTTGATTGCACTGATAATACTTTTTAATTGGCAAAGTTGTTTGATTGTGGGTGTTTCAAGTGAGATTACGCATTAAATTAGTAGAACAGAGTCCAAGGTCTGTCGAATGATTTTTTAAAATTTTAGATGTAATGAATGTATGAAAAGAAAAATATATATTTAAACTTTGCGAGATTTCCTCTTTTTTTCGTAATAATAATTATCGTACCAAGTTTGTATGATGTTTTATGTTCAGAAGTACATGGAAAATTTTTATTTCTCAATCTATGTTGATTGTACCGATACATTTTTACTTGGCAGAGTTTTTTTTCTTCGCAGATGTTTTGAGTGAGATTTCTCGCATTGCTTTCAATACATTTGTAAAATATATTTTTGTTCAATCATATTAATTACAATGAGTGTACAAATAATAATTTAATACTTAATCTCGAATCTGGCAACGGAAACGCTCCATCACGTCAAGTTTGTGAGGAAAATAGGGTTAAAGGGTCGAAAAAACGCGTTTTTGGCCATATTTAGGTGCATATAAAAAATTAACGAGAGGTGATAGAAACATATATATTTGGACTTGACACATGAGGTTTTATGAAAAGTTACATGGACTTCTTAAAATCACTTTTCCGAATGTGACGTATGCATTTATTTTTTATTTTGACCCCCCCCCCCCCCCACGCGATCCAGCATGCCCCAAAAGCCACCCTCTAAACGCAGATGAAGTATTTTGCGGTGTGTTGGTCTTCAATATTATTTTTGTGTGTTTTTTCATCGCAGATCATTTTTAATCGTCAAATTGAAAACTTTCATGTTTTTTATTAATTGAAAATTGTTTAAGCAACTTTTATTCGTTTAAACAATTATTTTTTCCCACTTTATCGCAAATCATCGGTACCCTCACAACGAGAAAAACTAGATAGACAATATAAAAGATCAGAACTACCAATTCAATTTGTTGTTAATTGTTTAAACCATTTTTTATTGTCCACATGTAACTTTCGACTAGAATAAGGCAGGAAAATGTAGTTTTTTGCAATTTTGACATCGAACTCGACAAAATTCTGGCATTTCTGGCATTCTTACCACTTATCCATCATTGTTTAAACAATTTTCATTTGTTTGAACTATTTTTTTGACAAAATATGAAAAATGTACACCTTCTCGAAATAACATGAATTATTTAGTTTCAATCAAAGATCAACACGATTGACTCACTCTAATGTTAATCATTTTAATGATGTTTAATTGTTGCAATATAGCTTTTGACTGGAATAATGCAGAAAAGTGTAGTTCTTTTGCAAATTTGTAAACAAAATTCCACTAGCTACTCTTATGTTAACACTTCTCCTTATTCACCTATAATTTTTTTTAACAATTTTCATTTGCTTCAATAATTTTTTTCGACAAAACAGACAAAATTTTCTTTTTTTCTGAAAAAGAAGAACTTATGAGTTCATCATTTTTGTTGATTTCCGATTCAGAGTAAACAGTTCAAGTCATTTTTAACAAAAATTCTCAACCCTTCCTTGTCACAAAATTATGCCCGCAAGTCAGTTTACGGTGCATAAAAATGCATAAATCTGTATTTGAATGCGTGTCTTTTAAGAATTATTTCTTTTTCCAGTGAAAGAAAAGTCATTAAAAAATTTTTTGATTTTGCTCTAAAAAATTCTTCTCGTAAAAACATATATTAAAATTGCACGTTTTGGTGGATAAGCTGGTGAAAGTATTTAAAGTTTCGGTATTAAAAACTTTAAAATTTGACTTCATTAGTTTTTATGCATTAAATAATTTGGTTCGAAGTTTTTCTTTGAGTAAAATTTAATTCTGTAGGGTGAGGTCGACAACTTTCAACAAATAACAGGTTTAACACACTTCAAAATCATTTCGATTCGAAGAGTCTTTATAATGATTTTTCGAATGAAATGGCTTTTTTTTGTTTGGAAAAATAGTACTGTAATACAATTCCTCTTCTAAAATACTTGTCAGAAGAGTAACTTTAAAAAAATCGCTTTCGCAGAAACGGATGGAAAAGTTTTTATAAAAAATTAAGTACTTACAGCATATTTTGAAAGACTTCAAGCATGATAATGTTATCTTTCAATAGTTGATGTATTTTCATAAACTTTCGAAATCATAAACTGATTCTATAATCGTTTTAGATATATTAGAATTAAATCTTGCAACTTCACATACGGGGCACGACGCACAGTGGGGCAAAAAAATGTCTCTGGACAAATTGATATTCAGAAGTGGTTTGTGAACCGATTTAATCCAAAATACCTAGAATAAATGAAGCAACTATCCAGAAAAGTTGTCCAATATCTTAGAAAATGTTGAAAAATTTATTGAATATGTTATAAACAAATAAGTGAGTGAAAATGGATTCATGAGGATCGGCAGTGATTCGTGAATAGATTTGCACTGAATTTGAATAATTTATAGACAAAGACAGTCAATAACACTGATGATTGTTTAAACAAATTTAATTAGAAAATTCACTGTCTGGTTATTTTTGGAGGGTAAAACGTGCTTTCTCCAATGTAATGGAGTGTGAATAACTGATTTCAAAACAGTAGGGAGCTTATATGATAATCAACAATTGTCATTGTTAACAACAATTGTTTAAACAAATCTTTATCATCTGAGGCATTTTTTAAGAAAAAATCACGTTCCTTTAAGTTATTAGCAGACTGTTATTTAGTAATGGCTCTGTGCTATCGGTTGATAACCATTGATAATTGTTTAAACAAAATTAATTAACAAATGCATTTTTCGGCTATTTTTGTATGTAAAACTTGGTTTTTTCAACATAACCAACTGTTGATTACTAATTCTTAACCTTTTTCTTATGAAACTCGATAACGATCCACAATTATTATTGTCATTAATAATTTGATAGACAATTTTTTGTCCTCTCATACATTTGTAAACAAAAACTTCCGTTTTCCTCGTGAAATATATAGGCAATTACTTAGACATGACTCCTTGCTATTATTTGATATATTATTCGATAACAAGCGATAATTTGTTAAACAAATGATTAGATTTTGTACTGTTGGACAGATACGTTATACACACTAAGTAATTTCTAGAAGCATTGCTGCAGCTTCTGGAAGCAATGGTCTTTCTGCCTTTACAAAATCTTTCCTGAAACTAGTTATGTGAAGATCAGCGGAGAATAAGAGGTAATGCAGTAAATCAGTATTTGTGTCAATACGACTGCTAAAACTTGTAACAGTAGGTAAAAGTTTTTTAGAGTTCTACATCGAAGCCAGTTATTTCGGAAATCGTGTCATAATTGTTGAAGAACTTCCAGGGTATGTTTCCATCATTGGAAGAGCCAGCACCTTGTTCTGGGGTGTCCACAATTAGGCCAATTTGTTGACGGATTTTTATTTTTATTAGTTTTTTCCTGATATCGCGAACTTCTTTGTCTACGTCTGTTTTACATGTCCAAGTTTTAATTGGCAACCGATAGCTAATATTCAGTACGCATTCCATTAGCCTCATTCATAAATGCAAGACTTGTAATCCGAACTTGAAGACCTCTTTATTTACTTCTCTTTTCAGGACTTGCGTTAAATCATTCATCTCACTTGGTTTTACGTGACAGATAGTACAATTCTCGGCAGATAATGTTCCAGTGAAATGAAGGCATACTTAGCCATCAAGCATTGTGCTAATTAGTTCCTGCTTCACAAAATAAACGAAATCATCAAGTTTGACTTTGCCTGGCTTCAGTCTTTTCATTTGCTTGTCAATATTGCCAAATTAAAATAAACTTTTGGTTTTCGTTTCTTTACCATACTCAAACACTACTGGCACACAATTTTTTCGCGAACAAGGTCGAGGATTTTCCCAAATTACTAGCGATGATGGATCTGTTGAGCATTCAAGACGAAGAGGAACCAAGGACATGAAAAAGAGACTTTCATATTTTATTTCATATTTTTTTCATATTCTGATATCAATTCTAAATTCTTGACATTTTCAGATTTGACGTCTTTAACTTTTAACAGTTTCGCAGCAGTATGATCTAGAAGGTCTTACAATCGAATCGTGGCTCCTATTTCAGTAATCTGTATTGCAGTACTTGGTGGATAACAATTGATTTTTGCATTCGTAACCTGTTTGTCAGGAGGGAGGATATCTGCGTTTTTGTCTTTTAAGATCTCCAAAAGCTGATTGTTCAATTGCCTCAATTCTTCTTTTCTTGATATGTCAAAGCATTCGTCGGAGCTCTCTGTTTTTCGAATATGTGAGGAGAAGGCCTCCTCGGATGCTGAAAAGTTTGATTCTAACCAGGTTTTATTTTGCTCAAAAAACCTTTCTTCTCGTTTTTCTTTACCCGCAAAAGATAGCTTCCATTCCCTGGAAAAACACTGGCATAAAATAGCGAGTAAGGTTAACGCGAATAATCTCTTCAAAACAGTGAGAAGGTTCATAACTTTCCTGGATATAACTCAGTAACACTTCTACCATTTAGAAGTCGAATGTATGAGCACATTGCTCAATTTCCTATTTGAAATTTCCAGAGAATCCATGTTCCCTTACAGAACGTCTTAATCCTAAGAAATTTCAAGAACGTGAGAACTGAACTCAATGGTACATCCAGTAAATGAAGCTAACCAATGAAAAACAGTTCGTAAGAATACGAGTGGATTCAGACAGGACGGCACCCGGTCGAATCCTACCTCCCACCACTTTCGAACCTGCCAGAGTTGTGACGT
>JAUMHM010000031.1:9614155-9629806 GCA_032362435.1 Melikaiella ostensackeni
GCGGAGCACACACTCTTCGCCTGCGACGAGTGGAGCGTGGCGAGGGAGGCCGCGTGTCGGGCGGTGGGCGCCGAGCTTACCCCCGACACGATGGTTCCTCTCATGCTCAAGTCTGAGGAGTGCCTAGACCTGTCCTAGGAGACTCCAACACAGCGTCTTTAAAAGATTTCGCACTTTTTCCTCCTCATAAAAAAAATCAATAATTTAACAATAACGTTTGTTATAAAAAATTGTTGTGGCAGGATATACAAATTTGAGTTTTTTCCAGATTTAAATTTCCCTTAATCGTCTGAATTGATGAAAATATTCCCATAAATAGTATATTTTTGATAATATTTAGTTATATTTAACAATTCAAATTTTCATAAACAAATTAGATGAAAAAATTCTAAATTCTCTTGGAAAAGTTATTAAATTTGAGTTTTTTTCTAATTTTAATTACCCTTAATTGTTGAAATGGCTACAGTTATTCCTAAAAATAATATATCTTTGATAATATTTGGGAAATATAACTATTTAAATGTTTATAAACAATTGAGAGAAGCAAATTTAAAATTTTAGGAATAATAACAGAATATGAATAATAACACTGCATGCTAAGATTCACGCAATGAAAAATCTGTTGCAAATAGCCTACCGACATGGAAGTCAAAAACCCCATTTTGTAAAGATTCTCGTCAGAAAACAGGATTGGTAATGGATGCAGAGAAACAAGTAGTTTTTCATGAATTTTTTTTTACATCAAGGAAAGTTCCTTGAAAACTTGTGTACCTCGCGAAGGAAAGGGACCAGATTGTCGATTTTATTTTAGGGTTTATGAACGTTTTTAGCAGTTAAGGTAAAAATTGTTGATTTTGAGTTTTTATGTGAGCGTGATACTTTGACCCTTGCTCTATCTTTTGACACCATTCTCATTGTCCAGACCGAAGCGAAAGTGGGTGCATTCTTCGAAAATCTTTTTTTCGAAGTTCCAACTTCAAAAGTGCCCCGGTAACTCGTTTTTCAACCTAAAAGGTTCGCTCCGAACGTAAAGCTATGTGTCCGTATACGTAACTCAATTTCGAAAACTTGGTCCCTTTTTTATAGATGTACTCATTTTATAATTAAGAACCATGATAAATTATTTATAAAAGTATTTAATAATACATTTTTATTAATATTCGTGACTAGCTTAAACTCTCATCTTCGTCTCAAGCTATTTTAATGAAAAGAACGATTTTTTTCAACAATGGTTTTATCGTTTTTGTTAACCTTTTGATTTTTTTTCGTGATTGAGTGTCATCCTAACAACAATACAGAGCAGTCTTAGCTATAAAAAATTATGGATAATAAAACTATTCGTCAATTTGTTCATTAAATTTGTTTATAACAATTAAATGTATCAAGGAGAAAATTATTTGTATTTCCTTAGTCTCCATGCATTTATTTAAGACAGTATAAAGTTTACCTAAGCAGTCGTTAGAGCGGAAAAATGTCACTTTTTCCATACTTTGAGTGAAAATCTTGTAAACAAAAAAACAGGAAAACGACACTTCCAACCGCGAAGCCCTTCAGAATTTAATCAACTTTAATCTAAAAAAAAAATTGGAAATCGCACCAAAGTTGAAGACTCTAGACATTTTTGAACGAAAAAGTGCATTTCCTCCCACCGTGTGTTGAAGCACCCGATTTTTCATAGCCCTCATAATTATACGTCTTTGAGTTTCGTACGAATACGTAAAAATAGGGGGGGGGGGGTAATGATTTTACTCAAATAAACTGGCTTACACGTCTATGCCCTACACGTATTTATTTATATTTTCATGGTTCAGACTTAAATCGTACATCGTAGAACTCTACACAAAGTTATAAATTAAATTTTGTCAATCTATATGAAAACTCGACAAAATAGAATTCTGCACGGGGAAACTGTACACAAAATAATTTCACAATTAATATTTTTTAAACTCTACACAAAATTAAAATAAATTTCTTTGAAGCGCTGCGCAGTTAAACTTTATACCATAAAATTCTACACAAAGTGAAAATAAAATTTTTTTAGATTTAAATCAACTCACTACGATTAAACTCTACACGATATATTTTCATCCTTGTACTTTTTAAGACTATGCAAAACAGCGCAAAACAATTGGAAAAGCATTCTTGTGTGCAGAGTGTTGCTGTTTAAAATATATTTTTGAAGTAATTTTAAAATCAAAATATTATAAAATGATTACATTTGCTTCTGTGTGTAGTGAAAACAAAGCCTTAATTCAGTGCTCGGCTTTTTTCACCTTTGTTTTAAATTAAGTCGGTAAGTAAATTTAATTACTGAAAAATAATACATTAATATGTCATTATGGCTCACTACTAATACATTGATCTTAAAACATGATCCAATTGTCTTGGTCTTAAAACAAGAAGTTAACTAAACTAATTTTTAGCCTTTGAAGGCCTGAAAAGCTGTTGTGACGTCACTAAGGGACTTCAATGGAAGAGCGTTAGGACGCTGTCGCGAACGCCCGATGCATTGTGCTTCTGTACGAGCGAATATCTTTCTTATTTTCCACATGAAACATTTAATTGTGTGATAATTTTTTTTCAATTTCACAGATTTGACAATTTTACAATTTCACAGATAAAAGAAAACATATATTCTGACTTGCAGCTAGATATTGTGGCTGATTTTGAAACTTCAAAGCGGCCTAATTTCAACCTTATAATCGTATTATTTTAAAATTATTATCCCATGCTGACTTTCAGCGTTCATAGCCTACTCTCGTTTACATCTTGAAACGAGAACGTACTTGGTCTTTAAGTAAGACTTTGTTTTTAAAGTTTCCAAAATGTCAAAAATGTTATCCATAAACTGGCGCATAGAACGTTTCCAAATTATTAGAAGAATAAAAATTAATTATAATTGTTCGGATTATGAGCTTCTCTCCTCGTTATGTTCCAATTTCGCCCATAATCCTTCGAGAAGTACGTTTATTCTTCGGGGAAAATAAAGTCCGCCGCGTCTTAATTCTTGCCTGCTAACGAGTTTACAGCGAAGAGCTACACTTTATAAGGCTCGTAATGTCATGCGTGCCCTATAATTTTCTAGAACTACTCTTAGGTTTTTGCACTTTCAACAAACGCCACTGTTTCACAGAGTAAGCGCAAAGAGCTCTTTTACACGGAGGCATATAACCATCTTGTTCTTGCGGATAATCGGCCTGAAGGTATCAGTCAAAACTATTTATTGAAGTGCTGTAAAGTCAAACGGTTCTGTAACGTTCGCTTCTTTCACAGTATATCACTCCACTTTATGGGCTGCTCTGCGATTTGCAGAATATAATTTCAAGAAAAATTTTATTATTTATTAAAATAGGATAAAAAATAGTTCAAAATTTTATGATACTCAGTTTCCCGAGAGAGTCGAAGGAAAATGCAGGCTCAGAACGTTTAATAAACAGTGATTAAATTTGGTATCTGAGACTTGACACTCCACTATAATATACTGAAACATTATGCACAGTTAACGATCAATTAAACATTTACTTGAAAGTTTTGCAAGTGCAAACAGAATACTTTTTTTAGGATCTTGATAGTTTAGACCCCTTACACAAAAATCAATAAAACCAGTAGTACGGTGGAAGTGTATAAATGAGGATATTTACACCGGTGCGGTTTCTCAATAAAACACAAATTCGATTGTTGTTTAATTCACAATTTCTTCGGCAGAAAATTGAATTCTTGTTTTACGGTTGCGATTTTATACTTTTCATATGGTGTGATCCTTCAACTCCATAAATATTTTTGAGCTCCTCCTAAATTAAATTATCTGTAATAATTTGATGAACAAATCTTATAGCACACTTTCAAAAATTTTTGTTATTTTACAATATTCTACAATGCGAATTGTAATGTAAAATTAGAATACAATCATTGTAATTCCCAAATATATTTTTTTTCAAATATAGTTTAAACATTTTATGAATTATCACTGAAGTAACTTGAATAAAAATATCAAAAAATACCATTCGTTTGATATGCTAATTGTATCAAGAATCTTCGTTAGTAGACAAATCATTAATAAATTAAATAAATTAGATACCTAACCTAAAAACAATTTATCATGTAAGAAATATTCACCTTTAGAATGCTTTTTTGAGTACTGTTTACCTATACGTCATACTTAATTCTTAATTTATGTATGATAAAACGCTATGACCAACGATTTTTTATTTTTAATAAAAATATAATGCAAACCATATATGCAGGAAACTTTCATTTTTCTCATGATTCCGTGTACAAAACATGTATTGTAAAATTATATTACGTTTTGGTAATAAACTTCCAATACATTTATTGTAAAATTACAATAGAAATTTTTAACAGTGTAGATCTGCCGTATAGGTTAAAAAGACACGTATAACGTTTGAATCTCCGCAGCAGCAAGACGTATGTCGCGCCTTACTGCTGCAATGATTCAAACGTTATGCGTCTTTCTTGGCCTATACGGCAGAGATGATATAGTACATAATTTTCAAACTAGATCTCAAAAGTTAATTTAACTTCCGAAGAATGTAATTATCTCAAGAATTCGTTAAGAGTGAACCTTTCGACTCTTCCAGGCAATTTTTCACAATTGTAAATTTACTTAAAAATTGTTAGTATCAATCGGTGGTCCAATTCCCAGCGAAGCTGCACCGTGAAATTTTTTCACAGATTTTTAACATCATTATTGAGATCGGTAGACCACCGCTTCGTAGATGAATTCTTATTAAATTCTTAAGTTAAGTTTTTATTAATTATTAATTAATCTGGGATAGGTTTTGCGCGCCCAGTTTGAGAAAATTCCTAAGAAGACGACTTTATGCTGATAATACCTTAATTTCACACTATATCCCAATATGTCCTGCTTCGATCAAAAAGTCGATCAAAGCGTTGCACAATGGAGAAACGATTGACAACTACATAAGTTGAAAATAAAAATAACAACTACGATCTCATCTTCCTACGTAGATATCAATTGTTTTTTCATTGTCCAACGATTTGATCTAATTATGGATCAGAATTTGGCACCTTCGGATTTAGTGTGTGAGCGAGCGACTGTCCGAGGAAAAACTTTAGGTCAACCACGATGTCACGAATACAAGCAACCCCTCTAACCATATGATTTGCATGTCATCGTTGACGTTTAAAACGCAAAACGTACCATCTTGCGAAAATTTAGGAAAAATGACAGGTGAGAAATGAAAAGTGGCAATGGCAACATTTGAAAATAGGAATGTTAGATGATTGACCCTCACAAGTCTATAATTTTGGGAAATCACAAAAGACATAAAGAGGCATGTCTGACTGATTGTGAAAAAAAGTTTTAATTTTTTAAAACGGAAATATAGATTGGGTGAACATTTAATAATTATCAAGTGATTAATAAGTATACTGTCTCTTACAATTTTTTGAAGCAATAAACAATAACATATCATTAAATAACTTTCTCTAACATTCATAATTTTGAATATAGTTTATTAATTTATGCGTACCGCAAAAATGTGGATCAATTACTACATATGATTACCAAATTAGATAATATAACATTAATTAAAACTAGTTAATGACAATTATATAATAAATTTAATTAAACCCATTTTTGTTTAACTAAAATTAATACATCATAGTTCAAATATATAATCATATATCAAATGAAAAAATAAATAAGAGAACCCAGTGTACTTTTAAATTAAGAAATTCTATAGGTGATCCACATAAGGTTCCCTTGCCATAAAGGTCTTTGCCGAAAAGTTTAACATCGCTTGGATATGAATGTGATGTTATTTTATTTTTTATTTTCGTGACATCTTGTTCCGCTGCCTTACATCAATATATTCTTTAGGATGTTTATGAAATTAATAGGTGCTTCATGCAGGTACTTTACAAAAATTTTCATTAAACAGGATAAATCCATATGGACTGAATGTCATAATTCCTAAACATTATGGCAATAACCATTATATATGAAGTTAACAAAAGAATCGGATACTAAAAAGGAAAAAGAAAACTTACCAAGTAACTTTGTGACGACAGCGCCTTGTTGATTTAAGGAAAGTACATGATTTGCCAAATCGTTATAGTGCCTCAGGGCACCCAATCCATGGGAGAGTTCGAGGAGACGTTGCCGTGAAGCACTGCTGTTGTTTCCCGTGGGGAACGGTCCGGCCGTGCAATTTTGTAGACTGACACCTGCAAGCACAGCGTTGGAAATTAGAGAAGCTTCGTCGCTTCCGTTGCCAGGTATTAAGTGGCGCTGCTCCCATGTTATACATCGAAGATTCGGGTAAAGAAACGGCGAGTGGTGAAAGAATTTTCGGCCCTTTTTATTAATGCTTCACTGATTATAAATATTATGCAACCATTTCCACGAATACACACATGGTAGAACAGACTTTAAGATCACAAAACATAAAACGATGACAAAATTCGACTTATAACAAGTATTTTCGAATAACTATGTAAACTTATTATAGATACAATAATGATTTTATTAATAATCAAAATAGGAAATAAAGCCTAATTTCTTTACATAGCTAGTCTAAAATACTTATAGTATAAAATTTTGTCGTCGTTGTACGTTCTGTAATCTTATAATCTGTTCTACCATGTGTGAATTCATGTAAATTATTGCATAATATTTACACAATCACTAAGGCATCAATAAAAAGGGACAAAAATCTAATCTAAATAGATTAAATTGCCTGAAAGAAGTTGCAGAAGAAAATAAGTATTATTTTTTTCTATTTCAATCATTAATAAGGCTAATTCTCAGACGTAACAGCAAAGAATAGAACATCATTCTTACAAATTTAATACAATAATGATACTTTGAAACTTAACAATACAATATTTTCTTCAAATTTATGACACACTAAATCCCAAAATGTTACTTTTTGATCCAAGTGGGTATCAAAGCGTTGCACACTAGAGAAACAGTTGACAACTACATAATTACTATACATTAAAAATTACACCTGCATTGACATCCTTTTACGTAGATGTCAATTGTTCTTCTGTTGTGCGATGATTTGACACATTTTTAAATACAAAAATGACACCTTGGGATTGAGTGTGAATGTAACTATATTTTTACGCCTATACATTCACCCTATATGCTTTATACGAGGGAATTATTGAAGTCAACCTCTGCAAACGTGATTAACACCTGATTTTACATGTGTCTTTCGTTCAATCAATATACTATCCCATTGAAGCAGCCCTACAAGACTAGAAAACAAACGCTTTCCATCATACCTGTGAGATCCTTTTAGTGTAAAATCAGAATTATTGTTACTAGATAGAGTAGTTCGAAAGGCCTTATTATTTCTCAATAGCACCCGCCATCCCAAATTTTTTCTTTTAGTGTCTAAATGACCCTTCATTTTTGGTAGAATTAAAAAATAAGATATAGGCGTCCCGCAAGCCAATTTTTTGAAATAAAATGCTGATTTATTCAAATAGGTGTTGCTATTGAATTATTCTACACTGGCATACGTACAATGAATTCTATTTAATGAAGTACATCACAAATATTTTTGGAAAATTTGAAAAACATATTTAGGGGTCCCAGGCGGCCTTTTTCGTGAAAAAATGCATATTATTTAATATAATAAACTTCACTATGACATGTACCTTGCATTCTTTACAGTGAATCACATCATTGAAATTTAGTCTAGATTTCAAAAATAATATTTAAGGGTCCCTGAGGAAATTTGTGGAGAATTTCTTGGTTTTATTGATTGTTTTTTTGTTTTTTCTTGAAATATGTCACTTTTTAATTTGATATACTCGTAACTCCTTCTTGTTGCAAGTAGAAAATTTCCTCCTGTCTTGTAGTACGCCAAGGTCAAAAGAATATATTAGCAACGATTATCTTTTAAAACTACTCACTTTTTCACAAAAACGACCCCTGAGACCCCGAAATATATATTTTTTTAATGTCAAAAATTCAAGTTACGTACTTCACTAAAAAGAATACATGAAGGCTTGGAACTAAAGTTTTTTGAATTTTAAATTTTTTCTTCAATTTTGATTAGTCAAATATTAAGGCTTTCAAAATGATATCCTGCAATTTTTAACGATTAAAAACATACCATCTTTGACGCATAAATTTTAAAAAATGTTCTAGTAATATCTTTGTCTTGAAGTTTTACAATGGGACATAATTAGACGGACTCGACAAATTCAGATTCACGCACCAGTGGACTTAAGTCTGACCCAATATTTTTCCACACATTTTTTTATATCTTATTTATTTGATGAAATCACAGTCCACAGCCAAAGGCCAATAACGAGCTCTATACTATAGTACAAACAGTTTTGCTTAATAATATGTAGCTTAAGAAATATGCATTAACTTTAAGTATCTGTACATTATGAATTTGTAGCTTGCCTATAGCGTATTATAAATTCGTTTGTTGCTACTATGAAGTCTGAGCGCGACACTGAAATAACATTTATTTTTTGGTCATTCCTGAAATGAAAAGTAATGAATTTTAGCGAGACAAGACAATCAAATTCAAATTCAATAATTCGAATCGAGCTTCAAGCCGAGAAAGTTAATCCTATCTTGACATTTCAGAATCGTGCTAGCACGAGTCCATAGGCGATACGTACAAAACTTGCCAACTTTGATGCCTATCGTCTTTCGTTGGAAACGATCTATCTCTTTGAAATTTCATGTACAGTTAGATATCACTGCTCTTCTCATTCAGTGCAAATTTAAAAAAATTCTTTCGGAAAGTCGAATCGCGCATGTACTACCTTAAATGTCACTTTTACAGATATAAAAAATAGTTGTAGCATAAAATTTCTCATTTGTTAATTTTAAAACACACGAAAATAGAACTTCGGTTAAAGCTACATATTAGCTGTGCACTTATTAAAATCAATTGCTCTCTGGAAGCTTTTTCATCTTTTCTCTAGGATGTAAAGTTACACGTGCAAAACCGAGTAATAGAAGACATACAAATTTAAATTACGATGAGTCCTGATGAGTCCTATCTCGACCTGATTCAAATGGGATTGCATCCATTTCATCTTAATAATATCCACAAATTTATCTATAAAAAAGCACATGTAATCTGTCAATGTGGTAGTTCACTTTTATGCACTTTCGGTCAAGAACCTTGACTTTCTCGCTTTGAAAATGAAAGCAAGAAAAGTCGATGAAAAACAGCAGAAGTTTCAATAATCTTGTTGACAATATTTTTTCAATACCGAGCGATAAAGTTTGAGAATCAATACACTCCTGTCTTGCGGTGCATCATTAAGTGAAATTGTCTTGCAATTTTCAATACCTATATTATTAAAACTATTCGATGAGGAACGTTTGCAATTGAATATTTTTCAAGTTTTAATAAAATAATGGTAGTACGGAAGTATTCACGTTTTGAAAGCTTCAATCTTAAAAGGACCCCGCACAAAGTGCATGGAAAAAGCCTTTCGGTGAAATTATCTCATTACGACTTTTGATAAGCATCACCTAAACATCAGAAGACTGAATTTAAGCGAACTTTGACAGTACGGCTTTTCCCCATACATGTTGTGCGAGATTCTTTAAAAATGAGTGAAAAATGTTTGAAAACCGAAAAAAAACGAGAAATGAATAGAAATTTTTTCTGAGACTTTAATGGTCACCTTGATTTATTGAAATATCTTTTTTTTTGTAAAAACTGTATTCGTGTCAAATTATTATAAGGAATCAATTATAAAAATGTCTGTTTTGAAACGTCAACTGTCATTCTATGATATAGAAAAATTCAAAACAAAAGAATTCACGCAGGAGCTTCAATGTGGACATAATGAAACCTGATTAAAGAATGATATAAAGTTCATACACAGAAAAAATCTCAACTAACTTTTGTTGTGTCTTATTTTTTCAGGTCTAACTTCAAGCCGTCGCTCAGAGAACTTCATGTAACTTTCCTTAGTTTAAAAACTTCATTTAAGTCCTCTTTGGCTAAAAAAAATCTGCATCTCTTACTAGATTTATAAGGTAAAACGCCCAATTTTCGCCAGCTTAAGCGATTTTCCCACATTTCGAAATTTAAAAAAAAACTGAAGAAATCATTAGGATGAAAAACAAATAATATTTTTAGAAACTCTCATATTTCAAGATCAATATGTAACTCTTATCTTAGTCAAATAATTACTTAGTTTTTAAAAATAAAATATTATAAATAGTAGTAACAAAAATCCTAGTAATCGCCAGTCACTCATTTGAGATCACTGAGTGATTGCCAGCCCAGTCTTCGCCGATTAATGAATGTCAAGTTTGAAGGTTATAAATGTCCGATTATATTTTTCATTTGAAATTATGAGAAAATTTCATGTTCTTATTGAAAAATTAAGTTTTTAAAAATGTTTTCAAACTTTCTTTTTACATATGTGCTCATCCAACTTATGTTGTGAGTGCTATAAAAAACTGTTCTCAAAATTCTGTGTTTCCTAACCATAATAAATCCAAGTTTCCGATTGGTTACTCTCGTTGGTGATCACTGGGTCGATGTCGAAGTTATCAGTGCGGAGTAATCGCCATGCCAATTAACTGTCCAAATAAATTATAAAATTCCATTTTAATGATGGTTTCATAAACGAGGATTAATTTTGAGTAAGGAAAAACATACAAGTAAGTAAGAAACATTTCTTTCTTTCTGTATATACGAAAAGTTGAGTCCTACTTTCTTCCGTCATAGCGCAAGAATTTTACGATTTTTCTACTTTAGTGATGAGTCTTCTGCAATAATATTTTTTTTCTATAATACAAATGAAGCTAAACGTCTAAAATATACGTTACCAAGTTTAGAAATGTTAAAATTTAATTCATATTTTTATTTCTATACGTCTTTCAAGCTTTATTCCTTATTTTTATCGCAAAAATCTGTCAGTTGTCGACTTGAACGATTAGAGCAATGCTTTTTATTATTTATCACACTAGATACTTTTGGGTAAATTAAATTTTAGGGACAATAATATTCGCTCATATTTTTTCTCGAAACTAACTTCTTCTCATCTGCATTAAAATCCTTAATCTAAAGGAAAAGAATTGTTTGCCAGGACCCCAAATCCAGCGGCGTAAGAATCAACGTCCCAGGGAAACAGATTCATGCTAAATGTATTTTGTCATTCGTATACGTATTTACAACTGTGAGTAGTAAAAAAAAACGATTGCAGATGAGAAGACAATTAATAAAGATTCTTGACCAACGATAAAGGTGATTCGATACTTAAGTGGCAGATGCTTAGGCAATCAGTGCACCAAGTGTTGGGAATCACTAATTGATAAATACATTCAAGCGTTGAGTTCCTAATGACGTAATCGTGGTGCCTATTAATTTCAAGTGCACACACCTTCGTGTTTAACTTTTGAGAAACCCGCTTTTCTAAAAAATTTGCATTAATGAGATCGTTTAAACAAATAAATTAAAAACTTTATCATTTCATTAGGCGATACGAACCTCTTATTAATATACAATATTTCATTTGCGAAAACCAATAACCGCCTAGAGCAAAATTAAATTGATTAAATTTCATATAATTTTTTCTTCCTTCATCTTTAAATTGACATTTTAAAAAATCAACTCATTAGAAACATTTGAATACTCCTAATATATATTCAACATATTTTGATTCGGTTGCAGAGTATAGTATATAATCGATTTTCTTTTGTCTGTAAGAAACTAAAATCAACCACCTTCCAAACGTTATCTTTCAGCAAATATCATCAATCATCGCTCTTCAATTGGATGCGGATTAAATATTCCTTATTCATCCAGCATAATTTTAATGACACGTTCGTTTCGACGTTTTTCTTACTGGGAATTATTATTTTTACGATATTTCTGGATAGTGCGAATATATTTATTTTAAAAGGTGCAAGCTTTCAGTAAAACTCAACATGCATTTTGAAGATAAATATTTATTTAAATAGTTAAATAATGTACAATATTTAGTTACAATTATTATTATACAATTATTATATTACAGGTATTTCATTAGAATGTGTTTGGCAAAAATAATAGAAAATACAATGACTGATGTATTAACTTCTCGTCTTTTTGTAAACATACGAAAATTCATATGGAATGTACCTGTATGTGTTACAGGCAAGGTCCCAAGTCCAGTCACTTCGCGTTCTGCCTGGGTATTTCGCTAATTGACTGAGCGCTACTAGACAAAGTCCGAAATAGTGTGTTTTCAAAAAATCCAACTTCAAAAGCGCCCCGGTACGGTGTCTCGTTTTTCAACCTGAGGGTTCGTCCTGAGCTTAAAATGTCGGAAATTTATCCGGGTAATATGCCTACGGTCTTAACTCCATGCTGACAAAGTGCTACCTTTTCTTATGGAATGTCACATAGAACAGGCAAAATTAATTATAGCGGACGTCCAATGTACGTGTTTGGAAAGTTACACAAAAAAGGGTACAATTATCATTAACAGGCGCACAGCAGGGAGACAACTATGTTGAAGATCTAAGAAAATGATTGATTAAACATATGGTTTAACCTGGAAAATCAAATCAGGAAACTTCCCATGCTGAAAATTGAGATAATCCATGGAAAAGGGCCTATAAGAAAAAGGATTATTTCTGTGACCAGTCAAAGGGGTGCCCTTCCACTCTCCACGAGACGTTGAAAGGGGTGGGGGTGTGGCCTACGTTATTTCTGTGACCAGTCACAGGAGTGACTTTCCGTCCCCCCACGAGACGTTTGGAAGGGGTAGGGGTGTGACATACATTATTTCTGTAATCAGTCACAGGGGTAACTTTCCGTCTCCCAATGAGACGTTTGAAGGGGGTAGGGTTTTGACCTAGATTATTTCTGTGACTAATCACAGGGGTGCCTTATCGGCCCCGCGAGACGTTGGAAAGGGTACCGACAATTTTTTTTACCAGTACCGGCAGGGTAAGCACTTCATAAAAAAACGTCACTTCAATACTAAGTAGAAAAATGGATATTTAGAATTAATATTGAATGATTAATTAATAATTATTATGGATTAATTTATATGGATATAAATATTTAATATGTTTCTCACTGAACAAAATCGACTTATAAATTTTCAACTATAACTCCATAACCATGCGTGCAATGAATGGCCTTTCTTACTGAATGTGGAAAATTATCCTTACAAGCTTTTATTGGAATTTACCTTGAATTTCTAGTCATATTTTTCATTGAAAAACTTCAAATAGTTTGTGGAAGAGGTATATGTAGGCATCCGCATGAAAAGGGCTCTTATGGTCGCTTTTCATAAAAAGAATTTTTGCGTTTTCTCAGGGCTCTTTTCATACGGGCACCCACATATATTAACTGCTTTAGCTGAAAATTGGATCGCGTTACTTTTTTGGCCATTAGAGCGAAACCCGTGGGTGGGAGCAAAATAATTTTGAATGTGAAAAATTAAGAACACCCAAGTTGACACTTTCCCCTAAATTGTATGTATGGTTCGGTTTTTCAGTACTCGCCATTATACTCGAAATAATTTCGTTGACATCATCTTCTACATTTAAGGTATCAAATTTTCATGAAACCACTTCTAATAAAAATAATATTATAAGTTCATGCAATTTAATTGAGTGCGCAGCACATTATCTGACTCATCATTGGAGGTAGAAACGCCCGGCCGGTGGCTAGTGCGCGCTCCAAACAGCCCGAAACTCTACACAATGGGTCAGATAAGCACAAATGTATCTCCTTTAGAAGCCTTACTTTTTACAGTTTTTAGTTCCTACCTCTGGTGCAAAGTGTTTTCCAAGCATATAAGTATCATCCCTTTAAATATTCTTATGAATAATCTACAATGACAAATTGCCACTGTTTTTGCATTTGGCGTATCTGCGATGCAGCCTTGCTTCAATGGGGAACCGGTTCGGAACGACTAATACAGCCGACACAAACCGTGAAAAAGAATCGGTGGTAATCGAGTAGGCGGGCTTCTTACTCGGTAAGATCCGCCAAAACTGGAGGGACAGTCCTTCGGACCCTAGGTGCTTAACGAGAGTAGCTCTTCGCGAAAAGACGTACTGTCTGTTCGCGACATGGAACCGGTTCTGAACGAGTATGGCTGGTTTCCAGTCCATCTGGTTGGTGTGAACCCACCAGAAAGATATGCGGATACGCAGAAGGTACCTACCTACTTCGCGGCAACCACCAGCAACCCAAGTTTTTGTTTTCGGTCGTATGTACCTGTTTTGCAGCACGCAACCCTATCAGACGGATATAAAAAGTGTTTCTTAATTGGCGCACTTAAGGTTAAAGTGGTGGATCTTGATTTTCATGTAAGTCTAAATGTACAGTCGACAAACATACTAACTTTCAGTAGAGTTGTTATCTGTAGGGGGTTAACTTTGCATGGAGCAGCTTTTCGTCATCCAACTGTGCACGCGCCAACTTTCAACGCACCATCTGTTCATGTATTTTCCTCTTTCTTCATCACTCAGAGAAATCATAAAATTTCGAAGATTATCACAAAAGATTTCTTGAGCCAGACTTATTCTGCGAGCAACAATTTTTATTCATCTCTGTTAGATACTATCCGTGTAGGGAATGCAATCTAAATTTATCCCGAAATTAGGAAAATCGTAAAATTTTGGAAATTCGAGGGGCTAAAACAAGAAGGCTCCATCTTTGTTTTTGGCAACTTTACAGGAGAGGTTATTGAAAAATGCATATATCGTTCATAAAACGATTAACAGATACTGAAAAGCAATAAAATAAAAGCATAAAATCGAATATTGAAACTATATAAAAATTTCAACAAATAAAAATTTTAATATCAACTTAGGTGGCCGGTGTTTAGCATTTTAAATCATATTCCAAACACTTTTGAACATTTTTTGTATATTGCTGAACTATTGCAATTTCACCTTCCAATACCAGTATCAACTTGAGCTTCGCACTAATTGGCATTATTTTATTTAAATGTTTTAGAAAATTTTAATTTTGCAACGTTGCTCTACCAACGTTCTAAGCGTTTTGTTTAACAACAGAAAGAGTTGTGTGAACATTAAATGTGTATGTCCATATAAAAAGGGCCCCTACGGACAGTTCTGGTTTAGAATATTCGGTTTTTCTGAGTCAGGGTCAAAATTATCATTTTCGGATTTGAGTGGAGAATGATATTTAGCATCTATGCCCCCCCCCCACCCATCATCGGTTAGCAGTTAATTTCACAACCCAAAAATATTTTTTTCTCGACCCTGGTCCGAATAATTTTAAAAAGAAGCAGGGAATACATATCGAATAAGAAAAAAGTCGTGAATTCATCTGAAACCTTCTTACACATAAAACCTTCGGCACCTTTTAAGCACTTAAACTTCATTAAATTTTCAAAACACTGAGTTTGAATTCGTTTATTCTTTGTATGTCAGGTTATAAATAGGACTCCAGTATTATATTTTTTCTATTTATATCAGAACTGGTTAGGTTGAAACTGACTTTATAAGTACGAAAACTTAAGTTCTTTCAACTTAAGTTCATTCAAGAAAGGGAATTTGTTTATTCTTTGTATGTTAGGTTATAAATAGGACTCCAGTATTATATTTCTTCTATTTATATCAGAACTGGTTAGGTTGAAACTGACTTTATAAGTATGAAAACTTAAGTTCATTCAAGAAAGGGATAGATC
>JAUMHM010000031.1:9654935-9709030 GCA_032362435.1 Melikaiella ostensackeni
TTATTGACCCCCCCCCCCCCCCCTGGAGATATTGCCGAGGACAATCCAAAGGTGTCTTTCTTTTTTGATAGGACTTTTGGTTTTTTACATTCTCACCAGAGAAGGTATTAGATTTGTGTAAAATTTGACCCCCCTCCCCCGTTTTTGTCAAATGTCTACGTTTTGAGACCCTCTAAGCCCGAAAAACAGGTTTTTACGAATGTGTGTGTCTGTATGTATGTATGTATGCCTGTATGTATTTTTGTATGTCCGTATGTATGTATGTTTGTATGTCTATCTGTATGTATGTATGTTTATATGTATGTTTGTATGTATGTTTGTATGAATGCATGTCTGGCTGTGAACACGATCACTTTTTAAAGAATAAATATATTGGATAAGACTTGGGTACACACTTTTAGTGTCGAAAACTGAAGATCGAGTTCGGTAGCTAGCCATTTTACATGAAAATTCAAAAAGTTGGAGCATTCCCAAAATTTTTGAGATCATTTTTCTTCAAGATTGAAAATTTATGTGTATGGCTACTCATAGTACTTAAAAAGTCGAACAATTTATCCTTATAATTTTTTCGATAAAAAGAAAGTTATGAGATTCATAGCATTTTCAAAATTCGAAAAAAAACGAAAATGAAAATTTTGAGCCAAACAATGCACGATATGAAAAAAAATCAAGAGGAGAAAAACGTTTCTTTTTGAAATCCCTACAAGATTGTCATAAATACTTTTTTAATGCTTGCAGAAAATCGAAAATTAAAATGTTTAGTCAAATAACGCGAGATACGAAAAAAAGTCAAGATATCAAAATTGTTGCTTTTACGAAGGCTCATAAGCTTTCCCTCAAGCGTTTCTTGATAGGAGGCATAGTTTGTTTTTTAAGTATGGAAAATGATATTGGAATATTTTTATTTTTATTTTTGAGACAAATGACGCGAGATAAGAATAAAAGTCAGAAGAGTAGAATTTGTGCTTTTAAAAGTCTAATGGAATTGCCGTTAAACATTTGTTCATAAGACCAATCGTAAATTATTAAGGTAGTTTTTCAATCGTTTTTTTAACTATTTATTTGTATATATTATATGGTGAACGCAGAAAATCGAGCGCGAAGCGCGAATATTATGATGAGAATTTATTCCTTAAGGCCGATAGAGCCTTAAATGAATAAATTTCCTTTTTCATTTGAAATGAAAAACAAATTTAGTAATTTGTACATGAACATATAACACCAAGCGCGAAGTGCGACGACCGAATCGTGCGCTCTAGGCGCGCTCAAACTTTCGCGCTCAGCGTGTGATGAGAATGTACCCGCGAAGCGGGCAGATTTTTAAAATAAAAATTACACGATTCGGGAATCTACAGCTAGAGCCTCCAGTAGCATGGAGTCAGGGTGGAGGGGATGAAAACAATAGTTAATTTATTAATTATTGACCAGTGAGTGTTCGTTGGAGTTTGTTCATCATATAATCTTCTCTTAGTGCATGGTTTGTCTATATTTTTCGGTGGTAAACATTAAAAACCTGGAAAAATGAATAATAGATTTTTGGAAATGATATAAAAACACCCGGAGGTATTTCAGTAAGGAATCTGATGTTGTGCTTGTAGGCGTTTTCGAATTGATAGTTGTATTTATAAAAATAGCACAATCCGTTATAATTACGTAATTGTTGAAAAAATAATTTTTTTGCATAATTCGAAGAACATCTGGGAATATTGCTGACAGGAATCCAGTAATATCCTTGGTTTTTTGATAGAACTATTAGTTTGTTCAATATAAATTGCACAAGTTTCAAATCTATATACCTTAGGGCGGCTGAAAAAAATTAAAGTTCCTATGATTTGTGGGCTGACCCCGCAAAGAGCTTCCATTTGGTGAAAAAACAACTGTTAATTTTTGTCTAAATTTTTTGACCAAGGAGATCTTGGATCCCACGGGGGTTGAAGCACCCCCAACCGTGAAAAATTCGTATTTTCTCACAGGTTTGGTAAACACATTTCTAGTTTTGCCTAAATATCGTAGAATGTAGTCAGAAAAGGTAATAGAATGAAAAATTTTGAAAAACCTCCACCAGAAATTGAAAAAACACCCCTTTTTGAACAACAAATGAGTTTCCGAACTTTCTGCAGTTTCTATGGTAAATATTTCTTGGATCTGAAGCGAAGTTATCACGAACATCATTTTAAAAATATTGGCTACAAAATAAATGACATAAGACACCCTTTTGGGCAAAAACTACCTCTTTAAAATTTTTTATGATGGACTTCTTACTTAATGAAACGAACTTCTATAAAAAATAAGAATAAAGATGTATGAAAACATATATAAAGATACCATGTATTGTATGAATGGTAAGTAACACTGTAAAAACACGAAAAATTGTGTACAGAACTGCATGTTTTGAAAGAAACGAAGCGTATTCAAGAAAAAAAAATCTTCAATTTCAGATTTAACGAGTTTTCTGAGGTCCTGTTCTTGAACACGTTTAAGTGATTCTTCTGCGCTCTTCCTCGTCTTCATCGCTTTTATCATTAACTTCTTCTAATCATTTGATACTCTCGAATCGGAAAGTGCTAAAGCAACTAGTTCTGCTGATACATACCAGAGATGCCCAGCGAACTTATGACAAGCGGTCTCAAAAATAGTCTTGTCTACTGACCTGTACTTAACTATTCGCTTTATTAAGTTCAAGTTATTTATAGGATCTCCAATAGCCAAAGGAGCTTCAAACCACGTGCGAAGGAGATTTTAATAATAGAGACACGGCTTTCTTAAACCGTCAGTTTGAGTCCCCAATGGATACTGACCACGAAACAACCATACTTTCAAACCGTAGCTTTTTTTCTTGCATTTGCTCTACAAGAACGCAGCTCCCTTTAATTATTCCCATATTTGTATTGCATGTATCAAAGGCTGATGCTACGATACGGTTGTCCAGATTCCACTGCTTGACTAAGGGCCGATTTCACCAACAGTGATTAAATGGGCGATTAACTAATCATGATTATCTTTTAATAAATGATTTTTCGGTGTTTTTGAATATTTTTTATGTGTAGTTGGCATTTCTCCAATTGAAGACGCAAATAATACTACGGGATAGCATCTTTAAGACTGAGTCTGAAGTGTGCGGTACTGTGACTGTAGGAAAAAAGGCTGGAGATGCTTGGTGGAATAATGAAATCCGCGTGGCTGTCAACGAGAAAATGCAAGCGTACTCAAGAATGTTAAATAATAAAGGTCTTAGCGATGAGGAGAAGACTAGATTAGAAAATGAATATAGGGGTAAAACAGAAAGCCAAGATACTGATCTTAGAAAGCAAGGACAAAATCAAAGTGGAAGAAGATAAAAAAATGCAGAACGACTTTGAACAAAATGAGAAATTATTTTGTAAATGGGTGAAGAAGTTGAGGGAAGGAAGTTCTAGCATTTGAGTAGTCGGAATAAAGAATACTGATGGTGAAATGGTATGGGATTTGGATAAAGTGAAAGACTGTATGAGAGATTTTTTCATGAAATTGTATGGAGGTCAAGTTATGGAGCATAACAACTTTCAGATTGAAGAGAATACGTTAGACAGCCCCGATACGGGTAGCGTAAGAAGAATCAATATTGACGACATTATATTCGATATTAAAAAACTAAAGAATGTTAAGGCTGCTGGTATGGATCGTATCACCGCTGAAATGCTTAAGAGCGGTGACGGATATTTGTTTGTGCGGCTAAGCAAACTTATGAATACGTGTGCTGTGCATGTTGAAGCTCCACATGATTGGAGACAGGCGACTTTCGTCCCAATCTACAAGAGAAAATATGATGAATGTAACTGTACTAATTATAGAGCGATTAGCCTGCTCAGTACCGTAGGCAAAATATTTACAAAAATACTCATTGAGAAGGTCATGAGAATAACAAAGAAAATGATCTGGTAGACTGAAGAAAGAATGGTTAGAATTTGTGAATCAGACTCCGAAGCGAAGGGATATTATATTTCGTAGAAGCAGAAAAGTGTGCATGAAACGATGTATGGATATAACGGAAGCAAAAGATGTATGCAGGGTTAGGGATGTATGGAGAACAGTTGTTCATACGAAGAAGAGTGATGCCTGAAACGAAAGATTTTGGATACTAATGGGCCCACGTGAAAAAATTTTCTTAGTGGATTAGTATAATGGCTTTGCGAAGTTCTTCACCTGGGGTGATTGCTCGAGAGATTAGTCAGCGAACCGTGTCGGAGCAGTGTTGTGGGATGAGTGTTTCGGTTGAGTGAACAACACGCGACTTGCAATGCGTTACGCCGGGTTCTGTCGCCAATTTTAAATCGTCAATTAATTAACCGTATACCAGGTTCGTGATAATTCGATTTTCTATACATACGGTGATTTGATTGGCGGAGACAAGAAGGCCTTTTAAGTTTCTTGCGCGCGCACGGAACGGACTGACAGGCCTTTAATTCTACACCAAATGACCAACCAAATGACAGCCAGAATTATTTTTAGACCAGTGAATGTAAAATAATTTTGCGTAGATATGACAGATGGAAATAATGTTCAAAATTTTGATCACTATTGCAGTTTGCGAACCAATAATGTAAATAGACTAATAGTGAGCAATTAAATACGCTTAAAAGTATCTGATGAATGTATGGAAAAGATGTAGGAAGGAACCTGCATCATTATTATGCGCACTCTGAGGTCACATTTTCTAAATATTCATTTTTGACACAGTGTGCGTAAAATGCGTTTTTACACACCCATATTAGTGCGTAAAATAAAAATAAATAACACTTGTTCTACGCACTAATATGGGTTTGTAAAAACGCATTTTTATGCACACTGTGTCAAAAAATATCTTATGCAACATGTGCGTACGATTTGCCCACTTGTGGTGATCGCGTGTGTTAGACCGCATTTTACGCACATGTTGCGTAATTCCAGCACTATAAAATAAATTGCTGCTATTTAATTCTTATTTCGTTAAAATTATTTTAAAAGCGAATTGTCTCTTTCAAGGATGTGAAAGAAACAATGGAAGAGAAAGTGAGGTTAGGAGCACAATTTGCAGTTTTTCCACTCAGTGGACAATTCATACTTCCTGTCAATAACATTTTGATAAAAATAGATTAGATGATAAAAATTATCATAAAAATGATTGACGTTCGCCCTGCAGATGCTCCGAACGTTCAAATGCAAACTTCGATTGCGAGATTCTGTTTTACTGGCCAGCGTTAACTGCCGATTAACTCCGTTAACCGGCCGAAATCGACCGGTTAAGTTGAAAGGTAATTAAGTCTCTCTAATCATACATTAAAAAATGGTGGAACACAAACTCTCGCTATAACATACATTGCATTTCTGTCAGTTATCTTAACTCTACCTAAAGTTCTGCATAGTTCCGAATTTATTATATTTTTCCTTGTCACTTTTGGTTGTGGGGCCCACGCAGGATCCCATAACAAACAAATTAATGATACTTTTTCTTAGACATATTCATTTCCATTAAATTAAGCTCTTTAATCATATAAAAAATGTACCTTTTCTCCTCGATTTTCTTCGTTAGTTTCATTATCTCTGAAATATTCAGATTCAGCTGAAGAGGAAGAAAAATAAGATAAATCAGCGTCCAAATTTGCGTCAGATATATTCTGTGGGTTGATTTAGAACGAATCTATTCAGATTATTCCATTTTCCATAAGAAAAAGGTAATAATTCGAACCAATAACACATTTCTGAAAATTTACTAACGTTCTCAAATTTTAAAAATACATTTAAGTAAAATAGATATCTTTTGGTAAATTGAGTTGATCATCAACAGCCTCAGTTAAAAGAAATCTGAAGTATTCATAGGCAACTCTGCAGATTGGAACCAATCTTTGCTTAATGTCTCTCCGTTGAAATTTCCTAAAGATCGAAATAAAATCTATTTTCTTATGAAAATTTTTTGTGTACATACAGTTTTTGTGTACATGTTTCGAAGCCAATTCAGGCTTCCTCATCAGGGGTAATTTATGGGATAACTACAGTTATGGATAGTGAAACATATAATAATAGTGTATATGCGCATGGCAGCTTTTATTTGTAACTAAAATTTAAATCTATTTATTGAATTGATCGTTATTCTTATTTAAAGTTCTTTTGTTTTCTTGTTTTTTTGTTGAAGTCAAAACATATTTTTTTATTAATATGAAATATCTGTTTTGGAAAAACCATGAAGCTTGCATTCTTTCAACAATTCAATCACAAATTAACTTTTTTAATTAAAATGTTTTTTCAATTTAAATAAAATTTCTTCACACGGGAAGAAAATCAAACAGACCTCACTCAAGGAAAGCATTTGTTCGACTGACTCGTCTACATAGCCGCTTGGACAAACAAAAACGTTTTTTTGAGAGAGAGAATAACCAGTCTTAAACCCTCGTAAAAATCATCTGTTCGAAGAATGCAAATAGATTTTAGGAAACTATACAGAGAGACTTAGCCCCAAATATCAAGATTCAGAATTTATTCCAAAGAGACAATAATAAGATAGTAAAATACTTCGAACATTAAAATATGAGATTCAATTTAAATTGAAAACTAACACTATATCTCAAATTATGTCCATCCTTCTAGCAACATTATTATATTCATAATAGGTACCAGGATGACATTTCAACTATATCAACAATATACTTTTGATAAGCTTTAAAATTGAAAATTGTATGAAAACCTCATGGCAACCTTATTTTTTGCGGCTTTTTCCTCTGGCGTCTTGCCATTTTTGTCTTTCTCTTTTTTGTAACAAAATAAAATCTTCAACTTGATCATTTTCAATAATATCCATTGCTTTGACATGTTTTATATCAAAAAATTCTTCTAGTCCATTTCCGAAATCTGATACTCTCCTTCTGTGGATTTCACCATCCCTATTTGCATGATCTAATAAACAGCGCAATTCACTGTACAATTTTTCAAATTTATAAACACAAGGATAGTTTTTCCGACTCGGGACACCAGTTTTGTCCGAAACATGTTTCAATTCTGCAATAACTAAACTTAAGTAGGTGAAATGCATCAATGTTGAAATTATTAGAAATATCGAAAAAAAATTTAATAAATGGCGTCATCAGTTTACTGACCTACTACTTTCCCGAACATCTTTTTTGGAGCTTCAGTTATATTTATATAAAAATACACTTAGCACCTCCTTATTTGTCGGTAATTTTTCTCCTAAAAACTGTTCACGTTCTACAGTTGATGTGATCTTACATATGCTTTTAATTTTTTCAGTCATTGAGAAAGGAACTTTATTTACTTAAGGCTCTATTGGCGTTAAGGAATACATTCTTATCATAATATTCGCGCTTTGCGCTCTATTTTCCGCGCTCACCGTATAATATATACAAATAAATACCTAGTTAAAAACACGATAAAAAAATTATTTTGATTTACGATTGGTCTTATAAAGAAATGTTTAACAGAAATTTTATTTGACCTTTTAAAAGCACAAATTCTACTTTTTTGACCATTTTTTTCTTATCTTGCGTCGTTTGGCTCAAAAATTAAAATGAAAAATTACCAATACAATTTTTTATACTCAAAATATAAACTATGCCTCCTACCAGAAAATGTTTGGAGGCAAGTTCACAGGTCTTTGTAAAAGTAACAATTTTGATACCTCAACTTGCTTTCGTATTCCGCGTTATTTAGCTCAAAATTTTAATTTTCGATTTTTCAAGGAAATTCAGAAAGCTTTTATGACAATCTTGTAGAGCTTTCAAAAAGAAACGTTTTTCTTTTTTTGATTTTTTTTCATATCGTGCATTGTTTGGCTTAAAATTGTTATTTTCGTTTCTTTTTTTGAATTTTGTAAATACTATAAATCTCACAATTTTCTTTTTAGCGAAAAAAGTCACGAGGATAAGTTATTCGAATTTCTGAGCACAAGGAATATCCGTACATGGAGTTTGTAAATTTGAAAAAAAATTTATCTCGAAAATTTTTAAAATGCTCCAACTTTTTAAATTATTGTCCAAAATGGCTGGCTAACGAAACTGGCCTTCATTTTATGATACCCAAAGAGTACTCCAACCGCCAATTCAATCGGTCAATTCTTTCGAAAGTTATCGTGCTCACAAACTAAGAATCTACAGACATACACACAGACAGACAGGCAGCCAGACAGGCAGACAGGCATACAATCAGACAGACAGACATACAGACAGGCAGACACATTCGTAAAAACATGTTTTCCGGGTTCAGGGGGTCTCAAAACGTGGACATTTGACAAAAAGGGGGAGGGGTGGTCAAATTTTACATAAATCTAATACATTCTCTGATGAGAATGTAAAAATATTCCATTACTATTTTCTATACTTCAAGTACAAACTATGCCTCCTACAAGAATATATTTAGAGGCCAGTTTACAGGTCTTCGTAAAAGCAACAATTCTGATATCTCAACTTTCTTTCGCATTCCGCGTTATTTAGTTCAAAATTTGAATTTTCGATTTTTCCAAAAATCAAAAAATCGTTATGACAATCTTGTAGGGCTTCCAAAAATAAACGTTTTTTTTCTCTTAACTTTTTTTCATATCGTGCATTGTTTGGCTTAAAATTCTTATTTTTGTTTCTTTTTTTGAATTTTGGAAATGCTATAACTCTCACAATTTTCTATTTAGCGGAAAAAGTCATGAGGGTGAATTGTTCAAATTTCTGAGTACTATAAATATCTGTACGTGGAATTTGTAAATTTGGAAAAAAAGTAGTCCAAAAAATTTTAAAAATGCTCTCACTTTTTAAATTTCTGTCCAAAATGGTTGGCTAACGAACTTGGATTTCTTTTTAGGACACTTAAAGAGTATACCAAAGGCCAATCCAATCGATCAATTCTTTCAAAAGTTATCGTGCTCACAAAATAAAAATCTACAGACACACAGACACATCGACAGACAGACACATTCGTAAGAACATGTTTTCCGGGTTCAGGGGCTCTCAAAGCGTGGACATTTGACAAAAACGGGGGGGGAGGGGTACAATTTTACACAAATCTAATACATTCTCTGATGAGAATGCAAAAAGGAAAATAAGGACAATGAATCAATAGCAGACGAAAAAAAACAACTGACGATCATAAGGTAGATGGAGTTTTCAGCTAAAAAAAATTGACTCAGGGCCGGGGAAGAACTTGAAAAACATATCGAATTTTACTGCAAAATGAAGCCGGAAATGATTCTTTCGTTAAAAAAGGGGGATTTTATCATTTCTGAGGGTAGCCTTTCCACTCTGCTGCACATTTTCATTTCCTCGCCTCTTCTGGCGTCAGTTCGCAATTTTTAGGCAAAAATAAAATTATTTTGATGTATTATACAAGAAAATATAATTTTTTTTACGTTTAGGGGTTATTTATTGTATCTTAAGGTTGCTATTAACCATTCATGAAATGCATGGTATTTTTATATACGTTTACATTCTCATCAGAGAATGTATTAGATTTGTGTAAAATTTGACTCCCCCCCCCCCGCCCGGTTTTGTCAAATGTCCACGTTTTGAGACCACCTGAAACTGCAAAACATTTTTTTACGAATGTGTCTGTCTGTCTGTGTGTGTCTGTAGATTTTTAGTTTGTGAGCACGATAACTTTCTAAAGAACTGACCGATTGGATTGACTTTTGGTATACTCTTTGAGTGTCCTAAAATGAAAGTCAAATTCGTTAGCCAGCCATTTTGGCCAAAAATTAAAAAAAATTAGAGCATTTAAAAAATTTTCGAGAGCTAAACGACGCGAGATGAGAAAAAAATTGTCAAAAAAGTAGAATTTGTGCTTTCAAAAGGTCAAATGAAATTGCTCTTAAACATTTTTTTTATAGGAACAATCGTAAATCAAGATAATTTTTTATCGACTTTTTAACTATTTATTTGTGTATATTATACGGTGAGCGCAGAAAATCGAGCGCAGAGCGCGAATATTACGATGAGAATGTATTCCTTAATGCCGATAGAGCCTTAAGTAAATAAATTTCCTTTCGCATTTGAAATCAAAAACAAATTTAGTAATTTGTACATAAAGAACATATAACACCGAGCCCGGAGCGCGCGATGAGAATGTGCCCGCGAAGGGAGCAGAATTTTTTTCTTATTTTTTAGGTGTTATTTGATATTAATTGATATCAAGTACATGTCTGTGTTATTAATTGGTTTATTTCTTGATCTCAGAGTTTTGTGGGACTTTGTAATTCTCAACAAATTGAAATTGCGGCAAATGGATCGCACGAATACAATTCGTGGAACATCAGAACCTAGTTTCAAAGTGAATTAGTAGTAATTATACATTTCTGAAAGTAAACTATAAATTTTGTATTTTGTTGAAATGCTTATTTACTGAAGTAAACAATTCATGAACAATTACTAATAGGTAAATATAACGTACACTAAATTTGTATTTTTTAAAGAATTAAAGAAACTGTTAGGTAGCGAAACCAATGCTAAAATAGTGCTTACCTCATATGAACAGCACGACAAATTCATAACTGAAGCGACAAGGAAACTCTTAGTGCACTTTTCTGTTGAAAAGAAAAAAAGCAGAATTAATAAGGTATTACGTTGAAGGACAACCACAAGAAGACTGTATGTACGTAATTTTGTTTTTGTAATATTGAAAGTGGAGTTGAAATTTCATGAATAATAAGTGTTAAACTCGATAATTTATCAACTTCTCCAAAAATTTTAAGGAATCATTTACCGGAAAATGTGAATTTAAGTAATAATAATTTTGAAATTAAATACAATTGAATGAAAATTATGAATGAATTAAACAAATTATATTTTCATGCTTTTCAGAAGCTCACGAGCTTTCGCTCACCCCGATTATTTTTATATTTTATTTACAGAATTTAGAAAGAAGAATTTCTACATTTTGCAAATACAGTAGCTCGTTTCTTCCCTTGCGAGTCAGTAGACACTTATTTTACTCCGTTTCGAGTGGAAAATGGAGAAAGAGTACAATCAGCAGGAAAATTACTGAAACACTACTTGTATGTCGAAGGAAATTCAAGAGAAGATGGTATTATAGTACCGAAAAGTGTTTCTAAAAAAGATTCGTCCAACAGTGTTATTGAAAACAGTGCTTCCTTCGAACGTGAGACAATTTTTCACTTTTAATATATTATGTACTAAAAGTTTCAAAATTATTAGAATTATCACGTGATTTACTTGCAGCATCCGAGAAACTCAAACTTGATTATTCAGAAATCCATTCGGAGAACATAGACGAAGTTTTACAATACTGGAAAGATACTCACAATTGTCGGAAAAACATTTAACTCATTGAAAAGAAAAATGTCGAAGATTATCTGTGAATATTTAAGCCTTTGCGGGAACAAATATGATGTGACGTGCTATGTCTTTTGCCTCATTAAATAATATATCAAAGAGCGAATTTTATTGTTACTTATACGTACTTCCATGCAAAATTTTCCATATCCACTTAATTTTACAGCTGCGAATTGATTTTTAAGCACTACACCCTACAAAAAGCGAGTGGTTGTTCGACAAGTGGGGAGTAGTAGAAGATTACATAGTAAAGCTTTTAAAAGAGACACAACTTTCAGATGTCGACAAAACTTACTTGAATGTATTATCATCACCAACCTTCGGTATTATTTCATTACTAATGATATTTACGTACATATTTTCACAACTTCCTGTTGGTAATGTTCTCAACCCGTTTTCAGACCAACAGAGTGCTGTTATCTTGTATCTACTGCCAAATATAATACCTTGTAATAACCCCAGTCGAACCAGAAAAAAAATTACAAAGGAATTCAACCTCTGAAAAAGAAGTGGTCGAAAGTACCAATATCAGGGCCAAAGGAAAAGAAAACGTGGAACCAAATGACAAGCGGGTTGTTTTTTAGAGAAAATGAGGTGATACGTATTTTTTCGATATGCAAAGAAAAAATTTCTAAGAAATTATGCATATTTAAATTATGCTCTTTGTTTTTAAAAAATCCAGATTTTGTTAAGCCTCTATAACTTTTAACCTAATTTAATATTCATTATTTCGTTTTTGATTCTGATAACGTTCATCGTGTTCTTTCAAAATCCGCTAAAGAATTACAAGAAAACTTTTAAAATTAACAAAATGACAGTGGTTTTTCTTGAAAAATTAGAAGTCGAGTTTCTAAAAAAACCCATTTTAAAATTTTTTAAATATTTTTTTTCAAATTGTACTTTGATAATGAAGTTACCTGTATCTTGTAAGTTTGGTGCTGGCTAAATAACTTTGTAGCCAGGAGAATCCTTTTTTCTTACAATCGAATTTTCTACTTTTTCTTGGAAACAATGACTGATACAAAAAAAAGTTGAGATAAAAGTTTGCAAGTCTAAAAAGGTTCCATGAAAAGTGTCCCTTGTTCTTTTGCGAAATCTCTAATTGTTTACGAGAAAAATTCGAAAATTACATTTCAGAGAAAAAAAAAATCTCTCGGCCTAAAAAAAGGTTAAGCCTGCATGATGCTGATAAGATGTCTTTATTCTATTAGCAGAAATTGTAAAAAAATATTCAATCAAATAAAAAAGGTGGGGCTTTTCAGAAAATCTGTTTTATTATTTCCTTCAAATTTCAAAAAAATGAAAAAAATATATTTTCTGGAAAACCTGACCTTTTTATTCTTTAAAATATTCTTGAAAAGTTTCTACTAATAGAAGAAAGACATCTCATCAGTATCATGCGGGCGGAACCATTTGTGAGGCCTGGAGAATTTTTTTTTCCGAAAAATGTAATTTTTAAATTTTATCGCAAACGATGAAAGATATCAAAAAAGTGAAAGTTCAAAATAAATATGAGAAAAAAATTTGAAGGTGGGTCTTCTGAGAAAATTGACTTTTAAATTCTTAAGAGAAACTGCTGTCATTTTGTTAATTTTGAACATTTTTTAATTTTCCGGTGGATTTCGAAAGGAGACGATCAACGCTGTTAGAATAAAAAAAATGAAGACTTAAATTAGGGCCAAAGTTATAGAGGTTTAGAAAAAAAATAGGGTTTTTAAAAACGAAGCACAAAATTCAAATACTCATAACTTCCTACAATTTTTTTTCTGCATATTGGAAAGATACGTATCGCCTCATTTCTTCTAAAACCAACATATTTTGTGTACGAGAAGTTCTGCGACTTCAAGTGTAGAACCCTGTCTGCTCTAAAATGGACTCGGTCCATTAATATTTGGAAATAAATTTAAGGAGTATTTCATTCAAATTATTTGGCTATTTATGGTTTTTGCATGTGACATTTCAGACAGAGAATGAAGCCGATCCAACTCTAGAGGACCTAAAGAAGGTTTTACTAGCAAAGAAATTACGTTTACAGCCCGTGACTGTGATTGTGGGGACCATTATTTAATATCGACAAATCTTCGTCGTCATTAACAATCACTGTCACGAAGAAAGCTCGTTCCTCGATGCTATTGACTTAACCTTTGAGTCATTTTTTGCTCTTGACTCTAAGTATCCAGCCGATTCTTCGAACATCTGGTACTTCATTCAACTCGCAATATACGACATCCCACTTCCTCTCACAGGCGTTGCCCTAAAAGTAAAAACAATTCCAAAACAAATTGCAGAAGTGCTTAGGAAACAAAGTAGTTAATATGTTATAGTGAATAGTATAGTTCGCTTAGTATTTTTTAAGATACAGAATACGTCAAAATGTTCCGTTGTTTTTCCTGTGATATAAGGTTTAATGAAAATAGAAGTCTAGTTTGTCACGTTGAATTGTCGCATAGATTATCGAACACTTTTGTCTGCGTAGAGGATGATTGCTCTTATAAGTTAATTATTTTTGAATCGTACAAAAAACATCGCATTAATAAGCTGAGTCCGCATTACCTTCAGAAAATGAGCAGTGTATGACTTCAACTGAAGGAAATATTGAAATCGATAGAGCTGAACATGTCAATTGTTTCGATACCGAGCCCGTATTATTTGTAGAAACAAAGGGTCCTGAAATCTTGTCTGATGCACTATTAGGTAAATATTTGGATAGTTCGTCGGATGATTGAGGGGAAACATTTGAAGATGAGTTTCTGATTTTTGAAGCTTTCAATGCAACGAGTGTGAAGGCTTCGAATCTGTTTGAAAAACATATGCTTATTCGTTGCGAAATTGTATAATTATCCCGATATAGCAAGGAAAAGAGTCGATGAGATAATAAAAGAAGTTCCAAAATTATTCGAAGAGAATACGCAGTTAAATAGGGAAGAAATCCGTAGAAGCGTCAAAGATTCAGATAAAGATTCCTTGACAGTTCAAGAAGTTGATAATATTGTAGACGAATTTTCGGCTCCTTTTCAAAATTTCGACACAGAAGCAAAATGCTTTACTTAGTTAAGAATTGCGAAACATTCATAACTCCAATAAATGTTAAGCTTGGAGAAGCGAAAGTATTAGTATAAAAAGAAGGCGAACAAAAATAAAAGACAAAGATATCGTTGCACAATTATTACCTATTCGACGAGTTTTAAAACTTTTTTTTTTAATTGCCGGAAGTACTAGATAGAACATTGGAGTATTTAAATGATGTTCAACAAAATTTAGAAATAATAACGAATATTGTGCAGGGTTCTCTTTGGAAAGATAAAACTGAAAACTCTCCTGGCACAATCCGAATGCCTGTCGAAGCTCACTCGGACGACTATGAGAACAACAATCCACTCCGTAGTCACAAGAAAGTCAGCAAGTGTGGAGGTTTTTACATAAATATCGCAATTTTACCGCCGGAACTTCGTTACAAAGTTAAGAATATCTTTCTCTTCATACTATTTAATAGCAAACATCAGCTTCAGTTTTCTAATAACATTATTTTCACGAAAGCTATTGAAGTATTACAATACTTACAAACAGAGGGGATAACGGTTACAGTAAACAATCAAAGAAAACAGATTTTTTTTTACCTAATATTACTTCTGGGTGATAATTTAGGATTGAATTCGATGCTCGTTTTAGTTGAAAGATTTTCAGCAAATTTGTTTTGCCGATTTTGTCTAACAGAAAAGAAATATCTACACGGTATTTTTAATGAACGTAACAGCGTTTTTCGCGATGCTGCAAACTATTCTGCTCTTATATGGAAAAAACGTCTCGCTGTCCGGTGTCAAAGAATTTTGTGTTTTCAATGAAATTGATGGTCTTCATGTGGTGAAAAATCTAACTGTCGATATACAGCACGACATTGCAGAAGGTATTTCACTCTACGATCTACCTCTCATGCTGTTTCATTTCACTTTTACTACGAACTACTTTACACTCGATGATTTGAACTTGAGACTTGCAAGTTACCAATATGAAGTTGACGATAATATCAATAAACCTCCATCTATTTCGGAAAAACATATCAGAAATGGTTGTACTATCCTGTCATCAGCTGAGATGCTGAAATTATCCCGAAGCTTATTATTTGTTGTTGGCCCATTAGTTCCTGAAGAAGGTATTCACTGGCAGTTACTTATAAAAATTGAAAACAATTGTTGAAATAGTTCATAGTAAGGCAATACACAACAATACGTACAAGTTGTTCGAAACAGAAATCACAGTGTACGTAACATCACTTTCCAAACTATATCCTAAACTAAAGAAAACTAAATCACGTGAAGCCCAAGCACCATTTCCTCATCCATTATCCAAGGATAATAAAAGAAGTTGGACCTCTTCTCCGAATTAGCTCGATGCGAAACGAAAGCGAACATAGTTGAGGGAAAGTGACTTCACTTGTAGCTATTTGCAGAAAAAATGTTTTCCACACTATTGATTTGAAACACCAATTGAAACTCAATTACATATTCTTAGCTTGAGACGAGATTTCAAACCCTTTCACAGCTGGTCGCATAAAGGATTTAAGTATCCAAGACTTAGATTATTCCATTAGATTATTCTACTGGAGATAAAATTCCTTCAACAAAGTGGATATTGCGATTAGGCCACAAAATAAAAATTAACAGCATTTTGACATTGTTCTTCGAAAACGGTCCAGAATTTCACCTCGTTAAGGCAATCCTCGTTTCACACAACAATTTTGAAATCATAACAAAGTTGTTCCACGATTGTTTCTTAAACGAACATTTGCAGGCCTACAAAATTTTCAGCGACAATAACTATTCCTACGCCGTTCCTAATCTTCGAAATAAATTAGCAGATGGCTATTATTACATCGCAAAAAGCTGGATGTAAGCAGATTATATTTCTAAGTTCGCATTTATGTACATAAAATATTGATTCAAATATTGAAATAAAATATGAGAACGTTCCTTAGAATAACATGAGTTTCTTTTCATCAAATTTTTCTAGCGATAATTTTTTGGTGAATTTTGCAAATATGCCAGTTTTGTTTATAACTGTACAACTTAAAAACTTTGCATGTAACAGAAGAGTATAAACCACTAAGTCTTATCTTTTATTGTTTTGTTAGTCATTTGTTTGATCTCGTATTACATTCTTCAATTTTCAAAGAACGAAATAACATAATTCACTTTCTAAATAGAAATTTGATCATGCACAACGTAATTATTTATTTATACTACATGCGGAATTATTGAAAGGAAGAAAAGTTTCATTACATGCACTTTATATTTTTTTTCTGTAGAATCGAACGGTGTAATTAGTTTATTTGTTATAGCTCAGAAATCGAAATAAATTTTTGAAACAATTTTAGTTAAAATAATTGAAAAATTTAATTTTTTTCAAGCAGAATCATCCCTTAGTCGAAACATAATTTACCGTAAAAAAATTATATTTCACAACTATTTTTAAAAAATTGTCGAAACAATGTATGGTATTCAATTGCTATTCAAAGTCAACGCTTAGCAAGTTTTCCAGATCGCAGCCTTTACCCAGATTATTTTCACGCGCTCGTGCCGTTTTTAGCCGCAGATTGATGCATAGATTTTTTACTGTGTTTTTAGCGTGATTGATTAGCCGGAATGTTATAGGAATAAGTTGCGATAGTTTAGACTCTAGAATGTTAGGAAGTTTGAATCCCCGTAGCGTACATCCGATTCTTCGAAGCATTAAAAGTGTGCGATTGATATAAGGAGTGATTGCGTGTGTTTATGTGTTAAAGTAAATATATAAATTATAGCCAATAATATTATAGATTTAAAAAAGAATTTTTTTATTTTCTATTGACATGTAATGCTTGCCTTGGCAGTCTATGAACCCTTCCTTGACTGTCTTCGAAATTTTTATGTCGGAGTATTGAACGGGTCACAAATTTGTCTGTAGATGTTTTGTTGACGCAGTCTAGGAGTGCTTCACAGATTTGTCTACAGATATTTTGTTGATGCAGTCTAAGAGTTTTTCCCATATTTGTCTATAGATGCGTTGATGATGGAGTCTGGGACAGCTTCATTGACTATGCTTGACACAATCTAAGAAGTCTTAAACTTTTTCAAGCATTAGTTGTATCATTTTCTGATCACTATATTTTGAAATTCTCAAATACTTTTGGTCCCATTTCAAACTCACAGACTCAGTCTGGGAAAATTTCCAGCATTTTTTTCCCGTGTAGAATCCCAATCAACACTACTACTTAAATTTTAGATAATTAATTGACATTGAATTTTTTTGCAGAAGTGAAAAGATCATATGCAACTCAGTCAAGAGGAACCAAAAAAAGTTTAGAAAAAAATTAGAATCCGCGATACTCGCACATGAAGATTTCAATAGTTTTCTTCGATTATCTCGGCTTTCTTCATTTTGCAGTTCACGTTTTTTTTTTAATCACGGGAGCATTATATTCAGCAATTGCCTTTCCCCATAGTCATTTACAACTCTATTATTCCAAACACCTAGTCTCCAATCATCGTCTGGAACTTTTGCGCAAGCATGTCTTTCGTCAACGCAAGTACCAATTCGATGCTACGCTAATAGTTTTACTAACCGTTGTTTAAAGCAAATGAGTATATAAATCGTCAGAATGTGTTTTATCTATCTGAAACCTCAATCCACTACGAGCAGCCTTCGACATTCAAGATGTAGTATAAGAACGAAGCCAGAACCGTAGGAGGGTACCAGCCTCTAGCAGTAATGTCATTGGGGTAGAAAAGAGCTTAAATATCTTGAACTCATTAGCACTGTGTGAAAATTTCCATAGATTTCCGCTAATTTCGATAAAGTACCGAAAGTTACCAAGAATTATGAAAAATTGTCCAGGAAAAATGCAAAGCTCGCCAAAATTTGTTAATTACTAACATAAAGCGATTACTGAAGACTAAATAGTGCGTAGAGTCACATTCTATGGCAATTCCGAATTGCAGAAAGTCACATTGCAATAGAGCATGTTTTCAAATGCTGATTACAAATCTAGTAAGACAGTGAACGAGAAAAGGTGGAAGGGGAGAGAGGTAGGGGAGGAGGAGGAGTTATATTAATCAAGAAATTTTGAGGAGGAGATTATGAGAGCAGGAGGGAGTGGTACCTACATACAAGATGGTCGAAGGGTGATAGGTGGCGAGGGGGTATATACTATATAGGAGAGGAGGATTGGATGGAAAGGAGCTAGGGAAGAGAGAGAGAGAGAGAGAAAGAAAGAGAGAGTCATTTAAGAAGGTATAAATAATAGTATTAAAGCGTTCGCCCTCTAAAAGGGCGCTTGCCATCGGCTCCTCGAACTAACTCTTCTAATACTAATATGCATACATATGAATGTGTAAGTGTCATTGGTTGTATGTAGCATAACCTTTTAGTTCATTCATTCATCGCCATTTCCGTTTAACGCTCGTTGACCGAAGGAAAGAAAGCTTACAAGTAAACCGACTCTGAACGAGAATTGCCAGAATTTATGGGTATAAATAGCGAGGAAGCGTGATTTGAAAATGCCATAGCGCGGTCCAATCACATTACCAGTTACGACGACCAGTTTAAGAAAATCGTAGACGATTTCTCTACTTCCCTGTATACCCTGTCCATAGGCGTCCACCGTTATGTTAGGAGTGTGCTTACTCCTTACCGTTCTGTTCCGAGTGACTGGTTGAAAAATGCTGGCTATGCATCCCTGTTTTCTTGCTCGTTGTTCTGTGGTGACAAATTGGTCCCCAAAAGTTCTGACAGCCAGCAATTCATCAAAACTCAGTACGCAATGGAATTTTATGCCTGCGTAGTGGGTGCTGGTATTGTATTTGTATATATCAATATTATTGGCATAAAAAGCTGTCCTCAGAGATGCGGAGAGGTACAGATAGAGAAAGAGAAAGAGATTGAAGGCGAACACGGTTTCGAGTTTCAAAATGATTGGGGTGAAATTGGAGTAAGCAGATATCATGCCACCCTCACTGTTTCTTCTTTCCTTTTGCTTTATGATTCCGCATTTAGGCTCCTCTTCGAGTTCTTTATGTATGCCCGAGAGAGGATTCATACTAGGATATAGCATCGGTCAATTTAGCCCCACATGTCAAAGAGAAAAAGAGAATCTGGAAACTTCGCCCAAAGGTCTCGGATCACCCCTCGGTAATGATCTCGCCGACCATAAAGCCTTCAATGTGCACGGGTCCTTCCGGTTTCAGGTTCCATTTTAGAATTATCCAAGGATGCGAAGCCCAAAAAATCATAAAGAATGCTTTTTGTCACCTTTACGGTTCTCACCATATTTAGGGAAATATTGAACAAACATTAGATATTTGATTTGTCGCGGTAACAAGTCTATAACAGCCGATGCTCAAAATGATGAATCTCTGTTCATAAATCTGTATCAGGATGGGCACAGAAGACTTGAGTGGTCAGATACCTTAGATATATTATGCAGCTAGGGAGGGAAATGAGAGGTTTTTTTCGAGCGCGATGTTCGCAGAACGAGTCGTAGGTCGAGGCGCAGAATGCACCGCAAGACCAAAGATGAAAGAATTATTTCATCTATCGAAATAAACTACTTTTACATTTAGCCAAAGTAATTATTGCATAGAATTAAAACATCCATTCCATTCAATTAAACATTTTAATTTGAACAAAGAAATATATATATATATATATACACTCATTTGGAACAAATTTTGAAAAAAAATTGTTAGGTAAGATGAAATAAAAATTTCTTTGCACTAATCAAAGACAGGCAAAAAACATTTCTCTAAATCACAGAAACTTTTTTTTTTACTGAGAGCCGATATATATTTCTCTTTGATCCAAAGAAATTTTCTTTGAGTGAAAGATCTGGAAAGTCTAATGTAGTTTTATGCCGAGATGATCATATGCGTGGATTAAATATTTACTTTGAGACAGAGGATTGAAAAAAAGTTTGAGAGTAGACAAATAAGTTTTCCGTGCATTTGTTGATCTGGAAAAAACCTTCGACTAAGTCTATAGAGTCAAATTTAGGAAGCTCTAATAGAGTACGGAGTCAATGGCTCGATTCTAAATGCGATAAAAGCAATATGCGAAGTTGGCAAAGCGAATGTAAGGATGAACGGACAACTCAGTGATTGGTTTGATATTACACAGGGTGTTAGGCAAGGCTTTATTTCTGCTTGGTTATACATTATATTCATAGAAAAATGCCTAAGCATGGCTTCCTCAGAAGCAGAAAAAGAAGAGGAAGAAGAAGAAGAAGAATATGAAGGTACGTGGATTGGCGTTTGCAGAGTATGAGGTTATTACGGCTGATCCAGTCGTTGACTGGTAGAGACCTGTGAGCAGAATGAATGATAGCGCGAATAGTTAGGTTAAAGGATCAATGTAAATAAAGCAAAGAACTGTTTGAAAAAGGGAACGAGAAAACTGTATGCAACATGGATCGAGCAAGTTGAAGATTTCGTGTATCTTAGAAGTTTATTTGCTGCTGACGGAAAGCTAGATGGCGAATTATCCATGTTTGCGCGATGGGACAAGTTTGTTGTTTTAATAACAATGAAGCGACTCTTACATTGATATAAAATCTATTCCTTCTCCTATGCAACCTTTCCTTACCCGTAACACATAAATTCTTGAATCCAAGGTAAAAATGTTGATTGACTGAAGCTGGCTGGGAGAATCGTCGAGAAGTACACGCTGGAAATCAGAATGGATTTTGGGCGAGTGGATTAAACAGGTGCGCCAAGATTCATTTGAAGTAAGGAAGACTGGCTGGCATTCTCGAGGACTCAGAGCTCGTCGATGGTATCGCTGTACGACATCATGTTGCAGAAGAGACTTACTAATAACTAAGCGTGTCTGAGAGTCACCTTTGCGAGGTGGAATATATAAAGGAGGCTCCTCCATGTAGATAAAAATGCCGTCTCTGACAGATTTAGTCTTCTGAGGCGAAGAAAATGCATCAAACACTATTCATCTCGAGTACTAACTCCTGACAGCTCATGTGAAGACAATAAAGGAGAACAGATTCCTTCAACAACTCCATGGCAAGAGGATGTATAACGCCTTCCACAGAAATGTGAAGGAACAGTCAATGTCAATGGAACTGACGTTTGCTTTCCTTTAATCTTCCGGACTGAAGTAGGACACAGAGAGTTTCATTTTGACGTACCAAGATGGTGTCATTTTCACCTCAACATACCGTTGCCGCATTGCGGGCCAAGATGTTCACCAAACTGTCCCAAAGAGGTAGAGTCAATTGACGAAAATGAAAAGTGCTGAATATAATGGAACGAAATTTTCTTGACAATTATCTCAGTTGCGCACTCAAAGCCTGATTTAGTTCTCCTTGACTTCGAGAAGCAAACTTTATTCGTTATCGAATTTTCGGCACCAGCCGACAACAACATCACAGTCAAGTAAAAAGAGAAGAAAAAAAGAATTATCCTTTATTCCTTCCTTATCTCATGAAGTACTCCGACGACTGTGTCCAGAGTATTCTGTCAAGTTTGTCATCCTGATCATTGGTGCTTTCGGAGTTGCCAAGCCTTCACTGGTGCGTAGCCAAGAGAGTATCTCCTCTTGAGAGACTCTCACCCTCTGCCCCCAAGCCAATGTGTAATTGACCGTGCTGATAGCTGTACGGCACCCAGGTTTTGTGTTGTCTTTAGCAGCCTCCTGCAAAAGAACGCACAGTGCTCCTTCCAAAGAAAGGCAACTTGTCTAACCCGAAAAACCACGGGCCATAAACTTGTCTGAATACGTTATACAAGATCTTTTCAGCTCTACTTGATATCTAATTTCTTCGGACAATTGGTCCTGCCTTGGTAGTAGGTACACGAACTACGCGGAACGAAGAAGGGCGCAGCTGGTTGTAGGGAAAACATGCTAATCGTCAGGTGCGTCTGTAATGACGCTGCATTCTATACAAGTGCAATCTGTCGATGTTCTAGATTGACTACCGGGAAGTTTTTGATTAAACTTCTCATAGACTTATGAGCTGTCTGCTTGAATGCTCTAAGGTACGGGCAGATATATGGCGAATTGCATAGATAGTTTGATGCTACTCTGGAGAACCAGATCCACCATCTCAACTGGGAAACGTGAGATAACGATGAATTGCGTCACCTTCTAAAAGGATGTCTTTCAGGTCGACACAATAAGCCCTCCTCTTTTTGTATCTCACTTTTGCCGTTATCTCTCGCACTTCGCAAATTTAACAATACTCCTATGGCGAGCCTCACCATCGGGAGCATGAAGTTGAGTGAGGCCTGCTCTTGAGGGCCTTCGAAATCATCGGGAAATCCTAAATGTAAAACTGAGTCCAAACGAAAAAGCCATTTTGTCTAGTTTTTTTTGGCATACATAATCTGAAGAGTAACAAGATTTACGGAACAGGCCGTTTTTATCGGAAAAGATTTTATTTTTTATGTAATTATCGAATAAAAAATGTGCCTTATTTAGCGGCACCACGACGACACTGGTCGCGACGGTATCGGGGTGTTCAACTATTTATCTAAGAGGGGCATAGGTAAAACAGTTTTCTTGATTTCATGACTTATCATGTGTCTTACCGGTCGTGTTGAAGCCAGTGGGAACAAGATTTTGGCGAACCTAAGGACAAAACGATAAACTACCATGTTTACTTACAATGGACTCCAATGGTACCAACGTCGTTCAGATTTTCGTCGGATAGAATGAGAGAAAGCCCACTGCTGTCTACTCCTCTCACCCCTTGCATCCCGCGTAACCAAGTCTGCAGCGAAGCGACACCCACGATTCGACTATAAGCAAAAGCTGATTTACTATATTCATGAAAGATTTACGCCGAATCAACGTAACTTTACAATTCTCGGCAAACTTAGTGGCAAAGTAAAAGCTTGTAGTAAAGGACAATATACAAGGTCTATATAAATAGGCATATTTAATTATGTTTCAAATAAAATGTATCTAAGAAGATTTTTTTAGGCCGAATACATTTCACATGAGGCTAGAAGTATTGGGCTCTCTCTCATTCAATCCGATGAAAATCTAAACAACGTCGGTACCATTTTAGTCTATTGTAAGCAAACATGGTATTTTATCGTTTTGTCCTTAGTTCGCCAAAATCTTGTTCCCACTGGCTTCGACACGACCGGTAAGACACATGATAAGTCATAAAACCAAGAAAAATATTTTACCTAGTATCCTTTTAGATAAATAGTAGAACACTTCAGTACCGTCGAGACCAGTGTCGTCGTGGTACTGTTAATAAAAACGCATTTTTCATTCGATTATTACATCAAAAATAGATTTTTTCCGAAAAAGACGGCTTGTTCCGCAAATATTGTCACTCTCCAGATTATTTATGCGAGAAACTAAACGAAATGGCTTCTCCGTTTGGACTCAGTTTTATATTCAGGATTTCCCGATGATTCCAAAGGCCCTTAAGGTAGACAAGGAGTAAACGAAAGAAATTGGAATGTAATTTGGACTATACTCTTTCCGCGGAGAGAACGGCCAGGGGCCAGATGAATTTCGGTCTGGTTTGCATAGGCTGTCGTAAATGGGGCATGGTTTAAGTACAGTTGGACCTGTTCGAATTTTCCTCTGTATGAAATTTGTGACGGAACTCATAAAATCAAGGACAGCAGTAGCTGTTTGAGTCGCGTTCAGGCCATTAACATTAGGGGATTAGGCTCAAGATTTCGAGTTACCCGTTTTGGGCGAAATGCACTTAAGTGAAATAAAACTTTAAACTCTCTAAAACGACTCTTATTGGTTAGTCTGAGCGAGGTCTGGTCGTTTTCTCCGCGAACAGAGTATAGACAAGTGTGCCAAAATTAATTTGACGCGATGGCGACTTTCTGTTATTCCCGAGGACCAAAAGCTTGCTAACTGTAGCGTAGGGTGTTCCAAGAAAATACAAAAGTTCGAATTTCCTTTAGGATAATGGCTCATTTTGTGAGGTTTTCAAAAAAATTAATCCTTAATTTTTCCGATCAGACACTGTTTAGGGGTTGCGCCCACTCCCTCAATTTTCCCATTGAAATGACATAGTGAAAACCCCCATTTTTACGAATATGAGACTGAAGGGCGTACATTTTAATAAAACGAGTGCAAATACATAGACTTATTAAGATCACCTTCCCGAATGTGACTTTCGCATTTATTTTTGACTTTGACCCCTCCAACCCCTTCCAGAATGCCGGAAAAAAACGAGGATGAAGTATTTTGCGGTATCTTGATCGTAAATATTACTTTTGCGTATGTCGGAAAACTGAAACGGCTGTGTGTTCAATGTGAGAAGGATCATTTATTGTGATGCTTCTAATTGAAAATGTGATGAAGATTTGTGATAAGGGTTATTGGAGGTACATTTCTGTTGTGATTCTGAATTCTATATGCGTACCTACTTACCGCTGTTGAAGTTTGAAATGATGCACCTTGTTTTTTTATAATGTTTTGATTTTAGTTTTTGTTAGATGATGAATAGTTATCGAGTTCCTATTTGAAGTTTGATATAGAGATGACGTTACCTTTTCTGATTTTCCGAGGTACGTTTTGATACACTTCCTTGTGAAGGGGATTTGATACGTGAAATAACCACTTTTTGCAGTTTGAATGTTGCGATCTCATTTTTATGACTTTTTGATAGATTAAGAAATATCTCTGGTCGTTTTTTCTATTTATATTTATCAATAAAAGTATTTGTTTGAAGAATATGACTCCTTATTATTACCGAAAATGCGCTGAAACATTTTTATGCGGCTCAAAAGTGGATGGGGCCCAAACGGACCCCACGTTGTGGTTTATGTCCCGGCGTTTCATGTTGTGGTTTGGAGGTTAACAATAAAGTGAACTAATTGTGTTGATATTTGATTTAAACCCATTAGTTCATGTTATTCAGAGATGGTGTAAATTTGAGATATTTTGTCAAAAACAAATTATTTAAACGAATGGAAAATGTTTAAACAATGGTGAATAAGTAGTAACAATGACAGACGTTTCAGAATCCTGTAGAGTTTGTTGACAAATTTGCAAACAAACTACATCTTTCTGCCTAGTTTCTCAGCTAATCGTTCTTTCAGATATTGTATGGCCGATAAAAAGCAGCTTCACACCATGACAAGAGAAGACTTATTTCTTCTAGGAACGAAGAAGGAATATACGGAGCAAATTCTAAAGTTAGAAAAATCTGAAACAACAGCGGAATGGCAGGCATTAAAAAAGTCATTTGGAAATGATCGAGGATGTTTATTAAGTGTTTTACAGCATTACCACATAATTGGTGGCATTTAGCCGGCTATTTTCCATATCATAATTGAACGGAGTCTACTTCAAACATTGCAACTAGATCTAGGACGTTATCTGCAAGGTGGTCATAAAGTTATGACATTTAAGAGGTTAAATGAAAAAATGGTTCAGTTCAACTATGGTTACATGGAAACGAAGCCTTGAATTATTTTACCACAACAGCTCAAGGAAGGTGCGAACTTGCATCAGAGTGGAGCACAACTGTGGTCATGAGGAATTCGTTTGCTTCCTTTGATTTTAAGACCATATATAGAAAGTAATGATAAACATTGGACAAACTACATGCTGCTTGTCGAGATATTACATCTCGTCTATGCTCATGAAATATCTTTCCTAATGGTCGGCTACTCAGAATGTGCTATAGGCGATTTATCTTTCCAAAAAGTCTGCAACAAAATTCTCACACATTTGAAGCAGCATTAACTTTTTCACTATCCTTCATTCACATTAATGTATAGTATTTTGTATTACACTTAATACTCTTCGAAAAGAGGCGAGACATCAATACTTCAAAGACTTAATAAGGAATTTCAAGTATTTTAGGAATCCTTCCCTTATTATGGCAAAACAGCATAAATTATGTCAAGCATCCATTATGGGAGGTTCGTATAGCTAAACTCGCAGAGGAAGGAGTCGTCAAAAGAGGAGTTTGTAATGACTTACCTTTCAAAAATATTCTTTCTCAGAAAGTAGGTGCAGCTACAACACTATCGAATGTGTTTATTCATGGAATATAAAATTCCATATTTCTGAGATAACCATGTACCAGTTTGTAAGTCCTGGAAAACTGATGAGCATACTTTGCACTACATTGCTTATCCAATTTCCGTTTTGGACCAGTACAAAATGTAGTCAATAGATGGACTGTACTATACATATGTTGATGCTGTATATTATGCGCACTTATTCGATGGACAATATTATATTATGCATTTGAAAAATCTTGAAATTCCTGCTAAACGAACTTCATAAGAACCAATAATACAATACAGTCATTCTACAGTAGTAAATATGCTAAATATACTGTGCATTTATAATTCTGATTCTAAGATACACTGCCTTACAATTTTTCGTGTCGTTCTTTTGCGTTATTTGCAATCCTTGCATTGAAACAAACCAGTACTATTTACACATAATGTTCGAAGTCTATATGTATTTTTATTTCATAATTGAGGTTGTTATATTTATTTTTGTTTTACAGCTCTTATTTACTCGAATGTAATAATAATAAAGCAGAACGGATAAACGAAATTCATATAAGTCTGTTTGTAATCACCCTCAGTTCAAATGGATCCCTGAAATCGAATTGTTCTGCACCGTTTGTGGAGTCACCAACGAAAATCCCTGAAAGTAATTTTTCGAATGATGTAACTGCTGAGCAACGACAAGGATAGATAGAAACAGATACTGGTGGAGATCCTGTCAATGAAGTTATAATAGTAGACAATGTTTCCGTTGAGCAGCTACAGAAATAATTCAAATAAAGAATTATCCTAAAAAAACTAGAACTGGAGAACAACATTCGCAATGAGATGATCAGAAGAATTGTCAGACACATGAAAGATTGCGGCTTAAAAGATGAGCCTGGCTATGTAGAAGTAGTAGAACAAGCCCTGAGGAAGTGGATAAAGAAAGACCATTCTTAAGCCTATTCTCATGGTCGTGAAGATATGTACGCTTTTTTTATGACAAGCGAATCGAAAATTTGGCTCGCTGCCTCTTGAGGGATAGCGAAATATCAAATGGCACAACCGCCATTGAAATGTGAATTTGAAGAGACAGAATTAGTCAGTTCTTCTCAAGCTCGTACAAGATGTGTCTGGTTTTCTTATCATACTTGCTCGTGATTCGACAGTCAAAACATTGCGCGAGAATTCAAAAGTGCTTGAACGATCTACGCATTTTAAATTGATTTTCAAGATAAAACAACGTGTAAGTGCGACGGACGGCGGGCGAAGAATGACCGGGGGGGGGGGGGCTCCTGTGAAACAAAAACGTTTTTTTCAAAATAAAAAAAATACTCGACATATAATTGTGAATATGAATCAACTTCATTATTTTTTTCGAATAACATGTTTTTTTAAATAATTCACGACGATAAATATTATTATTGGCAATATTTTCGAACATTTTGCGACTGAGATGACTAAATCGCAAGCAATTCCTTGATAACTATGAAATTATTGCATTTTTTTATTTGTTTTATTTGTCCCAGTGAATTAAAACAAATTTAAGACGATTTTTTGAAAAATAATCCTTTATTTAATTTTATACTAAATTATTAATACGTCAACATCTTATAATAGTTTTATACTCGTGTACTGTGAAATGAACTTGAATGGGAAATGTAATGTTTCCGAATAAAAAATTACTTGTAAAAATTGAATGTAACAGAGCAATTGTTCAATTGGATATGCGGCCTTTTTTCTTCCAAACGTTTCTTGGAAATCTAGAAAGTCTCGGAAATCTTCTCAGAGATAGTGCAGTTCCCGCTTTTTGTGACTTTTGTTTTATTTTCCGTTACAGTTACGGTTTCAGTAAAGGAATTGCTTCATCTGATTTTTGGTGCAGATGTTTCTGGGTTCGCTTCCGATAAAGTTTCAGCAGAGGTTAGGTCGCACGTATTTGTGATGATCGCAGCTATGATTTGTCCGACTTTTCTTTAAGTTCCAATCGGGTCTTCATTGTAACCTGTTTAAAATATGGAAATTAGTACAATTGTATTGAAACTTCACAAAATTATATAGAAAAATAAACTTCTGTGACTGCAGTAGATTTCCATCCTCCATGTTTTTTTATTGTCGTGATGTCCGCTCCACTATCGGCGGGAATCGTTGCTGAGGTCCTGCGGAAACTGTGACCAGTTTATCGAATTGAATTAGGCAATCCAAGATACGTTGTGATTTTGTAGGGACACTTGGCTATTTTTTTTTGCCAGTCACTTGTACAGTACATTTTCCATTTTCGAAGTTCAAGAAAAATTTGTTAGTTGGCACTTTTGTGGGTCTGAGATCAGCATACTTACTGAAAATAGCTGCGTGTTTGCCTTCAAGAGTATAGAATCGTTCTTTGTGTATTTTTGTATGCGGGAATTTCACAAGAATCACATCGCCGTGATGTTGGATGTCCTCGACTGTAAGGTTAACCATTCATCAAATCGAGATGCCCCGAGAATTCCCAAAACTGCTATGACCTACGAAAATTGCAAATTTCTTAATTCCATCGAAAGTCGTATGTTATGTTATCAAAAATATGAAAATGTATAAAATTTCACAATATTCGTTTTTTAAACTTTATTTATTATGGAATGACTGTTTTTTATTATTTATTTTCATAAAATCATTTTTTTTTAATCCATTTTTTTATTCAACTGTTTTTCTGTTTTTTGAAACATTTTTTTTGTTCGTAAAAATTTACCTTTACATCAAGAAATTGCTTGTCTGGACCCTCATTTCAAAATCGTCGAATTTCTTCTGATGAAAAGACCGCGGCCTTGTTGGGGCGATATCCAACAGATTTGTTTTTGAGGAATTGCCTCCATTTCGGATGAGTGCCAATGTCGATGTAATTTTATTCCGTCATCGTCCTAATGATCGAATACTGACTCCACAAAGTCGTGGGTTTACACTTCTTTGACTGTTTGTTGAAAGAAGCCAGGAATGTTTTTTCGCAAAAAACTGACGTGTTCTTCGATCGCTGCCACGTTTTGAGTATTTTGAACGTTGATTTGTATTTTACCAGTGACTTTTTGGGAATCAAATTTAGTTCGGCTTCTTTAGCCAAAGCTTCGATGTCGTCTCAGATTTTGAAATCTTCGCCGACTATTCCGCTATCGTGGTCTTCCATTTCTCCCGTAGAAATCGGATTTTCTGAGATTCTAATGAAGATTACGACGATTTGCTGATATTTTGACGATGCTGATTTTAGTTTCACAAAACGATAAAACAACGACACAGCGTTGCTATAATAGTGAAGTTAGTAGCAGAGACATGCCTGCGCGTAACTCCAACACATTCATTCAGTCGTGTCAACGCAAAGACATGCGAAAATCGCTTTCGCATCTATATCTGATATTTTTGTTCGCCCCACACGCTCATTTGTTTTTAGATTTGTCAAGATTCCGCCGTTTTCGCATCGCTCAAGAGGCAGCAGAAGCCAAATTTTCATTGCGCGTGTCATAAAAATATATTTCTCGTCGCGACAGCAATATCAAACGTCCCGTACACAGTTTACTCGGTGCAATCAATTATTATCAAATCTTCAATAGAGGATACCGGTTAACTATAAATTTGAAGAAGAATCATCAGCTTTCAGTTTGATTTAATAGAATGTTAATAACTTATAATACTATTTTAACGTAAAATAAATTCAAATGACTTAAGTGGACCATTTTATGAAAAGCAAAAAATTTTATTCTAATTCCTATGCATGCAATATTGATAAAGATCTTTTTTTATATAAATCATTGATTTTGTCAAAAATTTTAATGTAATGAATGGCGGTAATACCATGCTGGATTCACAAAAGTTAAACATTTATCTCATCGATTTTTTTAAAACTTGTAAACTTATTACACATAGAAAAATAGATAATCTTAAATGTTTTACTCCACAATTTATTTTGAATCATCGTTATCGTATTTTATTTATATTTTTCTATTTTTTCAATTCCCTGTAGAAAAAGTCAAAGTTTCCATAATATTTTGCACTATTTGGCTCAGTTTTAATAAAATACTTGAAGATACACATTTTTATTTAAAATGAGAAATGGGGAATCCGGATTTTGAGGTCATAATTAGTTTCAATAAAGCCTTCATACTTATCTTCAAATCATTTTCGCGGAATATTTCAACGTTGAATTTCTCTAGTTTTTCCAGTTCGATTTTTTTAATTTATACATATATTTCTTTATAGGTACTCCAAAAAATCTTCTTGAGGAAAAAATTAGTATAGTAAGCCTTGGCGTAATTTCGGACATTATTAGTTTAACAATTGAAATTATGTTTGTTCGTATTTTTTCCAGAAAAATGTTACTTTTTAAATATTCAAATCTAGTATTGACATTTAGTTTGGTCAGAAAACAGGTTACCCAAAATGAACGAAGATAAAAATATGGAACAAATCTATTGATTTTCCAAACTTCTTAAGTACGGATGACCGCGTCAATAATAAGTTTGAAAAATCAAGAAATTTGTCTTATAATTTTTTTCGACAAAATAAAGTTAAGCGCTGATTGAAGAATCAAAAAGGGAATATTTTTCGACGAGCGCGAATAGCAGCGAGAGCATATTCTGTGAAGGGGATAAACCGGGGGATGAAAAAAGGAAGAGAGAAGAGGGGATCGAAGACTTAGAAAGGGGCAAGATGCTAAGAAAGTCAGGACAAAAAGGATAAGACCGGAAAGAAACAGGGAGGATGGCAAATTGCTCAATGAAATAAAAGCTTTTATGAAAGAATTTAAAGAGGAGACTTGTGGAAGACCTGATGATATGATGAGGCAAGGGGGGAGGTAAAAGAAGAGGTAAGAAAAATAAGACATAAATGGAATGATTTGACGCAAGGGGAGAAAGAAAAGGTTCGAAGTATATTGAAAAGCATAGAGAACAGGCAGAGAGAGAGAGAGAGAGAATGAGGGGGAAAGGAAAAGGGAGATGAAAGCGTTAGAAGAGAGAGTAAGTAAACTAGACATAAGGAATGAACATAAGGTGAAAGAGGTAGAGAGTGTCGGAGAAGCGAAAGAGGGTGGGGCGAATATGCATGAGGAGAATGAAAGGTTGCGTTTGAGACTGAGTAAGGTTGCAAGAAAAATGAGAGGGGAAAAAAGGGAGAAGAGGCGAAAGAATATAATAATTGAGGGCTTGAAGGTGGAGAGTGAAAAAGGAGGGAAAATGATTAAGTACATGATGAGAGACATTAGTGCACAAGTCACTGTGAAAGGAATAAATATACTAGGAGGGAAGAAGGAAGTGAAAGAATGTATGTTTTTAGTGAAAGAAGGGAATGAGGAGGAAAGGTATGAAGTCATGAAGACAATGAATTAGAAGATCTGAGGGAGGGTAGGAAATGGTGAGTGAATGAAAGGGAAATAGCGGAGGGTCATACGAATACAGGTGTGATGATGACGTTCATAAGCGACAAGAGTAATTGAATGCAAGGAAGAGAGGAGAGTAATGTAAAAAGGGATAAGTGAAAGTAGTGTTTTGAAATGTGTCAGAGTTAACAAATAAGGAAGAGGATTCTGGGGGAGAATTGCAAAAGTGTGATGTGAAACTAATAAGCGAAAGGTGAGTGGCTGAGATGGAGTGGAAAGCCATGAATAGAATATTACCAAAAGGATATGTGTGGCATGGTATCAGACATAAAAAATGAAATGGTGGTAGAGGAAGAAAGGGAGAAGTATTCTGGAGCAAAAAATGGACAAAATAATAAGAAGAATTAGCTCGGTAGACGAAGGAAGAAAGGAGTCGAGAAAGGAAATTAAAAATGGGCAGTTGGGGGCGGGGGAGATAAATTGAGAGACTTTAGAGAAGGAATGGTAAACAAAGAAGCAGGGAGTATGGAAGAGGATGAAGTAGTCACTCTGCTAGAAAAACTTCAAAGTTTGATGAAGAAGGGGGTAGGAGAGGTTGGTGGGACGATGAATGCAGGAGAAGTAAAGATAGGACGAAGGAGAGTGTGAGAAAATTAAGGAAAGGGGAAATGGAGAAATGGGAACTCACGAGGAGAAAAAGAGAGGAGGAATTCTGAACAACAAGGGGACTTATAAAAGTGTGCCCGTTTCCCAAATCCCATTGGCAGACTTGGGCGAGAAATTTGAGAGGAAAGGAAAAGTAGGGACAATATTGGGAAAAGGCAAACTGTATTCAGTAGTATACCTGTAAGCAGATCATGTAGATCTAGTAGCAGATGATACAGGAGCAATGAGTCTGATGATGAGAGCGTTCGGAGAGTACGTCGGAGAAAAACATTTAAGGGTGAATGTGGGTAAGACTAAGATGTTATTTTTTAGAAATGGAAGATAAAGAAGAGAGTACAAATGGAAGATAAATACCGAGGTAGTGGAGTTAGTTGATGAGTTTTGCTACCTAGGCTTTTGGTTTGAAGCAGGAGGAGGAAACGAGGTGCAGGTGAGAAAGAAACTGGAATGTTCGACTGAAGTAATGGGATAAGTGTGAGGTGTAGGGAAGAAACGAGAGATTTCTGAGATGGGTTATGGAGGTGAGTTGGAGCTGTCCAGGTTACATGCTAAGGGGAGAAATAGGACGAGAGAAGATGGTGGTCAGGCAACTGAAAAGATCCTAGAAATCGAAGAGAAACTAAGTAGGGGGCATGAAAGCAAGATTGCACAAGCGTGTGCCCAGGAGATTGTGGACAAAGAGAGAAGTGGTAACGTGGAACGTTCGAAATAGAATGAAGAGAAATGCGAAAGGGGGTTTGAATGTGGTATGCAAGAGAGGGGAAGATAATGAAAGGGAATAGAGAAAGAGGAGAGGCAAGGCAAGGAGAGGAAAGACGGAAAAAATCTCGAAGTCAAGTTACGACAGCTGGTATAGGATGGTTAAGAGGGAGGGGGAGCCGGAATACCTGAAAAATATCAAAAAGGAGTGCAAATCGAATACAGTGGTGAGATTCAGAATGGAAGAGGGGGTAAAAGCATGTAAGTATTGGATAAGTGAAGAAGAGAATCTGTGTAGAGTATGTAGGAATAAGTAGGAATCATGGTTGCATATGTTAGATAGGTGTACAGGTGACGAGGAGGAGGGGAGAGCATGAAACGGAAGCCTAGGGCAAGGTCGCAAGCGCCTAGGTGTAAAAACAGTGGTTGAGTCTATATGTAAGAAATATTTGGTAAGATACTGTACAAGGATTGTCGATAAGAAAATATCTAATGGTTCTGTAAAGACTCTCAAACCCGTGAAAGGGAGAGAGTATAAACAAAATAAAGAAAGAATTTCCTAAATTACACAAAAATCTACTCATTGAATTTTTTTTTTAAAGCAGACTTTTTCGAGCATAAAAATAATGAATTATATATATATATATATATATATATATGTATGTATGCATTGCTTGTATATATAAAAAAATCGAATCAGGCGAATCAGAAAAATTCTACGTTGAAAAATTTTATAAAGATAAATAAAAAATAAGCATGAAGGCGTTACCAGAATTTCCTCGAAAGAAAATCCCCAAGATTCGAATAACGCAGTAAATTTCACATAAAAATGTGTGGTTTTATGTAATTTGATTGAATCTGAGCCAAATAGTACAAATTATTATGAAAAATTTTCACTTTTTCACAGATAATTTTAAAAATAAAAATAAAAATTAGAAATGCGATAATTGTCTCAAATAATAACTAATACTGCATTTCATTTATATCCCTCCTTATTTTTAAAATTTTGTTAAATGAAATTGTGCAAATAAATTTTTCAACTTATCCCTTTTGTAGTAAAAAACTGTGAATTAGTAGAGAATGTATTTCATCATTTTAAATTCAAATTGGATATAAATATGGAGCCCCATGTTTTTTCTATTTGTATGAAAAACGACGGACAAATTAAGCCTGAAACATATGAATTAATTATAAATTATAAATTAATCAATTTTAATTTTTCTAAACCAATAATAATTAAAAACAGAAACTAGACAGCAAAGAACGAATGAAAGTAGAGGTAAATGTTAAGATGAGAAGATTCTAATTCATTCTTTTATATTTTATATTTGTTTACTTATTACTTTCGTTTGTTCGGGTTCATTTGCTTGGTCTGTTAAACAACGTTCAGAAACACGGTGTTAATGTTAGAAAAATCTCCAAACTTACACTTAGCTCTAAAATAATGTAAGCATGTAAACTTGATTCATTAGACATTAATTAATAATTTATTCAAAGCTTATATTTAACAAACATTATTTATTTCCTCAAATCATTTTATTTCTAATTTTATATTAATTTCATGTTCCTAATAAGTGAACGAAAACACATAAGTTTCATCAATTTCAACAATATTTTTGACTTGAATTAACCTAAAGGTTTCATTTTACGCGCATGCGTTGATCACGCCCAGCCTAAACAAATCTTCACTCAAAAGGGCTTGCACATTCCGGTTTATTTTTGATTATGTTTTGGGGATGCCTCCCAATTATTTTCAACCTAAAACGAAAAAATTCGGTTGGGCTCTTTTTGAAGTAGATCAATTTTGTTCTAAAATTTTATAGCATATTTTCATCAAAACTCATGAAAAGTGAAGCTTTATTTGCTGAAACTGTTTCATTATAAAATAAGATCTGAGTGTTCAACATCGTGCGATATCCTGACCCATTTGTTAATGCTGAAAATTGGTGCGAAATTTGAATTTATTGGAAATTTCTGCATTTTAGCGTTTCAACGCCTGTTATAGTTTTGATGGAACTAAGTTGTGTAAAATTATCTGTAAATTAAAAAAAAAGTTTCATATCTAATGTCTCTTTTCTTATGCATTTTAGATGAGTTATATGTGGTAGACTATTAAAGATAAAACAATGTATTTTTATATATTTTTCAGATAATTTTGCACAGTTTAATTCCTATAAAAACTGTTTTAGGCCTTTGATGATCTAAAATGCAGAAATTCCCAATAAACTCAATTTTTGTGTCTATATTCAGTATTTTCAAAGGTGCTAGGATATCGCACGATGTTGTATACTCAAATCATATTTTAAAACCCTTCTAAAACAAGTCAGGAATTGTCAGGAAAAAATCAGGATTTCTAACGACTTCTGACGAGAATCGTTACGTTTTTCGCCGGAAAATGATAGGAAGAGTCACATTTCGTGAGAAAATGTTCAGAAATCGTTAAAACTTAGGTATAAAGGATTATACCTTTATTTATGATTGTAATGTACCTAGAGTATAGTGACACAGAAACTATTCCCCTTTGGTTTTTTGTAGTCATTCATATCATTTATTTATTAAAATTTATTTATAAAATCACTTTGTTCTTATATTCAATTATTAATATTTATATACTATATGATTCAGGAGGTGATCCGAGGAAGAATCTGAACATTTTGTCCGTTTTGACGTATCTTATTCTGTTTACGAGGTACATTATATTTATACTAATTTGAAATTTTTTAACAAAAATTGCAGATATCCAAAATCGTCAAAACACGCAAATTCTGAAAGTCTAACTTTTAAATCTGTAATTATGAAATTAAAAAAATTTCAATATTTTATTTTTAATCCTTTCCAGCTGGCCTACCGAGGAGACACCTGATCATAAAGTGAATTTACATGTAATCAGGAATAGTGAAACACGTCAAAAACTATTTGTATGTCCAAAAAAATCTGTAAAATATAGGAAATTAAGGCTTACTCTAATATAGTCCATACATTTAAATGGAAAAATTCAAAATGTTCAAACTATGATATTTTTATGGAAAAGTTTGAGATGACTAATTTCAAAATTCAATACAAATTCTACGAATTCATCGCCTTACTCCATTATTTCTGTGACCAGTCACGTGGGTGCCTTCTTGCCCCCCACAAGACGTTGGAAAGGGAAAGGTATGTGACCTACATTTTTCCTGTGACCAGTCGCAGGGGTGCCTTCCCGCCCCCCACAAGATGTTGGAAAGGGGAAGTTATGTGACTTACATTATTCCTGTGACCAGTTACAGGGGTGTTTTCCCGCCTCCCACGAGACATTGGAAAGTGGAAGGTATGTGACATACATTATTTCTACAACTATATTTTCAAGCTTCCTCAAGTGGCACAGATTTTATTTGACATATTAGTATTTTTGAGGCAGAAATAGGCCAGGGAATAGGTAAGCTAGGTGACAAAGGGATTATCGAGGAGATTATCGAGGGCATTATCTCCGCAGGTGGCCCAACATTGAAGGCGGCGATGCTCGAGGTGCTGCTTCGAGTCCAGTGAGGGGTAGCGTCGTTGCGCACTGTAAGGTGAAGAGAACTCAGAAAGCTGTGAAGGAAACGATGATCGCCCCACGTCAAGAATCGTCAGAATATTCAGAAGTCGTGAAAACTTCTTTCAATTTGTCACTTTTCCTGACTTCCGAAAATTTCCTTTTCCTGCTCTTCCAAAAGAGCCCAACCGAATTCTTTAATTTCAGGCCTAAAGACTTGTGAGGCATTCCCAAAACGTAATCAGAAAGCAACCGCGATGTGCAAGCATTTCTAATTGAAAATAGGTTTACGCTAGTCGTGTGGCGGGATATAAACCTTCCATTCTTTCCTTTCCATTCCACTTTACGTACAGAAGGCGATTGACTTTCAACCAAGCGCATAACATGAAGTCATGTTTTATTCATCGGTTGACTTTTGACCAGCGAATGATCCTTTTGGTTACATCTGAAAGTCAACCGCCTTTTTTTACTGAAATTCAGATTCTTGTATTACTGTGATAGGATAACCCGTCATTTTTTTCAAATTTATTGGTTGTCACACTTGCCACCACCATAATCACTGCTATTTTCTTATGTTACTAGTTTTCGATAACAAATAATAATATGACATAATAATTACAAAAACGATTTTCGATCAAGTTAGCATTTTTCAAATATCAACAAAAATGACGTTTTCTTTGTATTTAATTGATGAAACACTTGTTAAAAAATGTTGAATAGTTATTTGCGATACAAGTGCGTAAACCAGGTGATTGCAAGGAGTGTGATGCAATAATTTTGTAAATATTTATGCTCAAAATTACTTAGTATCCCACCAATACTATACGACTTCGGCAAAATTAAAAAGAAACTTCTGTCGGATCTGTATATTCGAACACTTTTTTTGTTTTTCTATTAGGAATTTCCTAACACCTAAGGGGCAAAACAAGAATTTATTTTATTTTGTTATCAGGAGTTCCCTATCACCTAGTGGCAGAAATTTGAAAAAAAATGCCGTACCTGTCTACTCGTTTCCCCCCCCCCCCCCCCCTCATGTAACACTCCTTTTTTTCTTTCTTCTCTCCTTTTGTCACCAACCCTCTGAAATATTCAGAATCCGTCTAAGTAAATGGTGGTAGAAGTACTTCTGAAACACTTTTGGGCACGATTTTACGATACGTAACCCGCGTGTGACGTAGCTTTTTCAAAGTGCGTATGCGCGATAATGGCTGCCGGTGTGTGTGGTAACTACTTCACACATCGTTACGTCACTGTTATAAGAAGAGTAGCTTCACACGTTATTTAGAGCAACATAAAGTGCAACTTTAGAGGTGGGGGTTGGAAAAAAAATGTTTTTCATCAAATTATTTTTTTCGGATTGAAGAAATACACCACTATTTTCTTTATGTGAAATTTGGTTTTAACTCAACCCTTAGGATGCATGAAGATAGTAAAGAAATGCAAAATTAGCATTATCAAAAGCTTAAATTTTTAAAAATGAGTTTTTCGAAACAAAATGAGAGAAGGTATAAGAGGAAAATTCAAAGAGAAAACTGAAATAAGTGTTCCGTTAACCAAATCCAAAAAACTACATCCTTTTTTACTGAAAAAAATTACAAATGGATCAAAAATTATTTTTTCTAAAATATGATAGTATCTTATTATTTGTTATCGAAAACTGTACAACAAAAATGCGCACTAATCTTCGTAAACTATTGGTATTGATTAAAAACGTACCTATCACGAACGTGTAAAATAATATTCACCTAGGACGTGTTTGGTCAGTATCGGTAAAAAAATTGACCGATCTGCCTACGTAGAAAGAGTGTGGATTGCGAAATAAAAATAAAATCGAGATCGCATAGGTGATCACGCCTTAACGATAAAAGGGTGATAAACGAGCGAACCAGCTGAGAATCGATGATTATCAAGCCCTGTTGCCGATGAATGCCACAGAGAAAACCCTCTCGTATTCATATCATAACTCACCCTCTCCGTTACATGTCAACTTTTGTCTACACGCAAGTTAATGTACATAAGTCGCTGCCAGGAAGTGCCCACATATTTAGGCAGTTGTATAAAGAAGCGCACCTAATTTTTTCATATTATAAGAGCTCGCATCTCTCTGCTTCCGACCTTGTCTAGCATAATTTGTATCATGCAAAGTAGGTACCTAGTTCCCCTATATCTAATAGTTACTTACCGCACCGCAACTGTCAGCTAGGTTACATTTAATCTTAAAACATAAGAAAAAACATAGAACATATTTTTTAATTACTATACACATTATGTTAATACTACATTTTGAAATACTTTGTCTTTCAGTATACTTGAGTCTCGACGTATCCTTCAAAAACTACCCTCTATAAAGGTCATAATATTACATATAATCTGTTGTCTCTTACTTTTGGATACAACTCTTTGTTAGTTTTCAAATGTCACTTTATTATACGTCGGAGTTAAAAAAAACTCTGCATACAAAGAAAACCACCCTTGGAATTAAAACAAATGTTTTCCTTGCCCTGATAATCTTCGCCCCTCTCAACCCTCTTCACCATCTAGCCCACCTAGTCCCCATTTCCTCTCATCCTGTGCTACCCTACCGCCTACCCCTTATACCATCTCACCTACACCCACATAAAAAAATATTCTACTTGTTATATAAGCAATGAAATAAGCATAAATGTTTTTCGGGAGATTCACATATATAAGAACAATGTTTAATTAGGTTTTATTAAAAAATAATGTTAATCCTCGATTTCACAACAAAGTTTAATAAGCAAGTAAATATTTTAGCCATTACATTGGTAATCAATGATGTGAAGTTTGAAAGATTACTGGTAAATAACTTAATATGTCAACAGTGTTTCCATAAAATTAACCTTTCATCATTTTGACGTTGGAAGCTGTCTTGATTTTGCACTGGTTGTCATCTATTTTTATTTGCATGATTGTAATCTGTCAACGTGGCACTAAATAGCACATAATAGTTCTACACGTTTTCCCTGTGCATATTTTGCTTTATAAATTGTACCTATCTGGATATTGTATTTTAAAATAACGTTAAAATTACATGAACAGATTGTATTAAATTACCATTTTGTATCATAACAGCTTTATTATTATTAATTTTTTATTTATTTCATATATGTTCATTGATTATTATTTCACGGAAAGTAATTTTAATTAATAAAGAGTATATTACTTCATATAAGATAAGGATTTGAAGCGATTCATCACTGAAACAGTCACCAAAATGACCCTCTTTTAGGTATCCTTGGTAAATTATATTAATCTTATAGAGTGAGGGGTAGCGTACAATTTCACTATTCATCGAGTCGTTTATATTATTTATTGCATAATCGTTAACGTTTCGTTCTAGAATTACATATATAAGGGTTTCTTTATCGAGGAATCAATGCATACAATGCGGATGTAATGATCACGAGTGACTTTTCTAAATTAAAACGATGTGATGGATAAGTTTCACGACTCACGGAACTATTTTTATTCTTTTACGATATACAATAGGGCGGATTGAACATTCGGAAAGTTGAATCATTGAAACCCAGGAAAAAAGAGACAAAAAAAGTTTTTGTTTTACATACGAAATAAGTAAAAATAAGAAGAGCCGGTTAGTATCATCTGTTTTTTTAAATTTCCAGATTGAATTTGTCTTAAATTCACCTTTGAGCGACACAATTATAACCAGTTTTCTTGAATATTCACAGGTCATAGTCATAGTCACACCAGTAAAGTACCACTTTATATGGCAAGTACATTCCACGGCAGCTGTCAGATGCTCACTTTGAATCGTGTAACATAACTGCGGTATAATAGTATATTTTCCACTTGTCTATAATAGTGTATTGTATATAATATTTTATTATATACTCACTTACGCCTCGTTATTGTAAACTCACATTCGGGTAAAAAGACGTTTGAATTCTTGGTGCACACGATAGTTTATGTATCAAAGGTATGGTTTAAAAGTTTTTCACGTCTTACATTTGAAGTTCGGCTGAAGCGTAGATAATTATATATGGACGACAGCGAGTGCGCAAGCGCGCAGTACAGTTGCGGGTCGACGCAAGAGCAAATGCATAATTATGGGGGTGCACGATTATTATTATTTGCGTTTTTCAAATTCTTCTTCGGGTGAACCCGGTGTTTCATCATGAGCCACGGACTAAGTGAACTGCCTGATGAGTTAAAGATGCTATGAATTTAATACGATGTTAGAAATTTCTTGCGTCGATGTTGTTGTAGGTACAAAATTAGATTTATGGTGTAGTTTGGAGTTCGTCGTTTGCCGCTATTGTCTCCACATAGCGGCCGATATCGCTGGAGGTGCCATAAATCGCCTCTGGATGCTTTTTTAGAGCTTCCATTTCTTACTTCAGAGGGTTTTAGTCGTTTACTTACTGATGATCCTGGAAGTTTCTTACAATGCGAAACGTTTGTGTTCAATGAAAGCGCCCTTTGAGCTACTGCCAGTACCCTACAGGCTCCTAGATGTTCGAGACATTCAGCAGATCTGGCGCGCACATTGCCTGTAACCGAAATCATAATGAGATGAATGGATGCATGTTTCACATTTCTCTATATTGTCTTCCCTTTATGTTTTAGCAGTCTACACTTATGGATCTTCGTTGCACAGATTGCCTTCAAGTTTCAGCCCAATGTGGACAAGCAATGTAGATGATATAGAATCTTCCACTTTTTTTCTCACGCATCACGATGTCATGTCGCTTAGATCGGATGTAATGATCCGTCTGGATAGTAACATCCCAGTATAAGATGGAGTCTTCGTTTTCTAAAACGGGAACTAGAATATATCTGTGGAATGCATCCATTCTGATAAGAGTCGTAGGTTTAGGGCAAGTTGTTGATATATAATGCCCTGTACATCATTATGTCTGTGCGTGTACTCTCTCTGAGCCATAACGCGGCAACCATCAATAATGTGCTCGATGAATTCGTTAGTAACTCCACATACCTGTAATCGGTACGTGTCAACCACGTCTCGATGTAACACGTGCTTCCGATCGTTTCTGGTGCTGACAACCCTATCCCGAATAGCTATCACGAATCCCTCCGTTTTCGCAAATAGGACGCCCTTCTTTAGCCTAATATTGGATGCCCCTCTGTCACCTTCATGTTGATCTAACGTTTTGGGGTGCTCGCCATGGATTCTATTTGTCTCCATTGCGTTTCTTATACCTCTATGGTTTCTGCCCTGATATTCAAGGCTTCCTTTGAGGATGAGTTCAAGGGCGTGTAATCGAGATCTGCTTCACAGGTGGTGTTGAAAAGCGCAACATCTCGCTTGCTGTTAAAATAGTCTCGCAACTCTATAACTTGTGATATACACAGTTGCTTAACATCTGCAGCGCCTCTATCCCTTCTATATCGTGGTAAAACAACCCTTCCAATCGCTGAATTACTGTGGTGCATTCGATGCTTGGTCATTTCAGCGTGGATGGTTCTGTTTATCCTTTTTAAGTCGGTGTTCGACCACTTGATGAGCCAAAATAGTATGTCAGGACAGGGATGGCATAGGTGTTAATAGCCTGACTTGATTGGCAGAATCGAAAGAATTCTTCAGAACCAATCTGAGTCTTGTAGCAAAGGCAGTCAAAAGACTCTTCTCAACTATCGTATGCTGAGTACCCTGAGACTCAAAAATACTCAGATGTTTAGATGATTCACCCTCAGCCATTGCATCACATTAAGTGATCCTCATTCTTGTCCTCTAATTCTGCGCTTCCTAATTCTCTCCTGATTGAGTGCACTGTTCTGCATTTATCCAATTCAAACTGTATGTGGATGTTATTGAAAAATTGCTTTGTGGCACGGATCACTTTCTCCAGTTTCTGGTTTGAAATAGCGTATAGTTTCAGGTCATATGTACAGAAGATGAATCAGCTGATGGCCATCCTCCTTATCATGCACTCTGAACCCATGATTTATTTAATTTTATCTATTTTAGTTATCTGTTTAGTGTTTTGCTCAGTAGATTGAATGCACGCAATGAAATGGTTTGGTTGCCCTAACTGAACTGTGTTCGGTTGGCACTATTTTGGTTGCCTGAACCTAACGAAGGTTTGTGGCAACCGAGCCGGTATGGTTTTGATGACTCAACCTGTTTGGTTGTAACACTTAGGTTGCACGAACCTCCCAGTTCGGTAACAGCTCACACCACGACGCATGCGCACTTGTACATTGAACTGCACTAGAAATTGAGATATATTGTAGAATATCAAATTATACATATACTAATATTTAAAAAGGAGTATTATTAAATTTCTTTTTTACATTAATCTAATGCTTTGTGAGTACCCGTCTTAATTATTTTCGTTCCACCTGCTAGCATACTCGTGCTGCGCAAGCTCGAGAATTCCTTTTTTCTGAGGGAGCAGTTACCGTTATAACGCGCTACCCTAACCGTACCATCAGTGTTTTATAACATTTCATAAGCGTTTGTTGAAGTGAAGTTTTTTGCAGCGAACTTTCTACAATCTATATTCTATATTGTGCAACGCCATGCTTGTCACCAGAGTTTTACTTTCGACTCAATAATATGTATACTGGATAAATTTCTTGGAGTAGGATTTCACTCTTTCCTCCAGTCAGATCTCATTCAATCCATTTGGAGTAAACCTTCAACTTTTGTTAGAGTGACGACTCTAATATAATGAAGCAGTTGCTTCAATTTATAGTCAAATAATACTACTGTAGCCTCTGGGCTGGAAAATTTGACTCGATTAGAGTCAGCAAACATGAACTTCGAAGTTCTCAAAATTTGTCATTTTCAGGCGTATTCTGTAAATGTGTGTAATTTTGTATTCTGTACAATCGTGTTCTTGTTATAAACTATATATTCTTGTATACCCACTACGCAATCCCACAGGAACGGAGATAGTGGGGGGGGGGGCGAATCAATTGATGTAACCGAACACTTGGTTTGCTGTCAACCAACTACACTAGAGCTCCCATATAAGCGCATCTGATTTACGAATTCCTAGAACTGATGGCCCACGCAGTTTCTCAGCTGGCAGGGAGTGTCAACAATGCGTCGCCACCAGTAGCGGAGCGATAAGAGCGGTCAGTACGCGCAGTGGATAATTTCATCAGCTGTCAGCATATGCGTCAGTTTGTTTTTAGTGTTTAGCGAGCTCATACGTCCCTGGCTGTTTACGTTTCGAGCGTACCGATTTACGACCAAGGCCAGTGCGAAGCAATCCTCGAAACTGCCTTTATATGGGAGCTCTAGTGTAGAGCAGTACTCGCAGCCAAACTGTTCGATTATAGTGTCAATGGTGACCAGATATTTACTGCCCTAAAAGTTTTTGCAACATCCTTTGTGTTCTTCTGTTAGGATGTTATTCTCTTCGCAACGAGAGTAAACCTTATCTGCAATTATAGCTGCAAGGTACTTATAAATCGTTGAAAGACAGGCTATTGGGCGAAACTTAGATAGACTTCAAGCGTCTGGTTTTTAGGCAATATATACTTGGAACCTGTCAGCACAAAGCCCCGCATTCGATGTCGATGTTCGATGATCTTTTTGAAGCACCTTGCCAACGCAGAATGTACACTTTTCAGTTACTTGTACCAGAAGTTGTGCATCATGTCCGCACCTGGGGCTTTCCAGTTACTTGCACTTTTCAGAACCGATCAAACGTCTGAGTCTGCAATTGTGGTAGGCTCCATTACAGGGTTGTTGCTTGCGCTTTGTTTTCCTAATTGGAGCAACGCAGCTTCTAAATTGCTTCTGTTTATTTTTCTCCAAACACCTGGCCAGTACTCAGTTATCTCTTCCAACTGAGGAACTTTGATGTCTTGCTGGATATTTTGCTATTTGCTTATTTCAAGATAGAACTTTCTTTTGTCTACCTGAAAGGTTTGATTTTGCTGCCTTCCTGCACTACTCTTACTGTACGGACGCAGTTTATTAGTGAGAACATCAGGTCTCCGCCTTTGAGAAGTCTATAATCTCATTCAATATTGCTGGTGTCAATATCTCGATGTTCCGAGGATGGATAATTTTAGTAACATGGCGTATCAGCTTTCTGATTCTGTTTTCTTTCTTATATTGAGTCAATCGACCCATTTTCCTCCTTACTTTGCTGACATCCATATCCAACCTGGTTATCCATGGTGAATCTCGTTCTCTTCTGGGGCAAAGACTACACTTGTGGACCTTGTTCAACGGCCCAACGTTCTAACCACTGTTACAGCTGCACAATACACAAGAGTATGCACCTGTAACACAGTTAGTGGTGCTTAGTGGTCTGCTAGATTCTGTTCCTTTATTCTTGTAGCTAGATGCGGATATTTAGGTAAGAAGAGACGATGATGTTCTCTCCTCACAATGTGCCCGCGTTTCTCTGCCTAAAAATAAAGACGCATTATATTTCTGTTCATATCGTATGTCTATTTCAATCGCCTTCTTGGTTGCTGAATTGCTTGTGCCTCTGGTTGAATCAGGCCGTCGGCCTCTGGAGGACGTGGTAATGATACTGGACCATCTTCAGTTTGCGCAGGAACATCAATTGCACGATGATATTGTATTGATAAGATATCTTACTGCAACTCTCTGTATATGAGGATACTTTGTAGCGAACTTCATCCTTAAATTGTATCCCTTTTCGCATTCAGTCTAAAACTTTACACTTTCGTAATAGAGATGCATCAGTTCTTCTATCATTGCTGTATTGCAGTTGATTACGCTAGCCAAAGCATCCTCAGCAGGCACAGTTGATGTATTATTGTTTGCCGTTGGTCGCAGATGTTCTCGCTGGCCAGATTGTTGATCTGTAAGATCTGCCTGACCATCACGCAGTTCACCATCACCACCATACCGCATGCTCTGGACCCCAGCGGCGGCTCCAGGGCGCTATGACCATTAAGCCAAACCCCATTCCGGACAAGTGTAAGTCGTTTGGTTCTAGCCTCGTTATACTACCAGCGATTCAGAAATTTATATGGTAAGGGTAAGTGAGGGATGTGTAGGAGAAGGAATAGGTTTAGACAAATCTAGAATTAGCGTGTTGTTCATTCAAACGAGACACTCGTCCCACAACAACTGATTGATACACCCATAGGATGATGCATGCTCTTTACTCTAACCACATCCACTAAGCAAAGCTCTTCACGAGGGCCCAAGAGTATCCAAAATCTTTTGTTTCAGATATCAATCTTCTTCTTATACACAATTTCTCTCCATACATCCTTATCTTTGCATACATATTTTGCTTCCTTTACATCCATACGTCTTTTGATACAAGATATTTTGTTTCCACGACTCTTTATCATGCTGGTATCCAGTCTGCTCAACATTCTCTGCCAATCATCGACTGATTCTGCTGTAATCATCTCATCATTTGCAACCGCCAGTTCACGCACTTTTACTGTCCCCGAGATTAACACCTTCTTCGTGTAAGAGAGCCATTCTCAGATATTTGTCCATGTATATATTGAACATAGAGGAGGACACAAGGCAGCCTTACCTAACGCTCTGCCTAATATCAAAATAGTGCCTCAGTTTTCTATTTATTCTTACACTCGCCCTACTACCATTATATGTGACCGGGTCCGAAGAAAGGTGTTTAGAGTCTAGAATCAAGCTTTCCAGAAGAACGCGTTTCAGGTTTGACAACACTTGCCCGTCGTTCTCTTATGCTTGTTTAGCGCAAGTCTCAGTCGACAATCTGTACATAGGCATTTTGTGGATCGCTGAAACATGGCGATCCCAGAATTCAGAAAATGTAGTATACTCGGACTTTTTGAGAAGATGCTTACTAAGGGTTTTACTTGAATCACTGAATCCAGATTCGAAGTCAAAATTGCTAAATTTAAAATGACGTAGCCAAAATGGCAAACCCAAAATTCCAAAAACGTACAATACTCGAACATTCTTGAAAAGATTGCAAGGGAGAAATAAAATGCAATGACAATATTTTTCTATTACTCTGTATCCTTTAATGTAATATTTTTCTAAATTAAATCATCACTCTTACAACAATGTTATTATCCTCTACTTAAAATATATTGGATGTGAGCTTAGTGTACATGGGAAATGAAAGGAATACATCTGTATGCACTGAAAGGTCTGAAGGGTAACTTTCGCTAGAAATGTCGAGGAAATCTCCCCGATTATAAATATCCAGGGTAACTTTTCGAAAAGTTGGTCGCTAATTGTTTAAACATTGTGTAAGACAAATACAGTATTTATAAAAAAATATTCTGTGTAATACTTTTTAGAAGGTTGGGACTAAGGCAAGACTTTTTTCACTTTACACTTTTTTCATATACTTAATCAATTTTAAGTTATTGCGTTATAAACGACTAAGCTCGCACCAAAATTAATGTATTGCCAGGAAGATATTGCAGTACCTTTTGGATCGTAAAATTTCGATAATATGCAAATTGCTTTTCCAGACAAAAACTCCAGAAAGAAAAAATAAATTTTCCATTCGAACGAAAACTTTCCTTTATTCGAAAGTATGAATATCAAAACTATGAACAACGAAAGTATAAACAAAATTTTCAGCTAGATCGGAAAAATTTATTTTTTTCTGTGTGGAGTATGTGTCTTGAAAAACAATTTACATTTTCATCGAAATTTTTCGGTCCAATCTGTGCTGAAAATGTGTCAATTTTAATACAAATTTAATTTTATATAACGCTAGGCCGAGAAAAATCTGTTCCGAATTTTGCATGGAACGCTGTTACAATTTTCGTAAGCGAATATTTGGTGTGATATAGGCACAAGAAGCGAGGCATTTTTGCATAAAATAGTGCAATCTTAGTAAAGCAATGTTCAGTTCGAAAAACGCATGAAATCCGTGCTTTTTGGATATGGCTTTCTTGCGGTTTGACGCTAGGGGAGACACGCATGCGCGTATCGCCTAACTCTAAACAGTTCAAGCGCAAAAAAGCCATACCCAGAAAACACGGATTTCGTACGTTTTTCGTACTGAACATTGCCATACCAAAATCGCACGAATTTGAGCACGAGAAGTAGGACGCATGTGTTGCGATTCAAGTATCGTATGATAATATTCCGTGCGAAGTTCGGAACAGATTTTTCTTGGTGTATGACTTGAAAACGCTTAATTGTACAAAAAAAGTGTATGTAGAAAGAAGCCTAGTCTTGTTCAAGCCGTCGGAAAAATATTTTACAGAATATTCTTTCTGTAAATGCTGTATTTGTTTGAAAAAACTCTTAAAACAATTAACGACCCACTATTCAAAGAATTACCCTGGCTATTTATAATCAGAGTGCTTTTCTCGATATGTTAGACTAAAGTTACCCTCTAGAGCTCTCAGTGCATACAAATATATTAGTGGCGACTGAATTATCCTGTCTATATTTTGGTAAGAAAGTGGTTTCGTTCAACACTGCTTAACTTTGCCAAATTTTGATCAATCGATCTTGGACGAATTGCATATGAAATGTAAGATTTCAGCATATTGAAATCGTCAAAACATCAGAATCGATTTCCTATCCACCAGACCCCTTTCTTTGGAGCCGGTCTAGTTCAGGCTCCAGGTGATTTTGAGTGGAAAGTTTTTGAGATGCTTTGATATTTGGCTATTTTAATAAAATTTTGGGTGCTCTTTTCAAATTTTCGTTTCACAACCTCGTATTTACACTGCTAACGCTACCATCTTGAAAGAATGGCGTCGAAAATAACTTCTTTTCGGTTCATTTTTTGGTCTGAATAGTTAGGTAAAAAATCAAAATGGGGAACATTTGTCTTAATTTAGATTTCTACCATGCCGTGCACGCTTATCGCCGCAATATTTGAGAAATGGCGTCAACAACAAGTTTTCCGAATTTCTGGTTCATTATAACGCAAAAATAGTTATGTAACAAATAAAAATTTCACTTTCAATCAAACTTTAAAAATAAAATTTATTTCTGTAAAATCAACCATTAATGGGCCAGGTTCGGTAAAATGTTCACTGGTTGAAGGAATCGACCCTTCTGTGACAGCATTGGTAGGATCGTGAAACGAAGTCGATACAAGAACCAAGCCTGCATTCATTTCGTCACACAATGGTTCCTGGATGACATTGGTCTCTTCATCTTTATTTTCACCTTCACCTCCATCTTCATCATCATCTACATTTCCATCACTATCTTCCACTCTTTCGGGGATGTTATTGCAGGTACTGTTGCAATGTCTGCAGAGTATTAAGCATTTGAGGCCTGCCCTTCTGCATTCGCAAGCTCCACCCTGACATCCTGTCGTGCATTTGTGAGAAATGAGCTTTAGTAGATCATCTGGCGCACGATGGAGATTAGTCCGTTCTTGTCCTCCTTCCAGCCACATTCTTCAGGATGCTTCTCGATTCCATGCCACTGCAGAGCCTGGTGATACGTCCGGAACTAGTTCTCTCGTGCTGCTGCTTCAGTCGGAGGCAATGACGCAATAATAAATTTATTTTTATATGCAAATTGTAGGAAGCACAGATATATGTATTTATTTGTAATGGGTTTTTGCCTAGCAAATTTAGAAATTTTATTTTTCCCTGATTGTAGAGAGCTGATCTATATCTTCGCCCACAACTACCGCGGATTCAAAAGAAGGGGAGGTGTCAATTGCCGTGTTAATTATTAGCGTATCCGCGTCTTCGTAAGATTGTTTCACCAAGTTGACTAGAAATTTTTTTCATGCGACACAGCTCGGGTCATTGTCTTGTCAAGAAATATGTCTAATTGTCTACTGAAGCATTTACTCTTGATCTTCGGAATCGATCCGCATATTTCGTACTGCGTTCAGCTATATCGTCCGGACAGCCATCAAATATGAGCATGGAATTCGATTTATCATGCGACTCAATGTACGCGACGTAGTTTACGTAGATAGACGAAAATGTTGCACTGCAATTCCATACGACTGGATGCAGTAAAAATGTCCTCCATCAATAACGTAGATAGCCTCTCCGAAATTAATGTAAGAGGCGCATTGCTGAAAAGTTTTATACAACGAAGATTAGATGCGCTTGCGCATGCTTTTCTTAAAGAGATAACGGAAAAGGCGCCAGTTCGTATACGAGGAATTCCTTAAGTTGATCATCACACTTTTTGGGCAGATGCTGGGTCGCAAGGGACAGAAGGTTCAGGGGGAACCTTTAGAGTGGTCTATACTTTAGACCTGAATTTTTTACATTCATACCGGCTTACTATATAATAGTTATACAATCCAATCGGCAACCATCGTAAAAAATGAGTGGAGTTTGCCTAACACGTGATGGAGTAAACTCTGCGAGGCTTGTCTGCAACTCCGGTTTCAAATCGTCGAAGGCTCCCGGGATCAAAATCACCCTCGCCCAAAAACACCTCGTTTACGCGCATGCCACATTATATAATAAGAAATTAAAAAATTGAATTTTCGATTTTTCAATTACAGTTTCGATGTTTAAGAAAACCGTGAGTTCTATCAGAAAAAAGTTAAAAACGACTTTATAGTTCTTTTTAAAAAAGACAATTTGTTTCTTACACGTTTTTTTGTATTTCGCAGTTTTGCCGGAGAATGGAATTTTTGTTGAAAGGGTTACCACGACTATTACAAAAATTATACGTTTAATCAAAAAATGGATTGTCGTAAATTTGTCTATCTTTTTGAGATGAACAATTTTCCTCGTCAACATTTTTTCCGTATCCTGCATATTTTGGCTGGAAAATGAATTTTTTTTAAATGCGTTATCACGATTGAAACGAAAACTATACATCTCATCAAAAAATCGTCTGAAGTAAATTTTTAGATATTTCTAAGGTAAACCACTTTTTCCTGAACATTTATTTCGTATATCAGATAGTTTTCCTGGAAAATGTAATTTTTATTTTCAATAACATTTTTTATGATTAAATCAAAAACCATGCATATTATCAAAAAATAGTCCAAAGAAACTTTGTATTTTTTTTTAGAGTCAACAATTTTTCTTCTCAACATTTTTTACGTATCTCGCATAGTTTGGCCGGAAAATAGAGTTCTTAATTTTTTTAAATGCATTCTCGATGTATAAAACTGGTTGTAATTATTGTTGGATAAAAATGGCTGGTTAACGAACTCGTCCTTTCTTTTTCATTCTTTTTCAAATCCTAATGATTATTGTAAAGGCTTATCAGAATTTAAGAAACCTTCTTTTTCTTACTTTTTCTTTTTTTTTGTCTGCGTAATCTTATTTTATTCCATTTCATTTTGTCTACATTATTAAATTTTTTAAACATGATCGTCTCTGTAACCTGATTGTTGAGCGCGAAGCATGAGAATTATTTTGAGAATGTAATCGTCAAAGTCGCGGGTGCTTTGAGAACCTTCTTCAAAGTCAAAATGAAAAAAAATGTTTTGTACTGATTTATTAATGTAGTTCATTAGGAGTTTGAGTCAGCTTTAGATTGAAGGGCCTCACGTAAATGTGCCCGTCTGAGGTCGTCCTATTTTTTATATGATTTTCTGGTTGAGCATATTCCAATTTTTCCAAACAATGTCTAAGTAATTAAGTAAATATTAATAAACACTTTTAGCACATTCTCAAGCAATTATAACTTTATGAAACCTTTTTTTACTTATAATATTATATCATTGCTTGTTAGGATGCGAAGAAGAATCACCGACACCCTAACTGATGAAGAACAATAACCAGGAATAATTACACGTATCAAAAAATAGCATACTTTAAAATGAACTTTAGCTTATGAAAATAAGAAAATCAGAAGATAAGCTAATGACACAAATAGTGGGCCACCCTTTATTAGTGGGCTTCCACCTCTAGTTACCACCTGAAAATATTGAATAAGAGAATAGATTTTTAACTTGTCTCTTTCATGAAACTTCTAGACATATAAAGTTATGAATATGCCGTATGAAAATACAGTTAATAGCCGAAATTGTTCGGCTTATACTTCTGATGATTTTACACATTTAAAAATGCAGATAAATGCATTTAATCTCTATCCAACTTGACAATAACTTTTTATACAGCTTTGAATATGATTCTAACCTTAAGTGGCGCACTACTAAAGTCTTTACCCTATTAACCAATTTCAATTTTTTTGTTTAAATACTTCCTTTGGATATCAAAACACAACTGTCTTTTGCTCGACATGATTCGATAAATTTCAACATATTCGATCTGCCCTAATGTACATATGTCACACTAACTGAGTAAAACATGTAAAGTATGAAAAGTAATGTCAATATTTAATTAATTTTGAATTCAAAAATGAACTTTGTGATCGGGAGCTAAAACATTGACGAGTGTGAGAGCCGGAAATAGAAATTTAGTTTATCTCGAAAATTCAAGAATTTTGCAGCTTGTGATAGGTCTGCGAGCACGAGCACCTACATAACCAGCGGGGGGTGCCGAAACCCATTGTGAGACCATCTCTACTCCAAAACACCATCGAAAATTCAAGACCCTCATATGCGTACACGTGACTGCTTTATAGTGAAATGAGGGGTGTGTTGTTGCAGGATATATTTTGACTATTCAGTCAGCCCTTCCTCATTGTTTACCTCGGCTGTAGAAATCGATCCAAAACTCATCATCCTACTCTCGATTCTGACTCACCAATATTGCGATGCTTGGCGCATAATGTATAATAATTTTTTAAACAACTGCATGTGAAGTTCGGTTTCTCGTACCTGCGTAGCATGCATTAAGTGCCCGATTCTCAAATGTTATGGCAGAATTTATTCGCGCGCACCTAACCGTGTTCGGATGGAATCGGCCAGTTATTCGCACACTTCGCACTCAGTTATTTAAAAAATAATACGTGTGGGAAGTGTGAATGCTCAATCATCTTGAACAATCGTCTTGAATCACCCACTTTGCGCACTTGTCCCACAATATCCTATATTAATCATTGTTACGTTTGAACAGATACATATGCTAGGATTTATTTTATGAAGTGGAAAAGCAGTTCGGCCGAAACTACTTTCTTCACAGTAATTTGTGTCCAAATTATTCTTTCACATAAATTACATTATTAAAAAGATTAAAGACTAATTTGGGCTGGTTTAACGAGTTGAATTAGTTTAGAAAAAGTTTTGAAAATGCGGAAAAGTTGTCTTTTGATATTTTAAAAAAGTATCAAACCTTTTTTTCAAAAAAGGGTTCTGTTTTAAAATTTTTCGAAATTAAAAAAAAAAATTTTTAAGTACTTTCAAAAACATTTTTTTTCTCCTCAGAAGCAAAATACGACGTTTTCTCTCTCTAAATGCCCCTTGCGAAAAGAAATACCAACTGAATACCATTTCCAGATTAGATTCGAAGAAACCTTAGTATTTTTTTAGTATGTTCCCCACAGTTTATACCTACATTACTTTTAAGCTATTGAAATAGACCAGGGTCAAAAGGACCGTAGTCTTCTGTTGACCAGAATATGACTGCTTAAGCCAGGTTTACAGGTAAGACAGGCCTATACTACATAAACACGTTGTCTTTCGTTGGTATCTCTTTCCACGAGGGGCGGCTTTGAACCTTTCACCATCGCATACAATAAAAGGCTTCGGAGCGAAGCTGGTCAGTAATTGGCAAAAAATGTAACTCAAGTATTTTAAGAAGAAGTTGCATGTATGTCAACTTATATTTAAAAGGTTTTGTGTATCATCCATTGTACACAGTGGCGGTTCTAGGATTCAACTTTGGGGGAGGCTAGGGTTTGTCAACAAAATTTTTGCAGGAAGAAAAACGTTTATTTATTTGTATAATATGGGTCTTTATTTACATTTTTTTGGACTATTTCCACTATTTCTTCAGTTTAAATTTCGATCTCTTTGTGAACGTTGCCCAACGCCAACCCGTTGAGTCTGGGCTCAGACATATTAACACGCAGGTAGGTTTTCAATCTTTTCAGCAGCGAAAAAGTCCGTTCAGCTGTTGCCGAAGTAACAGGGATCGTCGAAAACAATTGCAACAATATTGCAACGTTCGGGAAGAAATTATTAAATTTCTTCGATTTGATGACATGCAGTGCCTCAAGTGCAATCTGGGCTCTCTTCAACTCTGTGTTCTTGCAATTCTTGTGCCACAAAATGATTTCTTGTTCAAGCTCGGTTTCGCTGCAGTCGTTCAAATCATTTTCATAAATTTTCGCAGCTTCCACGATTTTTTCGACTGTGTGCTTGGTATGATGTGCTGGAATGAAACCCTACAGAGCCAGAATGTCCAGGAATTTCCCTTTGAATCTCAAACCCAAAAAAGAATTAATAATGAAATTTAGAAAAAGATAGTAAATGGTGGCACTGTGAAAAAGTTTGATATACGAGTATCATTAAGAGCCGATATTTACCATTTTTTATCGAAAGTTTACAATTTGAAAAAAATTACCGGAAGTATCCCAGAAGCGTCGTATCGTTGGTGAGTATGTTGGTGCGGTTTTTTTTGCCGACCATATAAACGAGGAATTTTCAACTCGAATCCTATTTCGTCAGCAATTCTCTTGATTTCTTCAAAAATTCATCGAAAGATGCTTCATTCTTTCTTTTTTCAAGTAACAAGTCAATTACATTGGCGACGTGAGCACAAGCTGATGATATCTGAAGTTCTGGTGTCTGGAGAGTCCTACTGAGTGTCAGGATTGGAGCATTGACAGC
>JAUMHM010000031.1:9709130-9719430 GCA_032362435.1 Melikaiella ostensackeni
GGGTTGCTTCGCACTGGCCTTGACACTAAGGCAGTACCTTCGAAACGTAAACAGTCAGGGACGTGTGAACCATTTCCGTCTCTCGCCCCGACCTCTGAGAAAGTGCGTGGGCCAGCAGTTCTAGGAATGCTTAAATTGGATTCGCTTATATTGGATCTCTTGTGTACTTTAATCGAGTGTGAAGCGCGAGACACGTGATGATAATGTATTCGTTAAAGTTAAAGGAGCTTCAACTAAAGATAATTCAAAATCACCGAATTGCAGTTGTCAGTGGTTTAACCTTTAATTTTAAAAGGTCTTTGCCAAAATGAGAGGGAAGTAAAAAGATCGAGTGCATAGCGCGAAGCAAATACATTATCGAGCGCGAAATCCGACAGACGCGCGCCCTGGGCGCGCTCAAACTTACGAGCGAAGCGATTATGATTTATGTAGACTTTTTTTTCAAATAATTTCTAGACGGTTTACTGATCGTTTTCTAGTAGGAGTATTTCTTTGGTGTAGGTCCTTGGCGGGCGCTGTTCCGGATCTGATCAGGCTAATAGTTGTCCTGACCGGTCCCCGATTTTTAATGGTGCCAACTGGTCTGGTCCTGACCAGATCCTCGTTTGAAATTTTACAAGTAATTCAATATACTCAAGTGAAAATCACTCGACTACAAAGAGAAAAATGACATTTTCTCCTTTTCTGAAAAACTCTTCTTCCACGATGCTATATGCGTCACCTAAAACTTCTATAAACATTTTTTTGATATATTTTTTTTTACTCATATTGAGCATGGCGGCTTCACGACAAAATTTTATTACATGACTTTTCGTAGGTAAATTGTTTTAAATCAATGGTGATTCAGAACCGCAGCAACAAAAATAAAATTAAAAAAGTAATTTTAAGGAACACACTTAAAGTGACACTTTCTTAAAAAGTTATTAGATTCAGAATTTCTTGGAAAATATTGTCAGGTACTAATTAATATATTCAATGAAACAACTAACACAATCCAATTTACTATATGCTCTTAAAACCGCAGCTGAAAATTAATATATAAGAATAAGAATAAGTTAATAAATTCTAAAATTCCTACTGTGGCAAAGAAATGACACTTAAATTAAATTAAACTTAATTAAATTCCACTTTCTAGTTCCCCCGAGTGAAAATTCTTCGACTTGGTTCCGACTTGAATTACCCCTAATCAAGACGAAGTAGAGACGAAGTGGAGACATATTTCTACGTCTCATTTTTGAGACGGAGCTAGACTTTATTTCACGCCTTGAGACGAGTTTCTACATCTTGGAGACTAGCGTTTACAACTTGAAGACGAATATTCATGACTTGAGTCGAAGTTTTATGTCTTGAGGCAGTAAAAAGGTTGCCTATAGCCGTATAGACCAGGGCAGGTATACCTGTCCTGACGAAAAGGGTCATCCTGATTGTCATAAAAGCTAATCCTTGTTTATAGTTAAACAATTTTGTATTTTTTTATACAATATATATATATATATTGAATCATTTCATTTATGGATTTTCATTTGCATTATACTTGTTTGGCGGAAATACCGAAATTGTTGTCTGTTTTTACGTATTTCTTACGGTTCAGGAGATCTTTATAGAAAATTGCAATTTTAATCTTTTTAAAGCAAATTTTTTACGGCTATAGTCATTAAGACACACAGATTCTGAATTCTTCTCTTAAAAACAACTAATTTGAAAATTGGACATTTTTTTCTCATCAATTTTAATTTTTTGCATCTGTCAACAATCTCATTTCTGAGACCAGAAAGGTTCGTCTTAAGTCGAGCTAACGCCGTCTCAGCTCTTGTGGCCATAAACTCATAAACTCGACTCAATTTTGAGACGCAGCTAGACATTCCCGTCTTCAAGTCGAACTCAAGTCTGAATCGAGTCGAAATCAAGACGAAGCATTTTCACTCGGGCCCCTGGGCTCACCGAAAATATTTGTTCTACGCTCACCGAATTTCGATGAACCCAGGCAGCGCCACAATTCTTTTACATTTTATCTTTTTAAATAAAAAATGAAATCTTTATACAGTCAAAGAAGAGTTGTGTTTCGAAGAATTTGATGCGAAAATTTTAGAAGGAAAAACATTGAAAACATGGTTTATAAATCTGAAGTAACGAAATTTGAACGGTCACATCCAGAAAAAAATGTTGATTCTATTGAATATTGGTTGAACAAACCAAATACCTCATTGGATTACCCAAAGATTTGATAAAATTAATCAAGAAGCAAATTTATTTGAGATTCAACCAAAATTTTATTCAGACAAAGATGCAGCAGATACACTGGGCCCTCAACAAACTTCCTTTCGACTTACTGCCTTCCTAGAATTCTACCAGCTCGCATTCGGTGACGAGGGGGCCCGAGGGATACGGAAAGACGCCCGGCGACCTTGACGCAATCACGCAGTACCGTAGCGACAAAGCGGGCAGTTTGAAGACTCGCGTGCATATTTCGGATTTATTTTTAAATACACGCGGAAAATTCTCTTTTCATCAATTTTTCTTCATTATTAAAAGACGTCCATCCTTTATGATAACAAAGTCTTCATTTGTACAAAATACAGTTAATTAATAAATTATGCATTCCCACTCCAAATAGTTCATACGGTCCTGACTGTTTACATCGTAGAAATTCTTGGAAGAGCCTTACGGTCAAAGTAGGCAATACCCGAGACTTGCGCTAACTCGAGGTTCTAGTGTATTAATCTAAAAATTCTTCTCAATTTCACAAAAGTTGACCCTGTTAATATTCAAGCACACCATTTTATAGATTAATTAATTCAATACAGTTTTGGATTCTACTATGTTTGAGAGTAAAACTATAGACAAAAATTATATAACAATACTGTACTCTCTAAATATGAATGAATTAAATTTGACTAAAAATTAGTTAAAAATTGAACACTTCTTAGACCAATTCATAATCAGATTTCTTGGTTTACCATCCGATCAAAATTAACTACTTTTTAATGAAAAAATACTGAAATTCCAGATAAATTTTACTCAGATCACAATATAAAAACTGCAGTCAATTTTACTGATTCACTTCTAAAAATTTATTCTATTCAGGTTAAATCAGAAAAAATTTACTGTAATTTCAATAAACTTCCGATAGTAATTAGTATATTCTCACTGTCTGAAACATTTATAGTAGTTTTTTCATAGAAATCACTGACACTTCGATTTTTAAAATGTTTATTTTTAATGTGAAACGAAAATTTCTCCGGATAAATTCTACAAGGCAGTAAACTCTTTTAATGAAACACTCTGCAAAAAGAAAGTTCATTTTGAATTAGTACCGTGGTTTATTGAACATATAGCTCATTCATAAATGAGTATGCTGAGAAAAATATTTGGTTGGGGTAACAAAATGATTTTATTTCTATAAAAGTTACAACATATTTTTGTGGTACTGACAAAATTTTGTTTACATCAACAAAACATTCGTAATCTCACCAAAATTTGGTTCATTTAACAAAAATCGAATTTTTGTTATTTTAAATGAATTTTGGTTGATTCAAAAAAAGTTTAATTGAAATAATCAAAATATTTTTCTCGTGTCAGTGTATCAAAATGAATGTATAGGAGAAACTGCTCTCGAGCAGGCGCGAAAAATTGATGTGCACCATATTACGCATTATTACACTAAGTATAATGTTAATCAATTATAGTTATTACGCCATGAACAAAGCTAATATATTCAGCATCGTAATAACAATTATTTAATAATTAATACTTCACCCAATAAAGACGTTTCAATTCTATCTACAATCACATATTCATTGTACTATAATGTTTCTGAATCACTGTTATATTCAATATGATAATATTTTGCAATATTGTAGGAACATGCGGTTAATTGAATTAACTATCTTCTCCTGTATATCTAATAAACTTAATGGAAATATTCTTGTAAAATCTGTTTGTAATAATGCTCAAAATGTTTTAAAGCTGATAAAAAGATCTCTGCAGTACACTCTTCTGCAAATACATATAGTCGTCCATCACAATCTAAATAAAATCAACAGCTCTGAAATTTTCACTCTATTCTTGTCGAGACTCAATTATAAAATGTCGCATACATAATTACAACACAACTTCCACCAACACTAAGCACTCATCTTGAAACTAACATAATAAAAAACATCACAAACCGTCAATCAATGGTGCCGGCTGAGCATTGATCTGCTGATGATGATGCTGCTGCTGCGGGTGCGAGTGATGCCGTGCAGGATGCATTTGTAACAAATGAGATCTGGCCTGCTGCTGCGAAAGGGTCGGTGAAGGTGGTTCCCAAGGTCTCGTCACCGTGCTACCCGGTGGAGCATCTTCGTCTTGACAACATATCTTTCTCCCCGCGGCAGTTGCACTAGCCACATTACCAACGACAACAGCATGTGCATCGTTATTATTATTATTAAGACTACTATTATTATTATTGCCATTCTCATTGTCATTACTCGAAATTCGCAACGCACCCGTCGCGGGGCTTCCACTACCACTGCCACTGACACTTGCACTGCCAATGACATCAATAACCATCTCGTTGATTACAGCCGCCGACTTGGCAGTTCCCGGAGGTGTCGCGATACCACCGCCGATCATCATCACCAATTCCTCGTCTCTTCTTCAGACACTTCCACCTTACCCCCTCTATTTCCTTCCACTATCCCCTCTTCTCTAGAACAGCTTCACCTTCACCCTTGGTAAGGAACTTGTTATCCGTCGGATCTGGCCATCTCCAGTTCCAAGCTTCTCACTCAAACTTATCCGATCACAAAACCACTGATATTATTTCTGATTACACCTAATTCTTCATCAAAATTCACAAACGATCACCATTAAACCAATACCCATTACCTTCTTCATCCTCCAAGCTCGTCTTAACGATATCAAAAGTTTGTCTTTGATAGTCCAATAAGGCACTAAAGTACGCAAGCGCAATACTAACCACGCGGGTGGGGCCACTCACGAAGAAGGGTAGTGCCCCCAAAGTCTAGTTCGTTAGGTTGGGTGTAGGTCTAGATCTTCAACCGGTGGGTACCCGTGACTGCTCGCGCTCCGCCGGATTCGAGCGGATTGGCTTCCGTTCAGAGTTTCGAAGCTCACCCAGCCTGCCTGCCCTTCCCCCCACCCTCACCCTGAAGTATCCACGAAGAACCTCGCGCTCCGCTCACCACCCACCCCATCCTTTCGCTCACGAATACCTCTCGTGCCCCTTCTACTGTGCCCGCAACGTTAGCCACTGCGCACGGTTCCCAAAGGTGAGATCAAGATTTAAGGTGCTCGCTTCGAGAACGCTGTGCGGCATTATCGCATTGCTTGGTTAAGTGATGCATTCGTTTGTGTGTGTTGGTTTGTGTGCTTGTGTATGGGTGAGTATTTGCATGCTGTTGAATTCATGGTTTGTGTGAACACCTCCCGCAAGGGCAAGAGGTACAAAAGCTCTGGAATTACGCGTCAAGTCGGGGGAGGCAGTTCACCGCGAGAAAGGGCATTACGCGCGCACGACTCTGCGCATCGCGACTACTTGCGCTACGCCCCTCGCCCCCGCCCACCGACCATTACCGGACGATCGACCAATTGGGTGACCTCATGAACGCCCACCTGTCCGTCACCCACTCATACCCTTCCACCCCCACACCCAGTTTAACCAGTGAGCAATACCAACTGTCCCAACCCCCTTCTTATAGGTAGGAGAATCTCATTAACGCTTAAGCACCCTCCCTTTCCCTCTTTAACTCGCTATCTCTCTCTTTTGGTGTGGATCTGCCTTTATCTCTGTTTCAGGATCTCATTCCTTCACCTCCTTGTTGATGATAGAGGAAGAGAGAGACTGCTTCTCTCTCGCAGTTAGTTTTACGAACTCACCGACTCCACAGGCAATTAATCCCGGAATCGTACGTCAATCGTTATCGAATCCTGTCCGGCTAAGAAGGCCGAGCACGTTCGCTTTCGCAGAGAAGGATGGAGACAAAATAAAAAGTGCAGCATGAGAAAGAAAAAAGGGTTCAGGTTCTTCAAGAACGATGATAATATTAAGTGTTCGTAGGCAGTTCTATGGAACAAAGAAAGACAACAAAGAACAAAGACAACAAAGAAGATTTGTATTTTATAATTCAATAGTGTACCGAAAATAAATCTGTATATAGGTGATTCAACTGCCAAAAGTAGTTAGCAGAGGTTTCAAGTACATTATTATTATTATTATTATATCTTAAGCCAAATCCCTTTCGGGTAAGCGCAACTCGTTATGTTTCTGCCTCGCTATACTACCGGAAATTAAGTAATTTACATGGTTAGGTTAAGTAAGGGATGTGTAAGGTGGTTTGTCCAATTATAACGTCAGTCCCATCAGTCTTCGGTCATTCAAAGAGAAGTATGAGAACGAAGCCAGAACGGAAGGAGTCATGATCGGTTTGTGTTGTATATTGAGGAGGGCAACAGCCTCCTGCAGCTTATTGGTCTTTAAGATGGAAAAACCCATCTATTTCTTAAGGTCCCTTAACACAAAATATCCAGAAATGTCGCAACAATTCCCAATTCAGAATAGTTTTCACTGTGCAGAGAAATAATATGCTGATGGTTAGACGGTTCTTCTACAATTTTTAAGACACAGTCACTTCTTGACTATATATACCAAAGGTTTCGATACACTATCAGAATAATCAAGTTGCCCCCTCTATATGTTATGACTGACGTTGCAGTTTTCTTGTTGTATGAAAAAATGGATGTTAGAGACTAAACTCTGCATTTCACTTATATGAGAAGAGTCTCCTGAATTGTGAAACTGTAGCGGTAATATACTGGTGAAAATGGATAGTCAGCCTGACCATCATATAGAGGGTCAAGTACACTATATTTGAGATTCAAGAATAGGACAGTCGTCTATATAGTCTAACTCATTATCTTTATAATGTGAAAATAACATGGTCAACTTAATTATCTTAATGCAATGGGAAAACAATTTTATTATCGCAGGGGGTCAACTTGATTCTCCTGATAGTGATTCTGACCCTCTTTGGATAATCAAACAAATTATAGAATGAGAATTACCGTGAATATCAAACGTGGCTCTATCTAGAATTTCAGACTAAATTTATCTAGCTATCTCAATATTGACTCCCTAAGTTTCACTATATACAATTTTTTTCCATATATCTAGATGATAATAATCAAAATTTTAAACTTGATTCATTAATATCTATCAACTTTGGCCCAAGATCGGTCCGACAGTCGGAGACTCTGGCGAATTGTTTTAGAAGGTTCATAAAATTACGATTAGCCCGACTCTGGGTGAGGTTTGCCCGCCTATCGGCGTAATATTGACCAGTGCAAGTAACTTTACTGTACCCGACCGTCGGCCCAACTTTGGCCCAAGATCGGGCCGACAGTCGGATATACTCTGGCTAATTGTTTTGAAAGGTCCATAAAAATATGATTGGCCCGACTCTGGGTGAGGTTTGCCCGACTGTCGGCATAATATTGACCAGTGCAAATAACCTTACAGTGCTCGATCGTCGGCCCAACTCTGGCCCGAGGTCGGGCCGACAGTTAAGTAGACTCTGGCGAATTGTTTGAAAAAGAAACATAAAACTACGATCGGCCCGATTCTGGGCGATGTTGACCCGACTGTCGGCGTAATGCTAACCAGTGCAAAAACCTTACTGCGCCTAAGAACAGGTTAAAAAAGTATCGAACATTAAAGCGTGCATGAGTGGATAGTACTATTAACTCTTGAAAATAATCGCCTTGTAACAGGTTAGAAAAGATTTAATATTCAGTATTGTTTAAACCTGTTATAAGGCGATTTTTAATCTGGCATTATAATTGCTAAATTTTTGTTTCAAAGCGCATTGATTTTATTTGTTACTTCAAAAAGTTCATTAAAGTCCATTCGACTGTTGACCCGATTTTAGGCCAGAGGTGGGCGTCGAACGAACGCAGTAAGGGCACTTTCAACAGATAATATTACGCCAAAAGTCGATCTAAACCATCACCCACAGACGGGCCGACCATATTTTTGTGGTCATTTTAAAACAGTTCCCCATCGTCATCTGATTGTCGGCCCGATCCTGGGCCAGAGTTGAGCCGACGATTGGGTGCAGTAAGGTCACTTACCTCAGATAATATTAGGCTGACAGTTGGGGCAACTATTGTCCATAGTCGGGCCAACCGTATTGTTATTGTTCATTTTTAAGTTTACGAAATTTTAAACCTATCTCTTCATAATATGTTTAAGGCCAAAAAATAATAAATATATATTCTTGAGCTGGCCCTAGCTTCTTCAGTAAGAAAGCTTGGCCGAAATTTTGTTCAGGAAGTCCAAGCGCTTCAATTGCTGAGTTGGTTAGTGCGTGTGCTAGGTATACATACGGTATTAGCCATTAGATACTTTAGGTAGGCTTTGAATCCCCAGTGGATGCGATTTCCAAAGGGTTTAAGCGTGCGTTTATATACACGGAGAGAAAACTCCGGGGTTCAGCGCAAGAGAGTTCAAGGTATTGACGCATAGACTATTTATCAGTCGCATATCGCAGGTGTCTCTTGCTTTATTTCCTAAGATTTCATGAGTTTTAAGCAAGACATGCCCTATTGCCCTAAACGCACGAACACTAAATTTTCGCAAGCCGGAAAATCGCAAGAAGACTCACCGAAAAAGTCCGTGAAGGCTCTTGGAAATTTCGCTCGGCTAAGTTCACGGTATTGGAGCACAGCAGCGCTTGCTATTAACCCAAGTAACTCTTGGCATTTTTACATGTGAGCTGTGTTCATTTTCCGTGGGGTTACATCGTGCGATTAATAGAAGCATTCATGAATATATTCCAAGAGAAATGCTTGCTATTAAAACGTGACAAATGTTCACGCGCTAATGCCTAGATTTTTCTCTCCGTGTACGTAAGTGATCATGCGTGCAATCATATAATTTAAAACATAAATTAAGTGCAGTTATAATATAAAAAATATATTTTGTTACAACCAACGCTTCTTATCGATGTTGGCCCAGCTTTAAGAACCAATGGTATGCCACCCTTGTATTCCGCGGTTGGCTCAACCTTACTTACCATTGTTGGACCACCCATGGAAAACAGGTGGGTTTGAGTTGTCATTACGCTAGTTGGGCCGACCAATGATTCATAAATTCAGGTTCACTTTGGAAACCAAATGGTGTGTCAACCTCGTATTCCGCGGTTGACTCAACCTTGCCAACCATTGTCCGGCCAACCATGGAAAATAGGTGGGCTTGCGTTATTATTAAGCTAGTCAAGCCGACTATTTGTTCACAAAGTTGGCCCGACCTTCCAAAGGTTGGCCCAACCGTGGCCCGACGAAAAATTCACACATGGGGTATTTTAATATCCACACTGTTAAAAATTTATGTTGTAATTTTACAATGAATGTGCTGGAGAAACGTAATGTAATTTCACAATACATGTTTTGTACACTGATTTATGAGAAAAATGAAAGTTTTCTGCATATGCGGTTTGCATTATGTTTTAATTAAAAACAAAAAATTGTTTATCTGGTCATACATAAATAAAAAATTAAGTATGACGAATAGGTGAACAATATCCAGAAACGCATTCTAAATGTGAAAGTTTCGTACAAGAGCAAATGTTTTTAGGTTAGGTACGTAATTTTTTAAATTTTTTAATGATTTGTCCAGTGACAAAGATTCTTTTTGCAATCAGCATATTAAGCAAATGGTATTTTAAGGTTATCTCATTCAAATTATTTCAGTAATAATTTATAAAATATTTCAACTATACTTAAAGAAAAATCTATTGGCAAATTACAATACATGTATTGTAATTTCACAATAAATTTATTGCAATTTTACTTCACAATGCGGTGCTTGCAATTTTACATGGCCATTTGTATTGTAAAGTGTTGTAAAGTCACAAACATTTTTAAAGCATATTTGAAGACCCAATATTTTTATGTAGCGGATGAGACATTGAAAGGGCTTGGAAGGGATACCAGGTTTATGAAAGATTCTAAATGCGGAACGGATCACTACCTCTTAGTTTCAAAAATGAGCCTAGGTCAATGGTGGAGGAAAAGAAGAATTAATAATAAGACGAAGCAGACGCGACTTCCAGATTGATCTAAAACCTATCCCTTCTCCTACACATCCCTTACTTACTCTTACCTAGAGACTAGAACCGAAAGACTTACGCTTACCCCGAAAGGAATAATAATAAAGCGCCTCGGTGGCTCAGACGGTTAAGCGCTCGGACTTCCTACTAGAGGTCCGGGGTTCGATCCCTGAGCCGGTACCTCT
>JAUMHM010000031.1:9723512-9734221 GCA_032362435.1 Melikaiella ostensackeni
AAGGTATATATGGAGGAGGATTTCACTGTTTTTATAAATTTAGGGGAGCTATTGAAAAAAACAGCTCTCTCTCTCTCTCTCTTAGAGCGTTTGCCAGGGCAGAGTCGCGGTTGACACCATAAGAGCGAAAATGAAACCCTCCGTGCGTTAATCAAGTCCGGATGATCTAAGGAAAGCAAACGTTAGGTCCGTCGACAAGGCCTGGTCTTTTACATTTTTTTAAAAGTTTCCGTACATTTTCTTTCCGAAGATCTGATCGAGGAAGGTGCCTCTGGAAGTCGTTTAGGATAGCTATGAAGGCTTTATACAGCGTGTTCAGACAAGTTATTGGCTCCGAAAAATCTCTACCCGCTCTTAAGGGGGGGTCAGGTTTTTAAACTTTTTTTTTAACGTTTTTTTTCATATGAATGTACAACATCTCAACAAAATCGTGTCAAAATTTGAGACCGATTGAAGCAAAACTGACAGAGATATGGAGTTTCAAGTGTCCGTTGCTCGCCCTCAGTTTCGTATACGAGTACCTGCCGGACAGCTACGCTGCGTGGTTACGTAGATTACGTAGACAAGAGCAAAAAGATGCTCTAGACATTGCAGATGAAAGCTGGTCACTCTGCGGACCTAGCATCGAGGATTCTGTGTAAGTATGAAAAAAAACTCGTTTAAATGTTTAATTTTGGATTTTCGAGTGTACAAAACTTTAAAACGTTTTTCCCACACTTTGCATTTTTAAAGTTTTAAAATCTACTGCACCGATCCTTTTAAAATTTGGTACACTCTTTCTACACATGAATTATAAGGTAACACTGTCGAGTTTTTCCTTTTCTTATAATTATTATTAATTTTACAATAACAAATTTGCCGATTTTTTCAGCAAAAATCGGTTTTTTGACTTCCAAGTGTTACCAAAAATTAAAAAATCAATGGAAAAGAAGAAACTCGACAGCGTTACCTTGAGAAACTTATAAACTGATAAAAACATTCCGATTTTTTTATTCCAGATGATCCAGTGATGAATTAGAGCCGTCACCGCAGAACAACATTTTTTTTGAGGCGCCACCAAAGATTTTCTGCCAATAAAATATTCTTCAAATGTTGTTTTATAATATTAAACTTAATTAAATGAACTAGCAATGTCTGAAGTGTAAAAAAAAATTCTTAAATATATGCTTCTTTTTCACCGAATTAACCTTACCCCCTCCCCCTTAAAAAATTAAGTCTATTCATGGAAAATATGTAAAATTAGGTATTTGTTTATGATAATTGTTTAAATAATTCACATTTGCTATCAACTGGAAAAATAGGACAACCAGAAGTCATTGTTAAGACATTTTTAGTTGATTTCTTAAAAAAAATGAGATCATTTATGAAAAAAAGAACGAAATGTGTATTTGTTCATAGAAATTGTTTAAATAAATAACAGTTACTGTTAATTCGAGAAATATGATGGCTAAAAGTCATTGGCAAGACATTTTTAGTCGATTCCATGAAAAAATTGACTCTTTTCATGGAAGAACTTTAAGCATGGGCATTTGTTTATAAGAATTGTTCAAATAAATCAATCATTTTGTCAAATTACAAAATATTTCAATAAGAAGTCATTGAAAAGACATCTTCAGTTTATTCTGCGACAAAATCTGAGCTTGCTCATTCAGACAATTACGAAGAAATGACATTTGTTCATTAATTTGTTCATAACACTAAAAACAATTTGTTTTCCTTACTCAAATAATAATTACAACACATAATAATTTATTTGCGTATAGTTCCTATACTGATCTGAGGCCTGTTTCACGTTATAACTGTAAGCCTCAAGGACATTAAAGAAATACATCCAAATGCATTGAAAGTTTAACTGTCGAGCGATTTTTGTCCAAAAAGAAGTGCTTTTTGGCACACTGTGTGTCGGAGCAACTTTCCTAAAGCTCGGCTACATATGTGACCTGTCGCAAAGAAAGGGACCTTAGTCGGAAAGGCAAGATTTTTCAGGGCAAGTGTTCGAAATATCTGCGAACAACGTAGAATCTATGAGTGAAAGGTCGCTAGGTCGCTTAATTGTAAGGCAGAACATTTTTTTAGAATTTTTTCATTTTGTTCATTAGAAAGAGCAACTTAATGAATATTTAATAGTGAAAAAACCCGAAAACCGATTTTTTCCGACTAAGGTCCCGTTCTTCCCGACAGGTCACATATATATAGCCGCTACATACGCTACAAGGTTGGGCCAACTGTTGAAGCTATACAAGTTCATACTTATCGTCGATTATATTTGACTGGATCCAAACTCGACTGCATGTAAATTGGCAGCACTCGGGACAGGATTCTCTAAAAATTAGTTTTATCTTTCTGGACATTTAGGAAAATGCAAGTACTTTTACCAAAGTTGGCCCTAGTAGGGCATGAAATGCTGACCCCGATCAGGGCCCGGCCGGGCATATTGAAAAGACAGAAGGTGTCGCTGCAATAATCCGTCTACCAATCCGAGCCCCGATCGGGGGCAGCATTTTATGCCACACTAGGGTTTGCCAGACATGGGCCCGATCGACGAAACGGAATAATTTCTGCATGGAAATGGTTAAATTTACCACTTAACATTGCCAAAATTAACTATGAACGCTTTTTTCTGGAATTTAATAAATATCACAGCTTAAAATAGCCACGTTTACGATTTTCCTTACACAAATTACAATTTAAAATAGTAATATTTACTAATTTCAAGGAAAAAAGCGTTCAGAAATCATGTTGGCAATTTTCAATAGTAAATTCAATCAGTTTCTTTTTTTGTGTGGATAAGTTGGCAGTTATAACTCATATATTAGGTATATTTCATGATATACTATGACTTATAGCCAGATATTTTTGTTATTATTATTATTATTATTATTATTATTATTATTATTATTATATATTTAACTTTGTCTCAGAAACCCCGGTGCGTCATCATCAGCCACGGACTAAGGCAAGTGCCTGATGAGTTAAAGATATTAAAAATTTAATTATTGATTACGAAGCTTGAAATGTGTTGCAGAGATGTGTAGTAGGTACACACTTAAGTGTATGATGTAGTTTGCAGTTTTTCCTTTACCGCTCTTGTTCTTATGTTCTTATCATTATTATTTGATCAATCCAGAAGTCGCGTGGTACTTATTAAAACAGCATACTCGTCCCAGATACCGCTGCGACACGAATTGCTGATTTATCTCTCTAGCAATCACTCCAGGTGGAGAGCTTCACAAGGTCATCGTATGTCACGGCGTACACATAAACACACAAACAGACTAATAAGCCCATAGAAAGATCCATACTCTTTACCCCAACCACATTCACTAAGAATTAAGCAAAGCTCTTCATGAGGGCCCATGAGTATCCAAAATCTTTCGTTTCAGGCGTACTCTTCGTGGCACTTTTCTTATAAACAATTTTCCTTCAACACACATCCCTATCCTGGCGTACATTTTTTGCTTCTTTTACAACCGTACATCTTTTCATGTTAGCTCTTGCATTTCTATGGCTCTTTTCATCTTTTCGCTTCAGAGTCACATTCACAAATTATTATAATGTGTGAAATTAAATTAATATAAATGTATTCCACTTCGCGATCTTCAATTCCAATTAAAACTACATGAGGTTCTACAGTAATTCACGGGGTGTCAAGTAACTTGATCCCATAATTTATTGAAGACCCTATCGCCCAACTTGTGACTATAGTATAATTCCGACACAATAGAGCTTATAGCTTTTAGCTTAAGGACATAATAATGGCTTGCAGGAAATCGACTTGAAGCTTCATCTTCTATTACGTACAACAGCTAGCATAATTATAATCATGCGTAATATTATGCAATCACAAGTAGGAATGTGGTTCGACTTTTTCCCTCTCTGTTTTTCTTTCTCATACTCTGGCTACTTTTCCCATAACACCTTTTTGTATTCAATAGCGATAATGTCCTGCTGATGATAACTTATGCGACAGGAATGAATCAGCTAAATTGCTGCTTGCACTTATCCGTGTGTGGTCAATTTCGAAGTTTGCTGGGCGGTTGAAGCGTCGATAAGAAATCAAGGGGAGTAATGGTAAAAGTAGAAAAAGGGCTGAACCAAGCGACGACCCACAAGGGAGGCAAAAGCAGTATCAGTCACGCAAGGATACGCTCGCGTGCTAGTAGCCATTGGTCTATTGATTTCGAGTATGGTAATGGTGTCGGATTAAGGAAAATGGCGCCCCAAGGGTGAGCGCCGTGCGGAAACCGCAAACCCCGTGCTTCTTTCATCCCCCCCTTTCCCTCTCCCTATTTTGCAACATGGGTCAAAATCTTTCATCGAACCGTTTTTTAGGAAACCCACTACTTACGTTATAAAATTGTATTTCTAGTTCGTTTTTTAAAGTATGCGGTGGATATTGTGTCTTCGAGGACCTAACTACAGGACCCCTAATGTATTCGTAAAACTAAACATCACCGGAGATGATGTATTAGATACACCTGGTGAAAGGGTTCGATATCGTGTCCTCCATAAACCGTCTACAGGAACCATAAAGTATTCGTAAGACTAAACCTTCCCGGAGATGTATTATATACATCTGGTGCTAGGGTTCGATGTCGTGTCCCCCAGAAACTGTCTTCGGGAACCCTAACGTACTCGTAAAACTAAACTTCCCCGGAGAATATGTATTATATACACCTGGTGCAAGGGTTGAATGTCGTGTCCTTCAGGAAACGACTACAGGAACCCTAAAGTACTCGTAAACTAAACTTCCTCAGAGAAGATGAATTATATACACCTGGTACAAGGGTTGGATGTCGTGTCCTCGAAGACCCAACTAAAGGAATCCTAAAGTACACTCATACCCTGTTAGTGTGCCGCCCTCGGGTCTGGTCGGCAGAGTAACGGGGGCTCTTAAAATCTAGTTTCAACCTGATTTAGAGCGACGAGTCAGTAAACACTCAGGACCGCGTATATAATCTCTGAACCCGGCACGTACAAAAGTATATGCGCAGAGACTCGCGACGTAAATAACTTCTAACCTCGCTGACTGACCGAGCGAAGACCTTGTGTATAGACTGCCAAGGGACGCTCAGGGGAGGAGACAGAAGCATTCAAGCGTGAATGACCGAGAAGCCGCTTAGCCGACACACAAAGGAGTGGCACACTAACGGGGTATGAGTGTATTCCCAAAACTAAACTCCGGAGAAGATGTATTATATACACCTGGTGAAAGGGTTAGATGTCGTGTCCTTCAGGAACCGACTACAGGAACCCTAAAGTACTCGTGAAACCAAACTTCCTCGGAGAATATGTATTATATACATCTAATGCAAGGATTTGATGTCGTGTCCTCGAGGACACGATCTCCATCCCGGACACCAAGTGTATAAATGAGATATTCTCTGGGAAAGTTTGGAAAGATTTGTTTTATACAACTGGTGCACGCATTGGATGTTCCGAGAGTTTTCGGCTCGACTCCCGAGAGATTCCTGCTGGACTGCCGAGAAATTCCCCGTCATCAGCATAGTGACAGGTCACAGAAGAGTGATCGGTCACAGTCGTTACTCTTTCGAGGACGGCAGCATCTCTATAGCCAGTTACCTTAACCAGTGGACCACAACTGATCATTCGATCTTCAAAAAACTAAAGTGGTAGACATTGAGCCTATTTACACCGCATAGCAATTTTTGATGCGGTGGCAGAAAATGCTATGCTCGTTACGCAATCTGAAACCTTATATTAATAACCGACGCTCCTGATTGATTGCCGAGGGTAGCAGTTTTTGCTACCGTAGCAAAAATATCTGAGGTGTAAATAGGCTCATTCTTGCCCACTTGCCCCTAATTTACTCGCATTCCTCTAACGAAAAGTTATTTTATCAGTTGCTGTGTACGAAATTACTATTTTAGTTTTTAAATTAACCAAATTCTTGGAAAGTTTCTAATCAAATCGAATCTTGGGACTATTTGACACGTTATTTCTATAATTAACGTCCAAAATTCTGGTCGAATAGCCGTTCTAAGACGGGTGGGCTATTCGTCCTCAATTCTGGACGAATAGACACAGCCTAAAACACAAAGACTTTTTTTTTAAATGTATAGAAAATGAAAGTTACTCTAGAATTACAGATATGAAAAATTTGAATTTAAGTTACAAGTATAAACTTCTTATTATAAATAAGTTTCCACGAAACTTGTAAGCACAACTAGAAATCAGAACGTATTCAGGAAAATAAAAAAAGAAAATAAAATAAAAATACATATGTAAATTTTAAATTATAGGTAATGAATTTGATTCCGGCTGATGATTTAATTTGAGATATTACAGGTATACTGGTCTACAGGCATACAGATACTACAATATCTGCTCGTCGAGGGCACTTGAAATCGTGACGCTTACAAAAGGCGTGGCGATGAAAGAACCTGGTGGGGAGTCCATTGTGATTGGCGAAACCTGGGAGCAACTTGTCCATCAATCGCCACGCCCATTGCATGCTCCAGCAGTGGCACGTAGATTACAGGACGTGTTACAGGCTCTCACACGCAAGGTAGGCTAATGCCGTAAGGTGCCTGCCTACCTGCCTACCTGCGTATCGCACCATAATTTCACGATGTCGGTCTCTTAAAAACGTCAGCGTCGTCAGCTATAACATCTAATCAAGGGTGCTCATTGCTACTCCTTACCTGAGCTGATAGGCAAAGGCAAAGTTGTATCGTGCTCAATACTGCTCATACATCACCCCACAGCTGAAGCAAACAAAAATTTTGCGTGACCAGGACACGAATAGAAAACTTTTCAGGTTTACAGTTGAATCTTTTAGGTATATCTATAGTATGTATCTTGAGGAGTACATAACTTCAAAATTCGGTGTCCAGCGATTGCATGATGGAAACTGATTACTATGTGAAAGTTCAAAGTAATTGCAGTGATTGCAAGATATATTTTGCAATATTGGAAACAGAATGATTGCAACGAACATTTGTTATGTACATTGTACACCGATCGCAGAAGTTGTGTACCCCTCGATGAATCTACTCGTATACTCATATCAAAAACTCTTGTAAAAATTAAATTTCTGTACACTGTACAACATGTGTGTATCAATGTGTAACAATCATACAGAACAAATCTGCTTAAAACCCTAAAATACAATATTTTTAACGATAAATTAATCAATAGTAATTTGATTAACTATTTTATTCTGTGAGTTATTTTTAATGTTAACCAAAAATCAGAACGTCTAGCGCCGGCCTCCCCTACTGTTTTAAGATTATTATCCAATGCTGAATTTCAACGGTCATGGCCTACTTTCATTTATTTGATTACAACCATTTCAAATCAGACAGATATATGTAGGTAAACTTTAAGTCCTAGAAACTCTTGGCGACAAAATATATTGCTTTTAGAGGAAATGGGCGACCCAGTATTTTTCCGATTTGAAAAAAAAAATTCGGCGAAGTTATGAGTATTTGAATTTTGAGGATTATAAGGAAGACATCCTGTCAGTTTTATGTGGGCCAAATTATTTTTGTGAATTAAAGAATATTTTTTTTTAAGAATTTAATTTTCGGATTTTTCTTACGAACAACGATAGATTTGATAAAATGCTTGGAAAAATATTTTCTCATCTCAAAAAGTTCCAAAAAAAATACGTCCTACCCATGTAGAAATCGGAATGAGGGGCTGGTCAGGTCCCCGAACAGTTAGCCACACCTAAAGTAGGGGGCTAGTCGGGGTAGCTGGCTAGCCCCCGACCAGTAGCGTCTCGTTGAATTAGTCAGGGGCTAGTCAGCTGACTCGACATGTCCTAGCCGGGATCTGGTCGGGTGTCTGCTCGGGGATCCCACTTATCCGAGTCTATTTTCGGATTTAATGGTCCGTAGGATAATAAAGCTCATGCATTTTTTAAGAAAATAGTTGTGGAAAAATAATATAATAATCCTAGTAGCTAATAAGCTAGTGGTTTTCTATCAATTCTGAAATATTTTTCTTTAATTGTGTTATGATTATTTTTGCAACTTCTTAGAGCGTGTTTCGACTTATAAATATTCGTTAGGAAAAAAAAAATTATAAAATAAAGTTTTTACCAGGCACTTCTGCAATAGTTGTTGAATATGTGCTTAGTATTTTCAAACAAGTTTTTGAATAGGATAACTTCATTCTATTATTTTCAATGTAAAACAAATGACTCTGTGAACCCACCAGTGGTCTCATTTTAGTACCACTCGAGACTGTTCTATTCTGAGTCTTATTTTAATACCTGAAGTTAACCCTGAAATAATTTCCTGTTTTTACAGTGTCGCTATGCTTTTTTATAGAAACTGCGTTTATTAGCCTTTTATAAAAAAATTCGCCAACTAGCATCTGACTAGCCTCCGACTGGACCAACCTAGGAATTTTAATAAATGTGACTTAAATGTAGATTTGAAATATAATTCTTAAAGTCGATTTTAAGAATGCTTTTCTGTAGCTTTTTATGCTCAAATGTTAAACCGCGCGCTTGAATTTGAAAATTTCTTCTCAAAAACAAAAAAATTACAAATTTAGGGTTTTGAAAAAATGTTTAGAAATTATTTTAAAATATATTGGTGCCCCGATTACTGAGATACTCATATACATATATGCTTCATGCTCAGATTAAAATGCTCAGAAGATCAAATAAATTATTGATAAATTTAAATAAATTTTTACGTTATTTAATCGTTGTTAACAATATTGTACTTAAAATAAGTTCAGTTTTCAAAGTAAAACCTATAAATCCGCAGTAATAGGTACACATCTCTGTTATTTTATTTTAAGATATGGTTTCAACATAAAGTAAATTATATATTACTTCATCATCTTTTTAAACAATAAGATTATTTTTAATGGCGGACTCCTACTTGAATCATCTTTTTCCTTTTAATACATGCACATACATGAAACTAAAATTCACAGTAATAGGGTCGCAATAATAGGTATACCGAGTTTTTGTTCTTCCGCAGTAAAACCTGCAAACATACTTCTTATCGAAATGTTAAATATTTTCATATATTTCTAGTTATTTGTTGTTATTTATTAATGTTTTTCGTGTACAAAACACATCCTACATTAGAATAAAACAGATACGTTTTGTTATTTTATTATATAATAAAAATAATAGTCAAATAAAGTGAGACTAACGCTTGATACCGCAGTAATTGGGACATTAACACTATCTTGCTTCCTTCACGATAAAAATTCAAAGATTCAATTTATCGAGAAAAAAAATTCTCGTGGCCACAAAAATGATTTTGCCTGCATGAAACTTATAGAATTTCTTCCTTAAGAAAACACGATTTTTTTAAAAATATACGAAGAGTGCAAGATGTCATAAGAGGGTGAGGGGTATTTTTTGTAGGACGTTTTAAAATGAACGAATTTTTTTCATGGCATTCGTAAAATTCATCGTTGCTTGTAAAAAAATGCGAAAATTTAATTTTTGTAGAGATTTGTGAAAACAAATGCTTTATATTTTTAAAATATCGACACCATTTTATTTATTTTGAACCTTCTTGATAATTTTTCAAAGGATTTTCAAAGAGGATAATAAACCTCACCAGAATCTGGAAAGTCAATGAAAATATCTCTATTAAGTAAATAGTTAGAGAGGTTTACAGAAAGAATTGATGATTTTTTCTACAAACTTCAAAATTTAAATACTTATAACTTCGCAGATAATTTTTTTTTTAATTTGGGAAAATACGTGTCACCTAACTTCCTCTAAAAAACAACATATTTTATTTCACACGCATGCATGAATATGCCACTTTACTATGCCTGTAGAGCGAGAAGAAAGTTGCTGTTTACAACCCACGAGCATCAAAGCAATCGAGGCGGATGAATATTCCCCAAATTCTATTTTCCCTAATATTTATTTTACCTAAAATCATTTAACCGAATTTTGTGGGGATTCGGCACCTGATTCACAATTGTTTCCCATTCAAATATATCAGAAACAATTGCAAGTCAGGTGCCAAATCCCAAATGTAAGTAACCGGTTTTCTTGTTTTGCACGGCGGATAAGTGGTTAACTAGTGATGTACTATCGGTAATACATATTGATGCGCATGCGCGAAAATTGCTTTCACAGAGCCTGGGAAATCTTAAGAAGGTATGGAAATATAAAAAATGCTATGGGGAACTTCTCACAGTCATGGCATTTTTTAAACGATCTGTCTACATGGAGAAAAATGGATATTCAAGCTTAATATATTCGTGGTTCAACTATGGGATAGCCAAGCCGGCATAAGAAGCAGCTGTGTATAAAAAAGTCTTGTTTTAGGCCCAAAAATTGGCTGAAGTAAAGATATAATTGCATTAATAAGACCTCCAGAGATCGCAGAATATCAAATGAATGATATCCCATGGATATAGAATCCTCCTTCTAAAGATACTCTGCAATCCGCAAATATCCAGCATATCTCTAGAATATCTACAGGATATCTTGAGACATAAATTGGATATCGTATAGCAACTCTGATTTTTGTTCGAATATGAGTACATGAAACCTGCGTAGACAATTTTAGCCAAAACTGGCAAATAAACCCTGATGTTACTTTTTCAAGACACCTTTTATATAACAATAATCTATCATGAACAAAAAAGTGTCTGCTAATCTTACAGAAGGTAACAGCATACATTTTTCTGTAATGTTTACAGAAAATCCTGTGAGATTTGCAGAATTTTCTGTATGATTTACTGAAAAT
>JAUMHM010000031.1:9734321-9750232 GCA_032362435.1 Melikaiella ostensackeni
TGTAAATTAATGAATTTTTAAAATAATTTTTATCGTTTTTTTAAAAAAAAAAATTGTAGCAAATTTTTTGGCACATCAAATGCTCGTTTTCCTTCCTGTAGTTTTTTGTTTGAAAGTAAGATTATGTCTCTTTCATTATGTTGGACTAGCGAACTATCTTTCATTATCCGAGATCAGCTCCAAGTAGATTGTAGTAGAAAAAGAAGTAATAAAACTTTCCTCATTTCTTTGCTTACATTCATCATTTGATTTGTTTTTCTAGTTCAGTAAACTGAATTAAATCTATATCAATCAATTTTGGAAAATCTCTTTAAAATTAAAAGGAAGATAACAATATTCGGGGCGAAAAATTTATAATGCGGATTCCGAAGGAATTTTTGCGAGAAAAACGAATCCTAAACTTTAAAATCGATATTATCCCCCTTTCCAAGTACACCCCTAAATGTTATTGATCAATTTTTCAAAAGGTCTATTTAATTCAAAATGTATTATTAGGAAAAAAGCTTTAATTATTCATAAACCTTTGTGGAAATTCGTAATATTCTACAAAAAACTATAAAAAGTTAAGATACATAGCGCTTTGTTGTTTTAGTTTTTTATAATTCTTCGTGCAAAATCATAAAACTTCACAATTATTCATTAAAAATCTGATTTTTCATACTTTGTAGTTTTCTATGCCGAATTATTACAAAATCTATAATTCTCTGTAAAATTATTTGTAAAAACGACGTTTTCATAGAACTTTGTAGTTTATCGTAAAAAAACTTTTTCGCCAGGGTTTGCATTGATTAATAATTGCACAAGAAATTGTTGGTAAATTAAGTTGCGACCAGTAGCATTGAAAAGTTTCATTTTGGGTTCCTTATAATTTTTGTACAATTTGAAATAGATTGAAAAATATTCAGAGGTTCGACGGAGGAATATAAGTTTAAAAAATTCGTAATTCCCAGTTTTGAAAAAATCGCTAATATTGTTTTTTTTTTTTTGTTGCTGTAAAGTGAAGGCCCCGGTTCGTAACCTACTAAGAAGCTAGAAAGAATAAAATCCTATTCGAATGCCTCAAGCATTATTTGAATGCAATAAAATTTCTTCTTACGTAAAGAATAATCCATTTTTAATCGAAAATGTCATTAAAAGCAAGTTTAAGGATGCATTAATCAAATAATTAAGAATTTGAACGAACATACCCGATGTGCCGGTTCGTAACTCCGAAAGTCCTCTTTGAGCCAGTTCGTAACCCAAAGATGAGCCGGTTCGTAGCCGACTTATCATTGCAAGTGATTTCGGGATTATGGGCTATATTTAATTAATTTCACAATTTTTAAGCTTTTGTTTGAAGGAGTTGATTTTCTGAGACTCGTCTAAGTTGACACTAACTGGCGTCAACAGCAAATTACGTCAATTCGTATCCTAACCTCACAATCGATTCGAAGACTGTCAATTTCTAAATGACGCATTCATTCTTTGTTTTAGATCAGAGGTAAAAGTTAATACAGATATTTGAAGAATATAAATTAAAGTAAAGATCTGCCTTAGCGTTTTCACGATATGTGTCATATTTTAATTTTTATAAGAGTTTTTGCCAGAGGGGTTACAGATGCGTCATTGCTGACATTTTGATGCCCGTTCGTAACCGACTCAGAAATTATTGTATTTTGACGTGGAAAGCTACTTTCTCAAATGATTGCACTCGAAACAAGACGAACGTTATCACTGTCCACTGGATTGCCACTTTTTTTACTCTCAGCTGTCAAGTTTCGTGGAGTTATTTCAGTGCTCGTCTTATAGTCAGCTGGTCTGAAAGTACATTGTGCCACGGTGGAGGGCAGAGCGCGACGTTTTTATTTTTTTTTTCGAATTGATAAACGCGAAATAATGCCTGTCATCTCATATCAGTTTTATACATTTTCATTTTTACTTTGAAAAGAAATTCACATCAGCCAACGGTTTCTATTGTATTATATAAAAAATCAATTTATACGCTCGCTGGGTTACAAACTGGTCGGGAGTTACGAGCCGGGGCCTCTACCTTATACTACATAATATGACCAATTTTCAAAAATCCTGTAAAATTTCAATATTCTTAGTTTTTCTAGGACAAAATCTCGTTTGTTATGAACCTCAAAAAACCAAAATAATTTTTAAAAGCTTTGAAACTATCGTAAATTTTTTTGAGCTGTAAAAACTTTCTCGCACTCAAAATTTACCTGAAAGAATTAAGGAGATTTTAACAATTAAAATGTCGAAACCCTGAATTAAAAAAAGATTTAAAAATTCGTAAATCTCAGAGTTTTGCAAAAATCGCACGTATTTTTTTCATCGTAATCTACACAATATGCCCAACTGAATCGCTCCCGATCAAAAGGGAATACGCGTGGATTCAGCCTGAGGAGTACTGTCCTGAAAGTCAATTTTGAAAATCGTTCGAATTTTAATTTCAAGGACTAGATACTTGTAGAGAATTTCAAGTTTCATCTTCTTCTCCTCTTGCAAAAATTTCTAGGTTTTGTCGTTTTTGAAGTAATTGGTAAAAAGTAGATTTTTCGTATAAAAAAAATTCCAATCTTTTTTCACTTCAACTCGCGCTAACTTAGCCAATTTTTAGAATTCTTCGATTTTATTAATACTAAATTATTGTTTACGTCTTTTGAGGGTATTTAAAAGAGAAAAACGTAAATATTTTAATAAACAAAAATGTGCTTAATGTTTTCTTTAAACTTTACAAAAGTTATGAATTTCAACCTAAAAGCGCTTCGTTCATAGAGCGAATTTTAAGCAACGGCAAACTTTCAGTGAGAAAGTTGTTGACTAAGGTTTATAGAAGTTTTCTGGAAAGTTTTAGCTCAATCGGATTAATGGTTAAAAAACTATGAATGTTTTAAATTGCAAGCAGCAATCTTAATGCTGCCCGATGCACGTGCCTCCTCGGTTACGAACGTGTTGCAGTCGACGATATGAAGGTATAATTAATTAATAAGATATTAACTAAGTAAACCTATCCCAATAATAATACTCTTGCAGCTATTCTAAGAAATAATCAATTAACTGGTTGTTTACTTTATTTATAGTATATTTTAGAAGAGAACTACAAACGGTTGCTATTATTTGTTCGTAACCGAGGAGGCATATGCATCGGGCAGCGTTAAGATTGCCGCTTGCAATTTAAAACGTTCCTAATTTTTTAACCATTAATCCGATTGAGCTAAAACTTTCTAAAAAACTTCTTTGAACCTTAATCAGCTATTTTCTTGCTGCTTAAAATTCGCTTATTAAACCAAGCGCTTGAAGGTTGAAATTCATGACTTTTGCAAAGTCTCGAAAACATTAACAACTTTTTTGTTTATAATAATATTAACGTTTTTCTTTCTTAAATACTTTCAGAAGACTTAAACACGTAATTAAGTATTTTTAAAATCGAAAAATTCTGAGAATTGGCTAAGTTAGCGCGAGTTGAAGTAGAAAAAGATTGAAATTTTTGTATTCGAAAAATCTACTTTATACAAATTACTTCAAAAACTACAGAAACTATAAATGTTTGCAAGCCGAAAAAAGATGCGCCTTGAAATTCTCTACAAGTATCAGTCCTTAAAATTGAAATTCGAACGATTTTTAAAATTGACTTTCAGGACAATAATTCTCAGGCCGAATTCACGCGTATCCCCTTTTGATCGGGAGCGGTTCAATTTTAGAAAATCTCGCAAGATTTCAATATTTTCAGTTTTTATAAGACAACTTCTCATTTTTATAGAGCTCAAATAACTAAAATAATTTTCAACAGCTCTGTAAACTATTCTAAATATTCTTGAGCATATAGAAACGTTATCGCACTCAAAATTCACCTAAAAAAGTAAGAAAATTTTAGCCATTAAAATGGTCAGACCCTGAATTAATTGTTGAAGTCTCCCAAATTTTTGTTTTATGTAAAGTTTGAGTGCGAGAAAGATTCTACATACTCAACAAAATTTTAAGATGGTTTGTAAAACTCTGAGGATTAAGAATTTCTTAATCTTCATTTAATTAACGGTCTGGCCATTTTTACTGCTATAATCTTCTCAATTTTTTTAGGTAAATTTTGAGTGCAAAGCTTTTAAAAATTATTTTAGTTTTTTGAGGTTTATAAAAATGAGATTTTGTCTTAGAAAAACTGAAAATATTGAAAGCTTACAAGATTTTTTAAAATTATGCATATTATGCAGTACGTAGTGAAGTGAGATGAATAAACACTTCGTAAACTTAATGAAGCCTAGTAAATTTAGTAAAATCTCCTGAAGTCAGAGAATCTGAGGAAATCTGAAATCTTTTAAAATCTCTAGAAGTCATTGAATTCTCTGGAAATATCTGGAGTCACTTGAATTCCTCTGAAGTCACTTGAATTCTCCTAAAATCTACTAAAATATCTAAAGTTATTTGAATTCACATGAAGTCACATGAAGTCATATGAATTCATATGAAGTCACATGAAGTCACATGAATTCACATCAGATCACTTGAAATCACTTGAATTCATTTAAAATCATTTAAAATCTTCTGAAATATATTTGAATTCACATAAAGTCACATGAATTCACACGACTTCACATGAAGTCACATGGATTCACATGAAGTTACTTGAAATCATTAAAATTCATTTGAAGTCACTTGAAATCTGAAATATCTGAAGTCAGTGAAATCTGCTGAAGTCATTGAAATATCCTGAAGTATCTTGAAGTCAGAAGTGGGTGTACACCTGATCGGTCGAGTTGTCAACCCCTCGACTGTCCCATAATCTTTTATCCAGGCGGAAAAATGATATATAGTGGAAAAAATTATGTATAATTTTCATTTATTTTATACAAATAATATATAAAACAAATGAAAATTATACATAATATTTCTCACTATGTGTAAATCACTATGTATAAAAAATTTGCTTGCTAGGTAAGTTATTATTTCAGTCCGATCGAATTTTGAAAATTTCGAACAACCTCAGTTTGCTTAATGTGAAAATGACATGTAGAATAAAATAATATATTTTAAGGTTAGTCCATAAATACCATAAGTGAGTTTATCCAATTGAATACAAATCTATTATTGAATAAAGTGGATTTAATTATGGGATACGAATCTGACTTGTCGGATATTTAAACACAAGGAAGCTTTCTAAATAAAAAGTTCGTAGCTTGTTTTAAGTTTAGCAATCTTGAATATTTTACTTATAAATGAAGTCGATGTTTGTGTTTTGAGCTAAGCAAGTGATAAATAACAAAGGTTATTAAGAATTAACTTGTGATTTATGTACATATTACAAATTTTTCATGAAGATATTGAAAACGACAAAGGAGATGTCAGTGAAGTGCAGGAACAGTCTTTTAAATTATACCAAAACTTTTGCTGGATCCCATAAACTACGCATAACCCCAAAGTATAATATGACCTCGTATATAAACACTAGAAAAAAAAGTGGTTGAAAATTACCACACTGAGCACTGGACATAAAGTTACCAATGCCCAATGTGGCAATTCTACTGAAATGTTGTAAAAGTAATGTGACACTTTAAAATCACATGCAGAGAGTAAAATTCCCGTAGGGACACTTTTAGGGCAGTGTAATTTGACGTTACTGTGGAAAAATTCATTTATCAAAGTAAAATGGCAGAGGTACATTTCACTGCGCATGCGCTACGTCAACCCCAACAATTTTATATCTTGAAAAGAATATTAAAATAAAAACAAATGTGTGAATATTGATAAAAAAATGTTTATTTATGGAACAAAACTGGATTTTGTCAAGAACTGAATATAAAAAACGCATATTATAAAATAATTAAAACTTCTTTAAGAAGCAATAAAACGCATATAATTTTTTTAGGTTAAAAGTAGACGACTAATTTTAAAACCTGTCTTGCGTTAAATCTCTACATATCACAAGAATTAAATCCTAAACCTCGCATTCTTAAATTAAAAAAATTGAAAGCCTTTAGAACTTAGAGGTGTTCAAATTTGAAACAAGGGTTCATTAAATATCGTTACAATTTAGCACGTGCAGCATGTTTTTACGAGTTTTGCGAGCGACCGACGCCATTTCTCTTCATTCCTCTACACTCTCCACTTCAACACCATCAAACGTTTAACAGTGGAATTACAAAATTCTGTGAAAATTTCCCTTGTTCTGCTTTTTCACACTTTTGATGTAAACTGGATTACACTACACTTCGTAAATTTCAACAAACCAGGTAAAAACACATTATAATATTGGTTACACTATGGTTCAAATTTACCACATTGAGCATTGGTAACTTTATGTCCCCTGTTCAATGTGATAATATTACACTGCTACAGTAAAATTGAGATAAATATTTTAAAATTCCACTCTTAATCGCTGCAAGTTCATAATGAACTTTTAGAATTAACACATGAATCATAGTAAAACGTTGACAAACCGACTTGCAATTTTCAACCACTTTTTTTACAGTGAATACATTAATATATATTATTAATAGCTCTTTTGAAGACTCAAACAGTCAATTCAAATTTAATTATCAATCCTTTGATACAAAAGTTTCACGGAAAACACTTATTACACTAGTTTACAAATTTTTTGTTCATCGCGTGTACCTAAAAGAAAAAATGTTTTCTAGAGTAATTTTAGGTCGCTGATAAAGAAAATGACACTCATTTATTTTTCCAAAGAAGCGTTTTCGAGATATTTCCAAAAAACGTGTTTTGTGGCTCTTTTTGCAGTTATTGGCAGGAATCTGGAGAACGGTTGATCCAACTATCATGAACTGTATATCAATCGAAAGGTATGTTCTTCTTCTTTTCGACGATTTACTGTTTGGGTCCATCGGATTAAAATTTATTGGGTTATAGGCAATGAAATTCGAAAAAGTGGAACAACTGAAAGTGAATAACTTTCAAATAAGGTCGGAAAATCCACTTTTTTTTACTTTCATCGCCTGTAACCAAAAAAAAATTTAATCCGATTGACACAGACACTATATAGTCGGAAAGTGCAAGATCATACCTTTCGAACAAAACACAATTTATGTTGATTAGATCAACCGTTATCAAGATTTATGACAGTAATTGAAAAAAGAGCCAAAAAACACGTTTTTTGCAAATATCTCGAAAACGCTTCTTTGGAAAAATAAATGAATGTCATTTTTTTTTTCAGCGACCTACAAGTAGTTTAAAGAAAAAACACCTTTCTTTACCTGATACATTTTTTGTGCAAACTTTCATGAAACGGTATAAAATGATATCTTGAATCTGAGTGCAGTTTGGCCATTATGCCAGTCTTTCATTGACAAGATTGCAAATAGGCGGTTACGTTATTTTACTTTTATGGCAAAACTAAGTTGTTAAATGACTTCTAAGTTTCGGGATGTTAAAGAGAACTATTTATAGCAACGTAAATTGAACTTAAATCAATTTTCATAAAAATGTCAGTCGCTTATGCCTATCCCCGACAGAAATTATGTATGATTTTACCGCCTGGGTACAGAGACATGAGTTAGGTCAAAACAATTAGTTTGAACCAATAAAACGCTTTTCCGAAATTTGGCACATACGCAGGGTCGGCTTCAGTAAAATGGCGCCCCTAGGCTATTATACCCCCCCCCCCCTTCAATCTTCACGATTTTATAAAAAAACTGAAATTATATTGTTTATTTAAAGAAAATGAACACAGAAATTATTGAATATGTTGAATTCAATTACACTGGTTCTCTTCAGCTTTCGCTGAACTGCATTGCACTCATTTAATTCAACTTAAATTTACCGAGAACCGCCTGCCTCAACTTCATGGCGCCTCATAGTGGGGGAAGCGTCGAAATTTGTTTCAAAAGAGCCTAAAGCCTAGAATTCCTAATCAAGCTCGATCTTTTTTTCGAAATACTCTTAATTAAATTCCAAAGAGAATTATAACAACTTATTTTTCAATTTCTTCTTTATTGCACTTCTGTGTTAACAAATAATGTGAAAAAATTGCCATTTTTACAACTTTCTTTTTTACCTTTCCGCAAACATTCTAAATAAATTCGGAATCAATTAAAATTAGTACAGTGGCATCTAAGATAAAAAATCAGTTCATGAAATATTTGAATTAATTTTTGTAAATAATTTTCAAAGATGACGATTCTACGATTCAAAATTGTTTTTCAGCAAATCTACTTTGTATTTCACCGTTATTAATGCACAAAAAAAATTATTGTAACCAATCAACATTCTGTAATTTTATGGAGAAATTATTTCAACAAAAAAAAAACGAATTTTCAACAAAAAGGTCAACTTTTAACCAAACAATTCCATTTTTTCACCAAAAAAGATAAAATTTCTAAAAAATGAGGTGAATTTTCAACGAAATACTCGTTGTTTAATTTTCAACCAAAAGTGATTTTTGAGTCAAGAAAGAAAAAAAGATTCAAATAAATTGTTAAATTTTCAAGACATAAAGACGAATTTACTACAAAAAAGTTAATTTTCAGCAAGATAGCTTAATTCTCTACCAAAATAGTTGATATTTTAACCACAAAAGAGCTTAATTTTAAATAAGAAACAGTTGAATTCATCCAACAAAGACGGATTTTCAACAAAATAGTTATATCCTGAATCAATCTCAATCAATCTTTGGTTGAAAATTTTAATATTTTGTTGAAAATTTGTTTTTTTTTGGGTGGAAAATTAATCTTCTTGCTTGAAAATTAATTTCTTGGGTTGCAAATTCAACTACTTGTTTGAATGTTAAACTCTTTTGTTGAAAAATCACTTTTTTGCTGAAGATTCATCATTTTCGTTGAGAATTCATCTCTTTGGCTTGAAATTAAACTATTTTGTTGAAAATTTGTTTTTTTTTCTTTGTTGAAAATCTTCTTTTTCTGACTGAAAATTTAACTATTCCATGTTTTGTTAAATATTTATCTTTTTTATTGAAAATTCATGTATTTTGAACAATTTCACATGAAGAAGTTTTAATATTTAAAGGTCTTGAACTGAAAAACTCAGTTAACTTTGCGGATTTTTGACACTTAAAATTCTTTCAATTAGAAGACATTTAAATTTAGTCGCTTTTAGTTTTGAGTGCTTTAAAATTTGGACCTATTTATTCATTAATCATAAGGTGAAAGAGGTCGGGGTTATCGGAGAAATTAAAGCAGGCCTGTCCAGAGAGGAGAAGTTTGCTCAAAAGTTACATGTCACACTTCCGCCACGACTTCTCTCTCCCCAGTTTGAAAGACCTCGGGTGGTGCTTGTTCTTGTGAAGTTGAATAGAAACTGGAGAATGGAGGTGGAAAACTTACATCTGGCAATTGAGCAGTTTCAAGAAAAATTCCTGGAATTTCCCCTCTCTGGACAGGCCTGAACTAAAGAGTGTGGGGCGAGTATGCATGAGGAGAAAGAAAGGTTGCGTTTAAGGCTGAATGAGTCGAAAGAAAAGTGGAAGGGGAAGAAAGGACGAAGAGGAAGAAGGATATAATAATTAAGGGCATGAAAGTGGATAGTGAAAAGGGAGAGATTAAGAACTTGATGAGAGACATCGGTACACAAGTTACAGTGGAAGGGATAAAGAGACTAGGAGGGAAGAAAGGAGGGAAAAATGTATGTTTTAAGTGAAAGTAGGGAGTGAGGAAGAGAGGTATGGAATTATGAAAAAGAAGTTGCTGAGAGGTAGAAATGGAAGGATCGAAGAAGATCTGACGTGGTGGAAGAGGATAAAAGTGGGTATTTGAGCGAAAGGCATGGACTGATAGGAATAAGGGATAGGACATAGGATAGGAATAAAGGAATAACGGTAAATATTGGGGGAGATAGGATACCGATAAAAGGAGGGGTCTGGATGGGGAAGGATGAATTAGAAGACCTGAGGGAGAGCATAGGAAACGGAAAGTGAATGAAAGGGAAAGAGGGGAGGGTAATGAGAATACAGGTGCAACGGCGGGGTTTATAAACGAGAAGAGGAATTGAATGCAAGCAAAAAAGGAAAAAAATGCAAAAAGAGAGGCGTGAAAGTAACATTTTGGAATGTGTCAGGTTTAAAGAACAAGGACAAAAGGTTCTGGGGGGAATTGCCAAAGTGGAATTTGATAATGATGAGCGAAACGTGGGTGGATGCAAAGGAGTGGAAAGGCATGAAAAGAATATTTCCGAAAGGATATGTATGGAAGATGCAAGCAGCGAGAAAGTATCACGCAAAAGGGAAAGGTATGGTTAGCATGGTGTCAGAGGTGAGAAAGGAAATAGTATTTAGAGGCAGAAAAGGAAGAGGATACAGAAAACGATGGAACAATGGTGAGAAGAATAAAACTAGGAAAAATGATTGTGGCTGTTATATGCGTGTATAGGAGAAAAGGTGAAGAGGGTGTTTAGAGACAGAAAAGGAAGAGGATACAGAAGAAAAGGACGGAACAATGGTGAGAAGAATAAAAGTAGGAAAAGTCGTTGTGGCCGTTATATGCATGTATAGGAGAAAAGGAGAAGAGAGAGGATGGAGAATGATAAAGAAATGGACAGAGGAGAAAGAGGAAGGGTTGGTGATGATAAGGAGGGACCTGAATGTATGGACCGGGGAACAAGGAGTAGCGGTATGAGATATGAGAAGGAATCATGGTTGCATGTGCTAGAGATGTGTACAGATGACGAAGGGGGAGGCTAGAGTATGGGAAAGAGAATAAAGTGAATTTTGAATGGGAATGGTCAGGGTGAGGAATGGATGAAGATGGAAGAGTTGAACGAGTCAAAAAGTGACTTCTACAGATGGAGAATAAGGAAGTAGTGTTGCAGAATAGACCTCCAATTTTTAGATTGGTATAGTGGTAGGAGGAAACAGAAGCCCAAAGCAAAGTCGCAAGTGTCTAGGATTAAGAATAGTGGTTAAAACGATATAAAAGAAGTAGTTTGTAAGGTAGTATATAAGGATTGTCGTTAAGAAAACATGTAATAGCCAGGTGGTGGAGTTAGTGGACGGGAGAGTATAAACAAGTAATGAGATAAGATATGCTACACATTTTGGAAAATGGGAGTGTTCGTTTGATGATATAGAATGGAATAAGGTAGTCGAGCATATCAGATGCTGCGCATAATGTCGATCGAATATGTCACGTGCCTGGCGGCAAAACGGAGTATGGTATACTCGTATATAACATGGTATAGCGATCTTGAGTCGTGTTTATAGCTGAATATACATGCATAGCAGTTGGCTGGATCACGGTGGAACGAAGAACTCATTACCCTGCGTCGACGGTATTAGCATATTTAGATGGCGCATCATCCCCTTTTTCTCTCACCACTCTTGAAACCATCTTCCCATTTTTCTTCCGTCTTTCCACTTTAGCTCCCCTATATCTGTTTTTACCTAAGTTCTTTCAGACCTTTAGACAATCATATCAGCACCTGTGTCCTGCCTTTTTCAGTGAATATAACATCGCGAAATTTACAGTTTGGTGAACCGCGTTTGCCTTTAAATTATGTATTACATTCAAAAAATATGAGGTGGGTATCAAGAAGCTTCAATATTCTTATAAGAAAATTCTTAGAAGTTTTGGAAATTTAAACTTCAAGGACCAAAAATGAGCAAATTTGGGCAAGGAAGCGTACAACTCGTTCCATTCAAAAATATAATCAAATAAAACCAAGTAAAGAAAGAGGAAAGAAAAGAAGGCGACATTCAAATCCTCTTCCTGAATTTATTTCTATATTTCACAGTCTTTAAACAAAAGATATTCACAAACATTTAACAACATTTTGGTGTTCATCCAACACCCTTATCAAGACAAAAAATTTAAAGATCAACTAATATTGTCAACATATCAGAAACCTCACAGACGACTGAATCTACATGCGTGATACCAGGCCCAAAATACTAAACTTTGAAATATCCGTCAATTTTTTTGGTTTTTCTTTTAATTTAACAGAATTTGAGTGAATCTCCTTGATTGTTCTGGAATTTTTGAGATTTGATATTCACAACACGCATGTAGATTCAATATTCTGTTGCAGCTGTTTTGTCATGGATTCTGACATATTGAACATCTTTTTTTCTGTTTTTTTTTATTCATTTCAAATGTAAATATTTTCATGCGTGCTTGTCAGAATTTGACCCTTTTTGTTTTTTTTAGTCCCGAAATTTGAAACGACTAGTCCGTACCCTTTTCCAGCTCCACCAATTTTTCGGGACGGCTAGAAGCAGCCAAACTTTTAATTTCTTTGTTTAAGCTATAACATTATAATATTTACTTAAGAGTATTCGAATATGATTCCAATCTTGAAATGAGAAGAGAAACCTTTTATGTATTTCAGTTTAAGTAATTTGTTTGTAAACATTTTTATAAATGAAGGAAGTAATGTGAAATATGATTATGTGATATCAAACAACCGTGCGTGTGAATAAATGAACTGTAAGTAAGCAGATATTAAATTAGCAGAGATTAATTTTATGATGCAGTGCATACTTAAATGTTTGCATTAATAATTGTTAAATTACTGTGAGGAATTTATACACCGATACGGAAAAATCGTTCCAAGTGGATACTGGAGTCAGCCAACCATGTCTCTAAAGATGCGTGTTCGTCATGCATAATCTATAATTATAAAGCGTAACGTGATAGCTATAATCGTATTTATCTTTATCCTTATCATCCTTATTGATACATTTTTACATTGTGTGATTCATGTAATGCCTTTTATTTAAGCAGTTTAATTTCTTAGGCTTCAAGGATTGCAGAAATCATAGTATTTTCGAAATTCAAAAGACTACATGAGATAAATTTCCTACCAAAAAAGACGAATTTTCAACGAGACATGCATTTTTAACCAAATAGTTGAATTTGCCCAAAAAACACAAATTTTCAAAAAAATAGTTGAATCCTCAACCAAAAAAGATTTATTTTCTACCAAACAGCTGCATCTTTAACTAAAAACATGAAATTTCGACCAAAAATGAAAGTTCAACTAAGAAGTTTGATTTTCTACGAAAAAGATGAATTTTTAATAAAATACATAAATTTTCAACCCAGAAAATTAATTTTCGACCCCAAAAAAATGAAAACAAATGAAACAAATTTTCAACCAAAGAAGGAATAGTTAAATATTCAGTTGAAAAACTAATTTTCAACCAAAACAAAAACTAACTTTTTACCGAATAGATCAATTTTCAACAATAGTTGAATCTTTAACTGAAGAGGATCAATTTTGAATGGAAAATAATGACTTTTTAACAAACGTAACTAAATTTTAAACCAAATACTTTAATTTTCAACAGTAAAAGATTAATTTTCTAGCAAAAAGACGAATTTTCAACAAAATACATAAATTTTAAACCAAATAGTTGAGCTGTAATTAATAAAGATACACTTTCAACAGGAAAAAATTTTTAAACAAAATAGGATAATTTTCAACCAAAGAAATAAATTTGCAACTTAAATGATGTATCTTCCAACAAAAAAAAAATGAATTTTCAACAAAATAGTTGAATCCATAACTGGAACAGATTAATTTGCTAACAAACAGTTGCATTTTTAACTAAAAAGATTAATTTTCTACCAAATAGTTGAATTTTCAACCAAGAAGATTATATTTCTACCAAAAAGGCGAATTTTTAACAAAGACATGAATTTTTAATTAAATAGTTGAATTTTCTACTAAAAAGATAAGTTTTCAACAACAAAAAAAAAACGAATTTTCAAGAAAATAGTTAAATTTCCAATGAAAGAATGAATTTCCAACTGAAATGATGAATCTTCGACCAACAAAAAAAAATTTTAACAGAGTAGTTCAACTTTCAACTAAGTAGTTGAGTTTTCAAGTAAAAAAGGTGAATTCTGAACGCAAAACGTCATAGTTGATATTTCAACCAAGTACTTGAATCTTCAATCAACAGAGATGAATCTACAACGAAAAATGTAATTGTTAATATTTCAACTAAAAACGATTTTACATTTAATAAGAAACAGTCGATTTCAACCAAAAAAGACGAATTTTCAACAAAATAGTTGAATTCTCAACCAAAACAGATTAATTTTCTACCAAAAAGATGAATTTTTAATAAAATATATAAATTTTCAACCAAGAAAATTGATTTTTGACCCAAAAATACGAATTTCCAACAAAATACATGAATTTTAAACAAAATAGTTAAATCCTCAACCAAAATACATTAATTTTCAACTGAATAATTGCATTTTTAACTAAAAAAGATTAAATTTTTACCAAGAGAGAGGAATTTTCAAACCAAAAAGACGAATTTTGAACAAAATACATAAATTTTCAACCAAGAAAATTAATTTTCAACCAAAAAAATGAATTTTCAAATCAAATGATAAATATTCAATAAAAAAATAAGTTTCAACAAAATAGTTCCGCTTTCATCAGAAAGGGATGAATTTTCAACAAAATACATAAATCTTAAACTAAAGAGTTGAATTCTCAACTGGAAATGAAACAATTTTTCAAACCAAAGATGGAATAGTTAAATATTCAGTTAAAAAGCTAATTTTCAACCAAAACAAAAACTAACTTTTTACCAAATAGATCAATTTTCAACAAAAAGGAAATTAATTTTAGTTCTAAAATAATTGAATTCAGTCAAGAAAGACGAATTTTAAATAAAATAGTTGACTCTTCAACTGAAGCAGATTAATTTTCAATATAAAATAACGACTTTTTAACAACGTTACTAAATTTTAAGCCAAATACTTTAATTTTCAACAGTAAAAGATTAATTTTCAACAAAACATATGAATTTTTTAACTAAAAAGATTAATTTTCTACCTAAAAGACGAATTTTCAACAAAATACATAAATTTCAAACCAAATAGTTGAGCTTTCAATTAATAAAGACACACTTTCAACAGCAAAAAAAGGTTAAACAAAATAAGATAATTTAAAAACAAACAGTTGCATTTTTAACTATAAAGATCAATTTTATACCAAATAGTTGAATTTTCAACAAAAAAATTATATTTCTACCAAAAAGACGAATTTTTAACAAATACATGAATTTTTAATTGAATAGTTGAATTTTCTACTAAAAAGATAAGTTTTCAACAACAACAAAAAACGAATTTTCAAGAAAATAGTTAAGTTTTCAATGAAAGAATGAACTTCTAACAAAAATGATGAATCTTCAACCAACAAAAAAAAATTTTAACAGAGTAGTTCAACTTTCAACTAAGTAGTTGAGTTTTCAAGCAAAAAAGGTGAATTCTAAACGAAAAACGTAATAGTTGATATTTCAACTAAAAAATATTTTAATTTGGAAACTAAAACAATTGAATTCATTAAAAAAAAAGAATTTTCAAAAAAATAGTTGGATTCATAACTGAAACAGAATAATTTACAACCAAACAGTTGCATTTCAAACTAAAATATTAATTTTCTGCCAAAAAGATAAATTTTCAACAAAATACATGAATTTTAAACCAAAGAAGTGAACTTTCAACGAAAATGATGAATCTTCGACCAAAAAATAAATTTTAAATAAAGGAGTTCAACTTTCAACCAAGTACTTGAATCTTCAACCAACAGAGATGAATCTACAACGAAAAATGTAATAGTTGATATTTTAACCAAAAACGATTTTAAATGAAATAAAAAAAAACAGTTGAATTCAACCAAAAATACGAATTCTCAACAAAATAGTTGGATTCTCAACCAAAACAGATTAATTTTCTACCAAACATTTGCATTTTTATCCAAAAAGGATGAAATTTCCACCAGAAGAGATGAATTTTCAAACTAGAATATGTAATTACGGTATCTTATGGTATCTTACGGTATCTTACCTCATATATAAATTTTCTTTTTCACAAAATTATTTATATATATATATAAAAAATACATCAAATTTGGATAAAAATTAACTGCTCTTGTTGAAGAATTTAAAATTTAATTAAAGAATATTTAATAATAACAACAATTTTTTATCAAATGTACGTCCA
>JAUMHM010000031.1:9751497-9764984 GCA_032362435.1 Melikaiella ostensackeni
AAAGACTTGATTGGCCAATCAGGTTCGACCAGTCTCCACGGTGGGCGCTCTGGCCAATCACAGGCATCGTAGAGAGTATATATAAGAGCAACATAATCTCAAGCTTCAGTTGCAGGTTAGCCCTGAAGAATTGAACTGCAATCTTCACGAAACGTCGGCAAGACTCGTAGTTTTGCAGACGATTGAAACCCGTAACACCTCCTTTCATTATATCATAAATGTTAGCAGAATTAGTTACACAAAACATGGAAGAAGAAATTACAAAAATTCCAGTCTTCCACTTCTTATGTTATTGTCGTTACGTGAAGGATACTTCTTTATGTTTACATGAAAGCCAAATTCATGAAATTTCAGAAGAATTCATTAATAAAAGTAGAACTTTACAATTGACATTAGAAGAATCTATTTATAAAAGAATCAATTTTTTCGATTTAACTCTTATCTTCGAAAAAGGGTACACACTCATCTTTCGTTACTGTGCCAGACTCGGGTCTGGCCGGCACAGTAACAGTGGCTTTTAAAGTCTAGTTTGAACCGGATGTTAGGCGACGAGTGAGTAAACACTCAGAACCGCATTTATAGTCTCTAAGCCCGACACACGTACAAAAGTATACCTGTATGCCTAGAGAGTCGCGATATAAATAACTTCTAACACATCGCTTTATTCATGAGACTTTAATTAAGAATAACTGCCTCCATAATTTTATTATCAGTAATATAAAAAGGAGAATTCAGCACTCAGAAAATTTAAAAAATGCACAACCAAATTTTTAAATTAACAAAAAAAACAATAGACTTTTCTTAAATAGTTGTTTTACCTTGAGAAAAAAACACTTATCTATCACATATGAGAATTTGCAAGAAATTAAATATTCATCTCGTTTTTTAAATTAAAAATAAACTTTCTGATATTTTACTCCAATCCACTAAAGATCTGATACCAAAATTTGAGAAAATTAACCGAATTCATGGAATTTTTGCAAAAATTATCTAATGATATACATTGGTCCAACAAAATGCCCTCTTCAGAATAGAATCTCAGAATACCGAACAATTCGAAAGAATAAAAAAAACCAGCACAGCTTTATACGAACACGCTACTAATTTTGATCATAAATTTGACTTTCATTCTAAAATGTTTAAGTTTCAGGGCTAGAAGGTAATTATCATAGAAGACTTTAATTCAATGCACACCTATTTTTATACATCTACATGTACACTCATACCCCGCTATCGTGCCGCCCGTTTGTGTGCCGGCTTCCCGGTTGTTCACGCTTCACTGTTTCTGTCTCCCTCCCTGTGCCTCCCTGGGCGGCCTATACTGAAGCTCATCGCAAGAACAGACAGTGACGTATCAGATGCTGTTTACTTCGCGACTCACTGCGCATATACTTTCGTGTGTGTAAATGTGTAATTAGTTTTGTCATATTATAGCTGAATCAAAAAAAAAGTGAGCGAAAAATCTCTAATTTTGCAACAAATTAAAGACGGCGAACCAAGAAATGCTATCTTAAATAAATACAAAATTATTTAATGTCTTTTACGCAAAATTGTTCAGTGCGCCGATGATGTTGTTAATAAATCCAACGACTTTGCATTCGAAAACAAAAGAACAATGAGATCTGCTAAGAATGCTGAAGTAGAGCCCGCTTTATTGAAATGGTTTATCCAAAAACGTTACTCGTGTCAACCGATTTCCGCAACGATGCTTCAGGAAAAAGCTCGAATTTTTAATGAAATGATAAAGGGGCCAGCAAACCTTTAAAGTAAATTGTGGAAAAAGATATGCATTCGAAGATAAATATTGAATGTAGCAATAATATAACAATAATTTTAACCAGTTTACTGGTTAATGCATGATTTTCAAATTCAGCATAACAATGATACATAGCATCAAAAAATGACAGCTGTTGATATTATTCTTGATATTATTATCATAATCATCAATTTTAATTTCATGAGTTGCTCATTATCTTTAATTACATGATTATTCAATAACTTTGTATTATGTGCTATATCGATACATTTGCATCGATGTTTTGGTAATTTTTGAAAGATTGTGAAAATACTAAGGTGCCGTTTTCAGAGACGATATATACGGTCCTGATTGTTTTGTCACTCGTCGCTCTAAACTTGGTTGAGACTAGATTTTAATAGCCCCCGTTACAGTACCGACTAGACCTAAGGGCGGCACACTAACTGGGTATGAGTGTAATATGTTTATTACAGATTTGTAATTTCTTCAACTCTCGGCAAAAATTCCACATAAAATATTTTTTTACTAATATCGTTTAAAAAAACGTCACTTGCTGTAAGTCTCTAATTTTGAAAACAAACTATCTTGTAAGGCACAACTATTATATAAGGGTTTGTAATAACTTTGTTCATTACCATTTTTCATACTTGTAACAGTCCTGAGAAGGCCATGATATCACGGCGAAATGCATAGACGTTTCATTTAAATAAACATTTCTTTATTTATAAACCATCCTATTTCAAGACCAAAGGCGAAAAACAAAAAAACATCTTAATATTGGAAAATAAGATTTCGTTACTTGGTGTGAGTGGTGGTGCAGTTAGATATCGAACAGCTGCGGAACTTTACCGTGGAAAATGTTCCTTTCTCACACTGCGAAAAACTGCAAATTCAATATTAATCATCATGCAGTAAAAATAGTCGGAATTAGCACAGAGTATATTTGAAAAAAATTTCACGAAATGTTCCACTCTTTTGCAATATTTTCTTATAGGCTTGAATTGAATATTCAGAAAGTTACAACTGCTAGCATCCCCATTTTGAATTTTTTAAAGTAAATTATATACTAATTACAAATCTTTTCCTTACAAATATGAACATATTATGAATAACAATAATAAAACGTAATTAAATTTTTATTATTGATTTAATTTAGCTCAGTAACGAAATAATCATCTTTTCATTCGGCATTCAGAATATGAGAAATTGAAAATATGGGAAACTCTGTATCAGCAGTTTGTAGAAAACTAAGAAAGTTTGCCCAAGCGGGTAACAGAAAAAAACGCAGGTAGCATCTCATAGAATTTACGGCAAGTGTGAATGTGTTCTTACTCTAACTGCTGTATCTCCTAAAATTATCGACATTTTAAGAAAATTATTTTTGAAAACATTAGATCTTATTGAAATCAATAATTTTCGTCCTTCGATTAAATTTACTATTGAAAAAAAGCAAATAATTCTATATTGTTTATCTTGATTTATTAATGATTAAAACTCCTGAAGGTCACCTCCTCACAAATTGGTATAAAAAGCCTTCTTGGACAGGACGTTATCTAAATTATAATTCTCATAATTTATATTTATTTTCTATATCAGAAAGTTAGTTTAATCAAAGGTCTCATTGACAGATGTGTGAAATTGAGTAATATTAAATTTCCAAAAGAAAACCTAGATCAGCTAAAAACAACTCTAGCACAAAACAATTACCCACTTCATTTAATAAATTACATCATCAAAGAAAGAGTTCATGAAGTATATGACAGTTCCTCTAAAAATAACGAATGGATTGAAACTCACAAAAAAACTGACCTTAAAGTGTATTAATCTTATGTTGAAGGTCTTTCTGAACGTCTCAGGTGTGCTTTAAAAAAATACAATATCAATGTTTGTTTCACAAACAACTATACGCAACAAATACAACTATAAGAAAAGTTATCTTGTGCAGTACATCTTATAAAATGTAAATGTAATAAAGTTTATATTGTTTAAACTGGCAGAAGACTAAAAACTCGTATTGATGAACATAAACGGGATTGTGAATTGGGCAATCAAATCACTGGCTTATCAAAAGATGATTGGCAATTTGAATCATTTTTTTATTTTGCATTCAAAAATACTAAAATTTTATCTTGAGAAAACAATACTCATAAGAGAAGAATCATTGAGTCCATTTTCAGGAACAAATATATTAAAATTTCCATTAATTTACAAACTGAAATGTCAAATATTAACAAAATTTATCAAAGAATTTCATAACATTTTTGTCTATAAACGTTATACAATGACTCAATCAATTTTAAATTTTAAATTTCAACTCATTTTTGGCGCACTTTATTCATTAGGGATTTCATTTTAGTATTCGCCTTTCTAAGTTTGTCATATAAAATTGGCTTTATCTCTAATGTATTCGTTAGTCTATATTTGTCCTTCAAAAACACAATACTTCGTTATAGTTTCAAAACGTAGTTAAATTTATAATATTGTAGCCTCTTAAAATTCGAGGTTGCAATTCAATGCTCATAATGTCTATTCTCAACTAAATTTCAATCTTGCTATTTACAATAATTACTATTTTCTTTTAAACTTCGTTGTGAAAAAAACCAATTTTGAGTTTACTTCAAAAATCAAGTCTCTTATGAAATAGTGCAAATTGAAATGTTTTTGTTTTCTCCAATATTACTACAGATAACAAAATCTGATACAACTCTTAATTATAATTCTAAATTTTGTAGCAGTTTGTAATTTTGAATTACTTTAACTTGCCCTGGGTTATGTTTACGTCTGAAGAAGACCTGCAATGAAAGGTCAAAACGTACGTTGGTTTAAAAAAATGACAAAGATATGATTCATTGATATCTGTATCCACTGCTTTTTTATTGGACCGTATGACCAAATTAATTAATTATATGGAAGAATAACTTCGTTATTAGTACATATAATTAATAATTATTTACTATGAGTTGCACAATAATCAATTCTTATTTAATCATATCATTTACTCCAGCATTATATAACTATAAGATATACTTTTATTGACTACGATTTTTTTTTAGAATTAGATTTGAAACAACTTGGTGGATACGGAAATTTATCCTTAACTTTCAGACCACGTGCAATTGAGACTGTAGCTGTGACAACTTTCAAAATTAGTTTGAAATCATTTTTCAAACACCTATTAAATGTTTCGGTGACATTTATGCTTTTTCCTGAAGTTTGATAAGGCGATTTGTGAGTCGGAAAAAAGCGTTACGTATCTGACGAACCTTCCACTCTGTTTTAAATGATAGGTAAAGTTGTGTAATCAGATACACGTTAGTATATAAGGAAGCATATTCAAAAAATTTGTCAGTTACTGTTTGATGATATCTTCAAATATTAGTTCTCAGTTCACTGTCGTCTCTATCTTGAAAAAATGAAAATCATTATTCTACTCGTTATCTGCACGTATTTCCTCACTTTTACAAGTGAGTGTAATGAATTACAATATTAATATTGATAAGAATATTGCATATTTTCTGAAGAGGTTGACAATATGCACTTTCAGATTGTCAACTTCCACATCCATTTTCTCGAAACTGAATAACTTTTTTGAATTAAACTTTTCTGGCCTAAATTCAGCACTACTTTAACTAAAAAGTCTGAGTTTTTTTTATCTTTAAATGGTGATTTCGAGTTTACAAAATGTTTTTTCGCCCTTCTGAAAAATGCCCATTTTTTTCGTGAAGTAGTCCTGTACTGACACACATCAACTGTGCTTTTTAAAGAAAAATGGCTAAATCATGCATTTGTTTATGTTCATTGTTTATGAAAATGACAGGAGCTACTCATTTTCAGTTCGTTTTCCCTAGAAACTATCTAGCATGTATCTAGCATTAATTTTACGTGAGATGATACTTTTTACACAAACAAAATGGTCGATATTTTGTACTTATGAAATTGGTTTACTACTAATATATTGTAAAAAATTGCGAGTGGCAGCTGAAAAATAGTACATACGTCATGGATTTCGATATACTTTCACCTGTTTGAGTTTCCTCAAAATCGGTGATCCATTAGGGTGGTCCTCCCCTTGAAAGTAAGGCATACTTGGCACGAGGAAATATAGGTTCTACAAATTTCTTATTAACCATTTTTTCATAAGATAGGTAGTTTTCGTTTTCATTCTGAAAATATGCTGCTAAAAATTGATAATTCAAATTGATGGGAGAACGACGCATGATACAATAAAATGTGTGAGAACATAATTTCCTACCTGAAGCCGAAGTCTTGTTAATTAATTAGACTTTACTTTCATTAAACTTGAATTTAAAAGAGATAATAATAAATGCACTAATCTACTTTGTTAGGCGATAAACATAATGAATTACACAAATTGACAATGGTTAAACTTTTAATTTTAAAAGATTCATGCATAAATGTGTAGAAATATATAGACCAAGCGTGTAGCGCGCGATGAGAATGTTTCAGCGCAGCGATAAGATACTTTTTTTCTGTCTTGTTCTCCGTTTCAAAATATCACTCGTTTTTCACATGGTTTTCCTATGTACGCGCGTGCCTTCTCACGTGACTATTTTTACCTGAGCCACCATCTTAATCATACATGGCATTTCAGAAAAATGTATTGCAGGACAACATAACCTAAAATTCCGAGATGTCAGTAACAGTATCAGTAACGAAGTCAGCAATTAGAATACTTTATGCTTCTCCAGTTCCTAGTATTTATTTTTCCAGTATACATAAAATTCATTAATCTCTATTTTTCTCACAAAACTAGGTACAAGCTCAACAGGAACTACAAGAACTTTGCGAAGCCAACGTTTTTATCTTCATGAAGGAAGCCTCGTTTATGTACAAATTCGAAATGTCAGCCATCCTTATTATGGACCTCTGCGTTCCATTCAGAGTCATCGAATTCCTCGATGGGTGCTTCAACAACATAGTCGAGAATATTCAGAAGAGCACGTTTATGTATCCGTGCCTCTTTCTCAACGAAACAAACGTAAAATTGCACGTCTTCAAACTCTCGATGACAATATTGGTAATGTTCTAGAATCCCGTTGTTTTATCAGAGGTCACGGCCTTATTTTAACAGCATCTCTTGGAACTCCCGGTAACGAAGTAGTGGTTCCTGGAACCCCAGCAATATTTGTACGAATCCCAATTCATAGTGACCCTTACTCTGACCCTGAGCCTAGTTATAGCATTTTGGTAGGGGTGCTACATCGTTGGAACAACAGTATTATCCTTCCTGAATGGGTTCGTTGAGTAAACTGCGTATTACAAACTATAGATATTGACAATTTAGATATTGGAAGTGGGTTGAAAATGGCCAGTTTGTAATAGAAAATCAAATTAATTCCAAATACTAAATATTATGTAACTATCAATAATGTTTATATAGGCCACCTGTATTGAAAAACTTGGACCATCCTATTTTCCTATGAATTTTGTTACTAATGTCACTTAATAATTCTTGATAATGTTTTTTGTATGAGTATATAACATTTTTCCATTGAAAATGTATGTATATGTATATGTATATGTATATAGCTTATGTACTATGTAACTATTACATATAATGTATGTACTATGTATGTACTTATGTACTATGTAATAAAAATGCAGTTGTAACTTTCAATGTAGCAGTTATCTAGTTATCTACTATTTGTCCATTGTGCAACGCTTTGATCCACATTTGAATTTCCATTTCATACCTTAGGAGTTACTATGATTTGAATCCTATCGTAATTTCGGAAAAACCTGGGACACGTGTTAAAATTAATCGATTTCTTTCCGGGGTCGTTGGCCTCTCTGGTGAAAAATTTTCATATTACCCTAATTCGCACAGTTAAAACTGGTCATTCTAATCAGTTGCAATTTGTACAAAAACAAATAAAGATACTATATCAACCAAATCAGATTGCAGATAGAAGAATGAGGAGCATATGATTAAAAAATATGAAATAAAAATAAAAATGCGTTTTTTGACAAAAATCCAATAAAAAGCCCCTTCAGCCTCTCTTGGTGAAAATTTCGAAAATCCCATTGCTTCCTTCTGTATAAAACAGCATTTTTTCTACAACAATTTCACCAACTTTCATCAAAATCGATGGAGCGGGTGAATTCACCCAATACTGTAGGATTCACAATTTCTCTATATAAAGCTCGCAGTTCGTCGAACCCTAGAGTAGATTTGCATTTTACAATTTCTTTTACTATTACTAGTTTAAAACTAAAATAATCGAACACTTTTGTTCTGAAATCTTTCATATTTATTTTACGCCTTGTCACGCTAGGATTATATTCTCCATATACCAATTGTCCATATATTGAACCCAAATTTGAAATCTTTTCCGCTCTTATGCCTGAGATTCAATTAGGTAGGTAATTAAGATATGAAAAGAGTAAATAAGAAATGTAAATATGTGAAGAAATGTAATTCTGTCATAACGGGAGACAATCTTCAGGAGTAGATAAAGCAACCTAAAATACATAGTTATCAAATAAAAACACAAACGTTCTACGTTGTATATAAATCAATAAATTATAATATTGCCACTACTCTAAAGTACATACTCTTGAAAACTCCATATATTTATGAGAGAAATTCATTCCGCATTTAGTATCTATAAGAGAGTCCCTCATGAAATTTGCATAGAGTCGGCATTTTCTTGATATATTGTATTGGTTAGGTTGAAATTTTTAAGCCACAAATTCGGTTTGTTTTCAATTTGTTCTTTATATTTGAATTTTATTATGATGTTTGGAAAAAAAGAATGTTTCTTTTTGATTAAGTAAATCTCTTGAAGAAAGTTCAGTTAATATTTATTTAAATAAAAGATCGAATAATTGGAGAAAACCTCTGTCAAAACTCGATTTCTCGGGGAGTCGACTCGAGAAATAGTGACACCGACATTTTCATGTATGAATCTATTGTCTATTATGGATTACCAGATCACTTTTTAGGTTGGTTAGGTTATATTAAAATTAAACTTCGTGGTTATTCTAACGATCATAATAGTTCAAATATTTATTATTTCACATATTTTGTGAGCTTGTGGATTAGAGCATTAATAATCTCTGCCTTCAGTAGTGAAGAGAAACCAGAATAAATATTTTTGGAAAATTGGAGAAAACGGTGAAGATATGAGACTTAGAAATTTTTTGTACCTTTTTCTTGGAAACATCATATCTTTGGTTCTAATTAACCAATTGAGCTTTCTAAGATCTCAAATTTTTTGTAATAAGATGTACTTAAACTTCACTTACAAGTAACTTCATTGACAAGTATTCAGTATCAGAGGTACATTATTTGAAAGGCTTTAATGAGGTTGGATTTTGAAGAACAATTGAATATTTTCCATTCTTAATATTCTAAATTTCAATACTTCAGTTTTCAAAATATTTCACAATATTCAATTTATTAAATCATGGGTCAAAAATTGATAAACCTTCAAGTTTTCTTACAATAAGAATGATTTTTTCATTTGACAGAAATTATATCTTGACTTAAGACAAATTTTCGTCGATTGAAGAAATATTTGATTGCACGTAATCAGTACTGCATTTCGTTGATGCACGTGATCTTTTTCCTCAGTGGACAGACGCAACTTAGCTATAATTTGAAAAGATTTTTATATCAGTATTATTATAGTTTGAAAGTGAAGTTATCAATACTAAGTCTTAAACCCTACAGTATCTATAAACAATACTTTATTTCTCTGCAGGACAGCCAAAAATTAGCTACTGCTTTTTTGTTTCAGTTTCAGTCGATGTCCAAGAACATATTTATTTGTATCTATATCATTTTTTGTGAAACCTTCAATACACAATCGCTAGAACGCTGAAAAATTAAGTCATAGTTTTATAAATGTTTTATTTTTTGAATAATTACTTGCATATTTGTGTTTTTTCTTCCATCTTAGATCAGAGTCGTCATTTTCATTCAATTTTTATATATATTTATATAAAGGGAGTGTCTGCACGAACTGGAAAAATGCGATTATTTGTACGTCGCCTTTTTCAGGTCCCATTATTTATTCTGAAAAAATCTGGCTGTTCGGATTGGAATTTTGATCATCATAGCGACGGTCTTATATAAAATGCATAAGAATAAGTTAAGAAAATTTGGAGAAAAAATGGAAAACGAAGATGAGGTGGATAAGGTGCATGAATGATAAATTGAGACTACTATCGACTACTATCAACGAAGGGCGTCGAACGAAATATGTATCATAAATAGCGGCATGGAGCATAAGAAATAAAATAAGTACCGGCTCGAAATATTTTATAATGTTCTCTAAGATAATTCCTAAATAGTTATTAAAATTAGCTAGGAGGGTGGTCGTCACAGTACCTCCCAGCTAGTGATTGAATATAGAAGAATATGTTATCACGATATAGTACATAAGTTATGATATATGAATTGAAAATTCTTGTTGTCAAGCGACCGATTAATTGAAATTTGAATGAATTGAAATGTTTTTCCATATTTTTTTTGAATGAAATTCTGCTTTGGTAAGCACCAGAAACACGACTTAAGCTTGTAGGGAAGGAAAACCTATTTTTGCTCACGAAATATTTTGTCACTGCACATTTTGCACAAGAAAACAAAAAAAAATCACTAACACTACACTCTTTGGGGATCCACCCTGTAGGTAATCAAGGAACCTTACTTGTCTGCCAGACCTGGCTTTGCTTGGAGGAGCCGATACTGCTGAAACTTCCTTTGGTTTCACAGTAGTTGGATCATCTGGTTCTGTATGTGATGCTTCCTCCGAGTCAGCTTTAATGTAGGCTGGCCTAGGGCGGTCAAAATTAACGGTGCTGTTTTTCCGTCAACCGTGTTGACAAATGTTTTGTCTGTTCGGCTGTGCATGGATAGGGACCTTCATAAAGATCTTCGAGTGCGTTCTTGAAAGTCGTGTAAACGCACACTAAGACGTGAGTACAGGTGGCTAGGTCCTTATAGACGGAGACTGCTTTCTGCCCTTGTTGTGTTCCGCTGATAGGCCTTAGTTGTTGGAAATAACTCTGAAGTTCTTTGGCGTAATCCGATGGTGTGTGCTCTGAGTTATTTGACGAAGGTGGAACTAGGAACTCACTAGGTAGGCGGAGTGGTTCACCATACAGAAGCTCGGCAGTTGTTGTTCTTAAATCCTTTCACCAAACTGCTCGGAAACCTAGCAGTATTACTGGTAGGGTGTCGACCCAGTCTGCAGTCTGGTGATAGCGGATTGCTGCTTTTAGAGGCCGATGTATGCGCTCAACCAATCCGTTAGAAGCTTTATGATAGGACGTAGTGTGAAGATGTCGAGTCCCAAGCAAGTGATTCAGTTTCTTGAATAGTTGAGACCCGAACTGCTTTCCCTGATCTGTCGTAATTCAAAGAGGTGTGCCAAACCTGGCGATCTAACCAGCAATGAGAGCTAATTCGATGGTGGGTGCTTGGATGTCGTCGACTGGAAATGCCTCGGGTCATCGCGAGAAACGTTCAACGCAGGTAAGGCAGTACTTGTATCCTCTTCCAAAAGGCGAAGGCCCTACAAGGTCGATATATATGCATTCAAATCTTCTGGAAGGAGAGGCGAAAGAACCTACCGATGATGAGACATGTCGAGAAGCTTTAGCCTTTTGACATTGGATGCAGGCACGCGTCCATTTTCTGCAGCCGACATTGATTGACGGCCATACATAGCGTTCTGTTACCAGCTTCACCGTGGTTGATTCCTGGATACGATAATTGATGTAACGAATTAAACGCCACTTGACGGAAAGTCTTCGTAAGAAAAGGTCTAGATGTGTGAGTCAAAACGTCATAGTAATAGGCTATGTCGGTACCTGGTAGTTGGACTTTTTGCAGATGCAAGGTTGATTCCGGCTGAAAGTATGTTCCAGTCTCTGTGTCTTCATTTTGTGATTTTGCAAAAGCCGCGAGGTCAATTCCGGTTGAGAGTTCTTCGATTCTGGAAAAAGCGTAGGCGACGACGTTGTCACTGCCCGTTATGTGTCGTATATCAGTGGTGTATTGTCCGATGAAATCCAGGTATCGGAACTGCCTGAGAGAATACTTCTCACTTCTTTGCTGAAATGCAAAAGTGATAGGCTTGTGATCTGTGTACACCGTGAAGATTCTACCTTCTACCATGTGTCGAAAGTATCTAATAGCTTTATAGACGGCTAGCAACTCTCGGTCTTGGGCACCTTACATGCATTCCGCTGCGCTCAACTTTTTCGAAAAGAAATCAGAAAATCTCACGCGTCGTTCACTCGTTGTTGCAGTGCTGCGCCGTCAGAAAAATCGGAAGCGTCTGAAAAAATGGCAAAAGGAGCTCCTAGTGGTGGAAAAGCTAGTTGAGCGGCAATGCTTTTCCGAGCTTCTTCAAAGGCATTGGAAGGTTCCATAGTCCAGGTGACGGGTGCATTGCCTTTTAGGTTGCCGTGGAGCATGTCGTTTAACGGAGTTTGTGAAGTTGCATCATTAGGTATGCAAATTCGGTGAAAATTTGACGTACCTACGAACCGACGTAATCCTCTGACTGTTTTGGGTTGCGGGTAGTACAAAAGGGCTTCGACTTTCACTGGAAGGGGTCTTACACGATTCGCAGAAACTCTATAACCCACAAATTTTATGGTGCGTTCTCCCCATACTCATTTTTTCGGGTTGATCAGAACTCCGTAGGCCTTTAATCGGTCGAGTATTTGGCGTAAGTGGAGTCCGTGTTCTTCTTCTGTCTTTGATGCCACGAGAACATTGTCGATATAGCGGTAAACGAAATCGAGATCTAGAAGTACTTATTCATGGAACGCTGGCAGGTTTGCGCTTCGTTTCGAAGGCCGAATGACATATATTGGAATTCGAACAACCCGAACGGTGTCGTGATTGCTGTTTTATGGATGTCCTCATCGGCAACTGGAATTTGATTGTAAGAACTCACGAGATCAATTGTTGTGAAAACCTTCTTTCCCTGGTGGTCACCATTCACCACCTTTCATAGGTAACATGTGTGAAGGTGAAGACCAGTTACTATTTGAAATACGAGCGATCCTCACCTCTTGCATAATTTGGAATTCCTGTTTGGCTAGCTTCAGTTTGTCGGGTACCAATCATCGAGATCCCTCAGAAACGGGTGGTCTAGGTGTCGTATTGATGTAATGTCTCGTCGAGTGTTCAGGTTCGACGAAAGAGCCGTTCGATCGGGTGATTTCCGGATATTGCTGCAGAATTTGATGATAGGGAAAAAATCCTGAAATGGCACGAATACGTAGCAAACTCGCATCACATTCAGAGACTTTTCGTTGCACTAATTGTATGGTGAGGCTGTCTATTAAAGTTGTTGATTCCTAATGGCAGCTAACAAGGCACAGTGGTGTAAAAAATCGACTCCGATTATCGGTGTCGTCACGTTAGCAGCGACGAAACGCCATGAGTAAGCACGGCGAAGTTCGTGATTGAGCGTGAGTTTTTCGAAACCGTACGTCACGATAATTGAATTATTGGCAGCATAAAGTTCGTAAGTTGTTTTGGGACGCCGTCCCCGTGTAAGTGCGCGTGAAAAAACGCAGAGGTCTGCCACCGTGTCAACCAAATACTGCGTCTTCTTGTCCCGGTCTGTAACGAAGATGCAGTGCAATGAAGGGCAAGGGTCGCTGGCCTCTATCAGCGTCGGCCCAGATCGTTTCCCGATTTATAGGTACACGGTTGATTGCACTTCCTAGTGTCTCTAACGAA
>JAUMHM010000031.1:9776140-9786660 GCA_032362435.1 Melikaiella ostensackeni
TTGTTTAAACTAATTTTGTAAGAAGCCTTGTTCGTTACACCGGAAACATTCCATTTGTACGAATGCACTTTCTCATTTATATGAAGAAATAATTTTGCTAACATTAAGAATTAGAATCCGACGTGAATACATCAGACGTGATTTTTATTAATTTAAACAGATTTTAGAATCAGTTTTGAACAAAATACGTGATTTTTGTTTCATAAAATATAAAAATGACAGACTTGAAAATGTGTAAGAGTGTAAAATAGACACTCTATTACAGTAGTATTTCGCATATATCAGAGGTGAATTTACTGCCTGTACTGCCCATATATAGCTCGCAAATAATTTATCATCAACTTTTAAAAATCACTTGTGATGGGTCGTCTTCACTGGAAAGTCTTTTTGTTTTAATTGCATCATATATAATTATCGAAAAGATTTTTAGCTTTTGCAGTTGCATATTTGATGTTGAACTGCAGATAGTCGAAAGTAGAGTACAAAGTTTCTGGATAATGCTAAGAAGGAAAATAAACTTAACAAAATTATAGCTACGTTGCAGGGCGCGCACTAATGTCGACGGCCTAACTTGTAGAAGTTTTCGTTTGCATGCAACGATGTTAATGCACGCCACACATGAAGTAGGCAAGTAAGTGCTTATCAACCCTGCACTGGTACATACACATAACGCGGAAAACAAAAGTACGACACGTGCTACGCTACTGTTGAGTCTTGCAATCTATTCAGGAGTTAAATTGTAGGTAGTTACATTTTACACGTATGCGAATATCAGTTGCCTTAGCTCACTCACATACACACATTGATAAACGTTAACTGTGTGCTGATCCCCACGAAGGTTGAGTTTATCGTTTATGATCACGTTGCAAGAAAATAATCGCTTTACTGATTATGTACTATGCAATTATCAAATAAGTGCTTGTAAATATATGCAGAGATATTTAAAAAATGCGTGATATATATATATATATGAAATATGCAACTAAAGTATGTAGATTGCATAATTTGCATTGCCTTCAGTTACTTCATAAAATAAAATTCAATAAGACAGGTACGAAAAGTGCAGCTGTAAGATGCCTGACCAATTGGCCATGAGTAGGAGTTGAGTTTAGTCAGCCACACAGTCGTATATACCGTGTATGCACGCTGCATTGAAGATAGGATGTTTAAACCCACCTTGTTTCCAATCACATAGGCTAGAGTGAGATATTCTATCATTGTGCCTCACTGTAACCTATAGGTTTAGAGACAAGGTGGGCTTGAACATCCTATCTTCAATAGAGCGTGCAGATGCGGTACTAAACAGGTCCAGAATCTTCCAGTGTGTCTCGCGTTTTGAAGTTTCTACTGTTTCTGTCCCTTTCCTCTGCCCATCCGTGTTCATGGTCAATATGTGAACTACTAAAATTTAATTAATTAAATTTTTTTAATTTAATAAATTTTATAGCCTATATTTCTTTTAGAATTACACGGCAAATTTTGATTCCACAAAATATGTTGATTGTACTGATAGCTTAATACTTGACGGAGTTTTCCGCATCGCATACGGTTTTCGTGAGATCCCTGGTGGAAGTTTCAGATAGGAATCCTATCCGAGCCAGTCCGAACCAATCCGAACTATTCCGAAATCTGTATCCGAACCAATCCAAATTAATCTACGTCATTCGGAAAAAGTTTTCAATCTCATTCGATCCGAATCGATTAAATATTAATCCGACTCAAATCGAGTCAATCCGAATTTCCACTCCAAATCAATGCGAGGAAAATTTTCAATCTGTATGGATCCGAATCAACCAAACTCGGATCGATCTAAACCGAATTTTCAATCCGAGTTCGGATTCATTCAGATTACAAATTTTGTTTGGATTGACTCGGATTGTGTCGGAATAATTTTAAGCCGATTCGCATCGAACGAAATTGACAACATTTTTCGGTTTGGCTCCGACTGATTCGCATTGGTTCGGATCAAAATTTCGGAATAATTCGGATTGTTTCGGAATGAATTTCTATCCGAAACTTTTGCCAGGGATCTATTTTTTTTTGCTAACTTTTCGTTTGTCTGGCTCAAATGCAACACCAATTTTATTCAAATGTACAATATTTCGACGCCTTCATTCAATATGAGTCTCTATGCTGACAGCACCGTGTATGAGACTATATGTAATTTGTGCCGAGTATGAGTCTAACTGCATTTTAGAATCTTTTCAGGAAAGCTGATTTGAGTTTGAAATCATAAAAAAAGTTACAAGTACACTCTAAAATAATTAAAATGGTTTCCAGTGTTCAATTAATTTTAAATATAATAATTACCCCCTAATTTATATCATATGGAGAAAAATGGATTTTTACCCGTAACATCTAGATGTTTAGGGTTAACATGTTCCATATTCAACTATAGGACAGACATCCACTCTCTAAATTTGAATCAGTGAGAGATGGGTCACTGAATTAAATCAGTAAACAATTTCACTGATTCGCAATGCAATCTTACTGATTCAAATAGCTAAAAATGGGTCACTGATTGAAATCAGTAAGGATTTTCACTGATTCAAATTTAGAGAGTAGATGTTTAATATTAGTATCTGCAGATATTAAAAAGTGAGATGTTACTCTGTAATATACAAAATGTTCAACTGAAACATGCGAAATATTGAACGGAAATTTATGATTATATCAAATAACGGCCGTAAATGTTTAAGGTATTTATATACTTATTCCCAATCATTTAGGGAATTAATTGATAATTTATTTGTAAATTTAAAATGAAACTTAAATGCTTGTACATAACCGAAAAGCATATTATTGCAGTATGAAATATCGATCAGATGATACATTTAGTGAAGTTGAGATTATGTGGAATATTTTTAACCGGAACTCAAATTTTATTTGAAATCTACAAGCATTTTGTCAGTTTAAAAAAAGAATGCATTCGCGTCAATATATCTTCAAACTTGAGAACCCATGCCAACGTGATTTTTCACTGTGTGTGATGGAAATTCCATCTGAAAAACTTTGTTTTCCATAAATATTTATTTGTATTATTCACTTACTCAACCGAGGAATGCTAAATGCTGCTAAGTCCAATCAAAAGAATTTTACAGGAGAGACAAAAAATAAAAAAATTCTTCGAAATTTTAAAACATTTGCCCTCGTGAAAAAAATACCAACTAAAGACTACGGTATAGGCTTGTCTGAAACATGGCTTAAGCTGTTATATTCTGGTCCCCAGAAGACTACGGTCCCTTTGACCTTGGCAGTAAGGCACGTATAAACTGAGGAGTACATACTAGAAAAATATTAAACCTTGTTTGAATCTAGTCTGGAAACGGTATTCTGTTGATAGTTCTTTTCGCGTGGGTGAATTTTCATGCACAAATTAAAAAGGTGTCTTAATAATTCGACCTCCTTGCGTTCGTTCGTATTTTGGCCGAATTGAAATTATAGTTGGAATCTCGCAGTTCTTGGTTCTCAATTCACTGAGCCTGGTTAAGCTCAAGAAAGGTACCGAAAGATTTCTCGGAAATTTAGGTTCTTTATGTGTATTTGTTCGGTTTTGGTGGTTTCTGTTAGAGCGCCAAATAAGAAAAATTTTCCAACTGGAAACTCTATTTGTATCTGTTAGTATTTTCCGTGACTGTGAATAATTTGGAATTCCAAACAGAACTTGAGCTGATTTTTATTTAGATTTCCAAAAATTATTTTCCAATATCGCGGAAAGTTCCTAATTCTATTGAAATCTGTTTGGATGCTCCAATACTGTAACCGACCTGCCTTTCCAAACTGAATTAGAGCTGGATTCTGTTTGGACTTCCAAACAGAATTTTACCGGTCGTGCACCAAGTTCGAATGTCTATATAGATCTATTTCGATGTTCCAACACTGTAGCCTACCTCGATTTTCAAATTAAATTTTAGATGGATTCTGTTTGGATTTCCAAATAGAATTTTACGAATTCTCCTCCCAGTGCGAATGACTATATGGATCTATTGGAACTTCCAACACTGTAACCTACTTAGATTTCCAAACTGAATTTGAACTGGATTCTGTTTAGATTTTCAAATAGAATTTTACCGCCTGTGCACCAAGTCCTAATAGCAGTATGGATCTGTTTGGATGCTCCAACAGTGTTATGAAAGTGTTACATAACAATATATCAGTTTCATTTGTGTTACATTGTTATGTAAGAATGTTATGGACAAGTGTTACGTAACTGTTAACCTTGATATGGAAGTGTTACATTGTTGTGTAACTGAAACGTTGTTTTTTACTGTAATGTAGTTGTTTGACAGCGTCATCTACCATAACTGTAATTCACACAAATTTCCAAGTCAATCCCAGTAGTAGCAGGGACTCAGTGCGCCATTCGTAAAACTATTTGGACATCTAAACAGAAATCAATTCGGCTTGAGATTTGAATTCAAGTAGTTAATCAAATTTAGTTCGGAACTTTAAGTAGGTTACAGTGTTGGAACATCTAAAAAGATCCAAGTAGCCACTGGGACTTGGTGTGCAATAGGAAAAATTCTATTTGGTAATCCAAACAGAATCCAGTTCAGAGTGTATTTGGAAATCCAAGTAGATTACAGTGTTGGAACAACCAAATATATCCATACAGTCATTCGGACTTGGTGCACTATTGTTTAAATTCTATTTGGGAATTCAAACATCAACTCACATTTAGTTCGGAAATCCAAGTAGTTTACAGTGTTAGAGCATTGAAACAGGTCCATGTAGACACTTGGACTTGGTGCACGATCGGTAAAATCATACTTGGAAATCCAAACAGAATCAAGCTCAAATCCAGTTTGGAAATCCAAGTAGATTACAGTGCTGGGACATCCAAATAGATCTCAACAGCAGTTAGAGACTTAATAAGTACACTGTCGATCAGTTCAGCGTCTCTTGAAATTCTAAATGGATCCCATCAGAATACGGGGTCGGTTGGGTCTAGTTTAGAAATCCCGACAGAAGCCAACAGAAAACAACAATGAAACTCAGCCGAGGTCTTTGCAGAGGATTCCAAGCATCATACATATCATCATCATATTATCATACATACAAACCAACAGAGTTGGTTCTTTTTTGGAAATCACAATGGCAACAATATTAGCAATCGCAAATAGAATTCATCAGTCTCCAAGGTTGTTTGGCTTTTGTTTGGAAACCCAAACAGAAACAAACAGAAACCGGGTCAGCGTCTGTGGGAGATTCTAAATAGAACCCATCATATTTTGGGGTCAGTTTGGTCTTGTTCGCTAATCCAAACAGAAGCTAATAGAAACCAGCTTAGCGTATGTTGGAAATTCCAAAGAAAATCCATCAGCTTCCGGGACAGATCCTGGGATCGGAGTAACTAGTTTGAAAATCCAGGCACATTCCAATATATACCAGCTCAGTGATTGTGTGAATTCCAAATAGACCCCATAATACGCTGAGGTCGGTTTCGTCTTATTTGGAAATCTAAACAGAAACCAGCTCATCGTCTGTTTGATATTCCAACTTCAACTAAACAGCAAAACGCAATCTGTTGCATTCTATTTCGAATATATGTGACAATAACACACTCTTTCCAAATAGACTTTACTTTCTATTTGGATCTATTAGACGTTTGGTGGAGGGACCTCATTGCCGTCGACGGTGCGAAAATAATATTGGTTCATAATATTTTCACTTTGAAATATAGTTATTTTGCACACTGGTGGGTGAAGTTGCGCATGCGCACATCAGAGAATAGGAACTTTGTATACCGACAGAGTTTGGACGTTATGTTACAGGCTTCTTATTGACACTGTTGCGGACTAGCCTTTAACTTGCAACTTTCTCAGACCTCCAGCTCATGCTGAGAAATTTAAACTCATAAGCAATCGCCTATTTTGCGCACTTGTATCACAAATAACTATTTCCCACTTATCTCGAAAACTACTGATTTTAGCAAAAATACGTTGAATGACCCTCATTTGATTTGTTTTCGATCATTCTGTAGAAAAATATCTACACAAAACAATATCTACACATTACCAATATCTTCAAAATAATTTAACATATTTTTTGTTTCTAGGGCTTATTTTAAGGAGTAACTTCTGCAATTTTTACTGAAATTATCCACACATTTGCTGGTGCACTTTTACAGATTTGGCACAGGGTTAAACATGACGAAAAATATCCTAAAAATTTTCAAGAACGGTTGCTGTCTTAATAAACGCTAATAAAATTTTAAAAATCGATACTCTATTTTTTTCCAACAACCTTTGAGAATCTGTAAAAGTGCATCAACAAATATGTCGATGATTTTGGTAAGATGTGCAAAATTTATCCTTCAAAATGAGCACTAGAAACTAAAAACATGTTGAACCATTTATGAGACATTGGTAATTTGAGAAGTTGACGAAAAACGCTGTTTTTATAGACATTATCCAACAGAATGATCAAAAATAATACAAATAGGGATCGTTCAACGCAGATTTGTATACTTTTAAAGACAATATAGTTTTAAATATTTAGAAAATTTATTAAAGAGTAACTTCTGCAATTTTTATTGAAATTATCCACACATTTGCTTGTGTCTTAATGAACGCTAATAAAATCAGAGCGTCAGAGTCAGAGTGTTTAACTTTAGAGGAAGATGTTTTCCAAAAACTTAATACTTTTCCAGATAATAAAAAAATTTTAATCGAAAACCATGAACACAAAATGACTATATCTCCTGTTCAATTGAACCAGAATAATGTACAAATACGGAAGGAAAACAAGCGAAATCCCCCACTAGTGGAAAAATCTTCTGGCAGTCTAATGTCGGATCTGGCCCAGATCCGGCGTCGTCTAGGCCGTCTAGTCTAGTCCAGATCTGTCGCTGGACAGCTTCCCATAACAGAATAATTTCTAAGTGTCAATCAGCCAATTTTTTTTACAACCTTCGGAATATTGTCAGAATGTCTAAAATTACCCAAAATAAGAAATTAATAATATGAAATTTTTTCATTCATCGTCTTGACAGTCGCTCAGCTCTGGTCCTTATCATTCTGGTGCTTCCATAACATAACAATTTCTAAGTGTCAATTAACCAAATGCTTTTCACTATTATCGAAAAATTGACAGGGTGCCTAGAATTATGCAAAATAAGAAATCAATAATATGAAATCTTTTTCTCTTAACGTCTTGACAGTCTAGTCTGGCCCAGATCTGGTGCTTATCAGCTTTCCATAACATAACAATCTCTAAGTGACAATCGACCAAATGTTTTTCAACAGTTTCGGAAAATTGCCAGAGTGCCTAGAATTACGCAAAATAAGAAATTTATATCATAAAAAATTTTTTTTGTCATCGTCTTGACAGTCTAGTCTGGCCCAGATCTGGCATTCATCAGCCTTCCAGAACATAAAAATTGCTAAGTGTCAACCTTCAATATTTTTTCAGTGCATTTTACAAAAATTTATAGGATATTTGAAACGATAAAAAACTTATATTCACAAAATAATTATTTTTTTTAGTTCTATCAAGTTCTTGGAATTTTTGTAATATTAATTTGGACATTTTCGCCTTGCACAAAAAAAATTACCAGATTAATATTCTTCTAGATTTAAATAAATTTGATTAAAATATGAGGTACACTGTTTAAAACAAAATTTTTAAAGTAATTATAGTTACTCTAGCTGATGAGTGATCCTATTTTGTAGTTATGAATGAATTGTAATATTCGGTAGTCTAGCGTTAGTGCGCGCAGCTTATAATGAGGCAGTTAGGGTTCGATTCTCGGGGCCTGCAAATTTTCTGCAAAAGTATTTTTCTAGCGTTATATTTAATATACGTATAAGCTAGGATATCTTATGATCTATCAATAGGTTCAATAAGTAGAATTTTTTTTAAGGTTAAATATTTTTTGTTAATCAAATTTTTTCGTGTAGTTTGGCCTACAATTTTTGACACTAGAGTTCTAGAAAAATTAAAATATTGTTCAGTCATTTATTTATATTTTCCTATTTATATATTATTTACTATTTTTTAATTATATACTATATACTATTTATTTAGTTATTATTTATTTATTTACCTCTGACTGAAGTGTCTAGATAAAGCCTGGTTAGACGCTGGCTAGACCATCTAGCCGTTGACGTTACAAAAGTGTGACAGTGCTGACCAGTTCCAGACTAGACTGTCTGACCTGCGCCGGATTAGAGTCTAGATGGTCCAATCTGGAACCAGATCAGCGCCAGAAGATTTTTCCACCAAGGGGCTTTACGCTAAATAAGAATAGTGGTTATTGACACCCCTCCTCTTCAGATCATTTAATCGACACTGCATACCTAACTTCGATCGGATGCTTGCAACTGACCCGGAAATTTAATGATCATAAAGTGCGAATTTAGTATACCGCCAAACATAAAGAGTGACACGCCTCAGAAGTATACGCACATGTGCAATGTGCATATTAGGTGCATAATGAACGGTGCACGCACATACGCGGTAGCGGAGCGTAATGTGTGCCTCATCGATCTCCTTCTCACGGTTTCTCCATGAAACGGATGAAGGAAGGCATGGAATAATGAAACAAGAGGACAGAGTGGTCGGTTGGCCGGGGAGGGGTTGGAGGGGGTGTTCACGAGGATAGAAGAAAATGAAAAAGAAGAAGGAGAATCGAAAGAAGTTATGAAAATAAGGCGAAGCCGGAAGGGGGCGTACGATATACGCATGCGACGATCGACACGCAACGAACAAGCTCTAATTTTAGATCTTGTCACTCTGACGCCAGGTGGTGCCCCTCCTCATCCATTACACGCGTTTACGCACACGGACGCACGATGGTCACGCACGATTCGCCATTCATATAAGTTTTAACTCGTTTTTAAAAATGATCAAATCAACAACTTAAGCAGAAGTTTATGCTGGATATTCGACTTTGTAGGTGGACACTGACCACATTTTCCCCTTTTTTGAAGGTTACTGTGGCCGCAATACTTATAAGAAGTCAACTTTTACTCAGGCATTAGTATACGTTACTGGTCAAATTAGAAGTTTAAAATCTTTATTCTTACTTCCCGTGTTAGGTTCTACCCAGTTTCCCTGACCAAGGCCACACTAGAACTGGGGGAAACTGGCCTAGAACCCCACCAGGCCCAAATCAAGATTTCTGCACGAGCTAGTCGGGGACTATCTTTCAAAATTGTAACATTATTATAGAGTCAATGGGTAGACGGATTAGCTAGTGGATAATTACCCCTAGAGATCCTTTAGGGAGAGTTGAGAAACGACTTTCCATTCTTTTGATTGGTTACGATTAAACCGGAACCAGAAATACAGACAGAGTTTGCACACTAGTTATTCCCTGTGTATTTTTAGGTTATGTTATTATTGCTGTTACCAAATTATGTCGTCTGCGCAGCCAAGATGCGCGCGCGTTTGAAAATGACTTCTAGTTTCGGACTAATCGCGATATACAGTAAGAAGTATGTGTGCGCCTGTGTAAGTTCATTTTTCAAAACTTCCTGGAGGATCTCTAGTTACCTCTAGTTACCTAATACATATGCATAAGATGTTATTTGTTCATAAAAAAGTTTTGCTGACTAGACCCTCCAGATTAGACGATCTAAATTGAAACAGATCTCCAGGGCCACATCCGCTCAGTGATACATGTCCAGCGTTAACAATTTTTGATGTGTTGACATCTTAGACCTCGATATGGAGAGTTAGGCCTGAGCCAGAGCGTCAAATGCTTTGGGTGACGACAAAGTGTAACGCACTGAGTTCTTTGTATATACACCGGACGCTAGGCGCAGGCTTAACTACGTAAATGGAGATACTGTGTGTGATGAGAGGGAGAGAGACCGGACGCTTGCTTTTCTCCACTTCTCTCTCCCTCTCATCGCGCCAACTCAGCTATACGCTTTTCCCGCTGTACATTCACTCATCTTCCTCTCATTGCTCCAGCTGCGCTTCGTGCGTCATGATGAAATAATGTTTAAAATCTTTGTGAAATCTATCTGAAATCTCTGACATTTTCGTAAATTCTTTGATTTATGTAAGATTTTAGTTCAAGTTAACGTTTGTATGAAATCTTTGAAGTATTTTGCAAAATTTTGAAACCTTTGTGAAATATTTTGAAATCTTTTGAAGATTTCATAAAGTTTTATTTATTCTTTGATTTATGTAAGATTTTAATTTAGTAACTTTTATCGAAGATGTTTACACATAAATCTGTCTTGGGTCGTAGTTTAGGACACAAATATTTTTTTTCAAATGTCTCGTCTAATATATAAACTATCCAGACGAGACGATATTTCCGATCGTTTCTCGAGATTACAGATTCAAAATCTCCATCACGTTATAATCCCGTCTGTTTATGTTTCCAGTAAATCTCATGTCTCAACATTGCCTGGAAATGCTCGACATGCATCACTACGTCCATTTTCTGCAGGAAGTGAAAAAGGATTCTAGGAATCATATCGAAAATACGAGGGTCATTCAACAAGTACTTAGCCTCACCGTCCGATGGCGCTGCTATTACGAAAGAGTTTTACCATCGTGCA
>JAUMHM010000031.1:9793342-9805339 GCA_032362435.1 Melikaiella ostensackeni
TATTGATGTTATTTCATCGACCAGGGTAATTAATTAATTAATATTTTGATGTTCTTATATCGATTACTGGTCAAATTCTCTCCAAAAAATCAATTTGACCAGTAATCGATATAAAAACATCAAAATATTAATTAATTAATTAATTTAATTTAAGAAATTCAAATATGTTTAAATGGTAAATTATCATAAAATCGTGAAATACGATATTCAAAAATGAAAAATTTTATGATAAGAATAATTTTTTTTCAAAATGATTGTATTTTATGAAACTTCAAAAAAAAGTAAAAATTTTTTCATTTTATTGTATTTTATGTTTAAAAATGTACGTGGGCGTCCGCATGAAAAGGGCCCTTACAGCCGATATGGAGCTACGCACACGGTCATGTAGCTGGATAAATTTCCGGCATCTTAAGCCCAAGGCGAACCCTTCAGGTTGAAACACGAGATGCCGGGGCATTTTTGCAGTTGATACTTTGAGAAACAGCTTTTCGAGAAAAAGGCATCTAAAGTTGGCGAGTGGCATAAGCGCACCTGTTATACTTTTTCTTCGAACATGAAATATACTCACTTCTGGTTGCTTTCTGGACATGAGTATAGTGCCAATAGATTAAGTATTGATTCTATAATCAACTTCTACTCAAACCCGAAAATACTAATTTTGACCCTGACTTAGAAAAATGCGGATATCTCCTAAACTAGAACTGGCTGTAAGGGCCCTTTTCATGCGGACGTCCACAGATAATTTATAATTTTCTAAACATTTAAGCGCAATTTATCGCGTTTTATTAACAAAACTGTTTGATTCTGCAATTTTTTTCAGAAAATGACTTTTTTGAAAACGCGTCCCGGCGATTTTTTTGTTCTTGGTCTTGAAATGTTCGTAAGATATCAGGGTACTATAATTAATAAAAAAAAGTCTAATAAACAATGTTCTTTCAATTAAAGTTCGTTCAACCGCTCCGTGTTCGGGAATAATGGCTATGGTTTGTGAGGCACGCATCGCTCTAATTTGGAGTTCAATTTTTATTGACATTTGAATAAAACTATAAGGTGAGAAGAAGAAAATTCGAAAATCACAGAATAATATGTCTACCTAATTGTCGAACTACCACTAGTAACAACACCAGATCAGGAAAAGGAAGTTAAAACAGTCTTGAAGGGTTTATAAGTAGTAGATTTAAAGTCTGAATAGATGCGGCGAGGAGATTAATAAAACTTTTTTCGGTACCCCATTCCGCTAACGACTACATGCGATAAGGTCAGTAGAGGTGCTGATGGAAGATAAAATATAAAAGATAGATCATACGAACAAAGTAGAACACTGCTACACTTACTGAAAATGAAGTGTGAAGAAGGAGGACAGAAGAGGAAAATAGAAAAGAGGAGCTTATAATCGTCATTAGTATACATGTGCGTGTAAACATTCGACCAGAGTTCAACATCTGCTTTTTCTTAAGCGAGCATTTTTAGGGTTATGAGAAGTCGCCACGGATATTAAAGCCACGCATCTTCTCTTTATGTAAATTATATACAAGGTGTCTGAAAAATGCTTACTAACGTGACTCATGTATTATCGATGCGATGGGAACACATCAGTGCTCCATTTAGAGTATAATTTATAATTTCAAGTATCTAAAAATATTTGGAGTTGCTCGCAATATTTCTTTATTGGCGTCATCCATAAATAACGTCACGCAATTTTCCGTCTTACCTCCCCCTCCCTTATTGTCACGCATTTTCCGAGTTTTTCCATATCCTGATACCATTAGCGTCACGCTGTGGTGAACCACTTTCCTCTCTCTAACAGCGTGACATCATTTATGGATGATGCTATTTTGAGTTTTCAAACTTACCACATTTTTCAGGAAATATCGTAGCGTACCTTTTTTCCTCCTGCAAAAAAGTTGTATCTTTTACCGTTTCTGAAAAAAAAATTCCAAAACCTGGATTTTTCGTGAAAGAAAATTTACTAAATATTTTCACTTCAACTCGCTCCAAAAGACAAAGATCTTAATATTTTTAGATAAAAATTGCAGAAATTATCCTTCAAACTATTTTGAAGGTGATGTGCTATTTCAAATATATTGGTTTTGTCACAGAAAAAAGTTAATCATTTTATGTCAAGTACATAGTATCAAAGTAGTGCTAGACAATTTTCAATCGCTTCGCTTATCAAGGGAATTTTGAGTAAGCCAAAACTTCCAGCGGAGAAAATGTTCATTAAGAAATAATAAAGTTTTCTAAAAAGAATAACGTCAATCTAATTAACTAATGAAGAGATACGAGCATTCAGCGAAGTGAGAACTTCAGAGTCTTTGTTTGTATTTCGTTCCTGATGTCGCATCGACGCGACCTACAGTGGGGCAAAAAAAAGTTCGTGGACAAATTGATTTTCAGAAGACAATTATTATCCGAATTGAACGTCTTTTTTCATTCCGAAATATCTAGAAAACATGAAGCAACTATCCAAAAAAGATGTCCAATAGGAACGAAAATGTTAAAAAATGTAGGTATTGAATTCGTTATAAACAAATAAGTGAATAAAAATAGTTTCGTGGAAATTGGCAGCGATTCGTCACTTGATTAGCTCTAAAGTTGTGCAATTTATGGACAAAAAGAGTTTTTTAGTTTAATTAATGAAAGTTTATAAATAATTTCTTATTTTATAAGCAAGTTTTATAAATAGTTATCCATATCTGGTATTTATGATGGAATAATAAATAAAGTTTTTTCTACGAAATCGATCATATATTACCTGGAAATGAATCCTAAGTATCACATTCGGTAATCCAATAAAAATGGATAATGTTTATACAATATTAATTAACAAAGGCACTATTTGGCAATTTTGGACGTACAAACTTGGTTCTTTCGACGCAGTGAATTGTAAATAACTAACTTATAAATTGTTAAGGACATTTCTATGACAATAAATAATTATTATCGTAAACAACAATTGTATAAGCGAATTTTTATGATGTTAGTATTCATGAATGAAATTCCACTTTATTCACGGACTTAAGAGCCAATTATTTAGCAATGACTTTTCGCTATGAATTGCTAAGATTTGATAATTGTTCAAACAAACTGAATTAACAAATGCATTATTTGGCTATTTTTCAGCAATCAAACTTTGTTCTTTTAGCATAATTAACTGATAATAACAAATTTTTAAACTTTTTTTAGATACTTTGATAACGATCCACCATTTCTATTGTTATTAATAATGTTATAAACAAATTTTTCTCGGCTAATGTATATGTAAACTAAAAATTGCGTTTTTCTTATGGAATATACTTCAAATAACCTAGCAATAATTCCTTGCTATCAGTTGATAACAATTGATGACTTGTTGAAGAAAGTTAATTACTACTCGACTTTCTTTTTCGGTTTACAGAATAGTTCGATTCATTTTGAAAATAACCTTCTGTGATGAAATGATCCAAGTTACAGACACATAATTAAATTATTAATAACAATAAAAATAGTGGGTCGTTATCGAAGTATCTGTAAAAAGTTTAAAAATTTGTTATTACACGGAGAAAATTTGATGGGTAATCGTTACCGAAAGTTGTGGTGAAATTTGGATATAGTGGCGTTTCGGTAAATTTTCACGTGCAGCACTGAAAAAGAAATACACGAAAATCTAACGAGCTGTGAAGGGATTTATAACAAATGATAGGTATGTTTTCCTAAAAGCACAGGAGAAAGTATTTTGCATGGACTGGCCTGTTTACCGAACCTCTTGGTATAATGCGAGATGCAGCGCAAGAGAATGCCCCGAAAATGCGAGAACAGTTACAGTCACGGACTTAAGAATTTACCAAGCCGTGCGGTACAAAAGAAAAACAAAAATAATAAAATAATAATAATAATAATAAAATAAATAATCAAATTCGTAAAACACTTTCTTGAATTATAAATCAACAGAGATAAAATTAGACTTCAAATGGTAAAAAATATTTTAGTGTAGATAACCTGAATTTCAAATTTTTTAATTTACTTCAGGAACAATAATAAATCATTATAGCTTATTATTAGATTATAATTGTAGGAAAAGGTGAACAATATTAATAGATCTTCTGAAAGGTTAGAAAAATTCATATTACATACGTTATTATATACAAGAGCTTTGTGTTGATTAGAAAATATCTACTCCGCATGAGCGAAATGTTGATGCGAGTTTCCTTTTAGGTATGCGCTTTGTAGTCTTTACCGAACGGATCTTAATTCGCCCATTCCAGCTCTGAAAAAATTCTCGGAATAAAAGTGAAGACTCTCGAAAGTAAATGCGAAAATTCAATGCGTCTATTTTGAACATTTCAATTTATCTTGGAAGAGATTTTATTTTGCTGATAGTATTTTCTGTCGAATACATCCTCATTTATTACATTATTCACCTTAACTATTACCTTCCACCTATTACATTGTACGACTTGAAAAATTACAGTGCTACTTTATATTTTTTCATGTACATTACATAATATACTCCTAAAAAACTATTGAATAATACTAATACTAGACGAAATTATACCAAAACGCCACTCTATACAAATTTCACCACAACTTTCGGTAATGATTACCGAGCAAATTTCCTCCGTGTAATAGTTGACTACGTTAAAAAAATAAAGTTTAAATGCTGAGAAAAAACCAAGTAATGCATTTTTTATTTAAGTTTTTTAAAACAATTATCGAATGTTAGCAACTGATAGCAAAAAGTTATTGCTAAATAAGTGACTTTTAAGTCCGTGAAAAAGGTGGACATTTATTTATAAATACATAACATGATAACAATTTGTTTAAACAACTGTTGTTTACAATAGAAATTATTTATTGTCATCGAAACGTCCTTAAAAATTCAGAAGTTAGTAATTTGCAGTTAATTACGTCGAAAGAACCAAGTTTGTACGTCCAAACATAGCCAAAAAGTGCATTTGTTATTCAAGATTGCTTAAACAATTATTTATTTTTATTGGTTGACTAAATATGATACTTAGGCTTCATTTTCAAGTAATATATGATCGATTTCGTAGAAAAAACTTCATTTATTCCATCATAAATACCTGATATAGATAATTGTTTATAAAACTTGCTTATAAAATAAGAAATTATTTATAAGCATTCATTAATTCAACCGAAAAACTGTTTTTGTCCATAAATTGTTCAAATTTAGTGCGAATCAAGTGACGAATCACTGCCACTCCTCACGAAACAATTTTCATTTACTTATCTGTTTATAACAAATTCAATACATTTTTAAACATTTGCGTTGCTATTGGACATCTCTTTTGGATAGTTGTTTCAAGTTTTCTGGGTATTTTGAATGAATCCAAGTATTTGTTTAAAACCGGTACTCTTCAAAAGTCAAAATATTTTTCATTCATTTTTGTTATGAAATACAATTTTTTTTAAATCCGCCATGACAGTTCGATGCGGAATTTCATTGAGTTTCATTCTTAAAAAAAGCTCAGTTCGGATTATAATTGTCTTCCGAAAATCAAATTGTCCACGGACGTTTTCTTTGTCTTACTGTGGGAACCGGCCGGACTGAGCCAAGGTTTCGAGGTTCTCAGCTCGCCCGAACTCGATCAGCGCTAATTCAATATTCGTTTTCTTCTCTAACCACTAGCTCAATTGTAGTAATACTTTTCAGTAATACTTTTCAGTTTTTTCAGAAATGGTAAAAGATACAACATTTTTGCACAAAGAAAAAAGATGCGTCAAGATATTTTCTACAAAGCGGTGAGTTTAAAAATTTGATTTTCGAAAAACGATTTTCAAGGCATCGAGGGCCAACTCGAACGGCCGTCAGGATTCTGTGTGATTATGGGTGATTGCCAAAAAGTTGACCACACTTCAATTCCCAATCATTTCCACTGTTTCGTTGAATAACTATTTTTTTCTAAAAATATCCTAATGATGGGCTTTTATCAAGGAACAAGTCTACCCTACAAGTTTTTTGCCTGGTCACGCTGCATCGCTATTTTACGATAAAAGTTGAAAATCATTATTCAAACTATTCATAAGTTCGAGCTTCAATTATTGTTAATTTTATACTCAGCAAGATTTTGGTATAGTTCAAAATCAATTTATCAACTTTGATTCCAAATAACAGTTAATAATGATCACTATTTTTACGTCATATTTTTTTATAATATGTCCGGTAATGCTCCATATTAATTTATCATACAACAAAATGAGACGATATTTTGAAATGTTAAAGTCAAAATCCAATGAATTGTGAAAATAGTCATTTTTTCCCATATTTCAAAATATTTTCATTTGTTCTGCATACATTTTTAGAAGATTTTTGAAATTTTTTGTTTTATCATAGTCGCATGTCTTGTCATGCGACCTTCAGCAATGTGTAAAATTCATATCCATTACAAATACATTCTTTGACCTCTTAGTTTTATAACTGCGTATTCTCTTGGTTTATCCCTAATTAAGAAAAAATATTTCAGGCGATTTAGAAATTTTTTTGATTTCGAAAATCTCATTATCTAAAATGGTCTAATTTTTAGCAATTGCCCTTATATTATCCAGCGGCTCAATTCTTTATCGGAAATTCAAAACTAAACTGCATTCAGTGTTCAAATTTAACTTTAGTTAGACACTATTCCAATTATAATTGCAAAAACTACTATTTAAGTATAGAAAAGTCTTATTACGTTGAACGCTGAAATTCCTGAAAATATTTGTAGTAATGTATATTGAATGCAGCAAGTGACAGTACATTCATTTTAAAGATTCTTGCATAAGGTCCTCACATTGTCTATACACCTTAGAAACTTTCAACAAGCTCACTTTTGAAAATTAAATATATCTTCTTTCAACAAGTGGTTACGATTAATAGAATGGGCGCAAAAATTCCATCGAAACTGTAATGGACAACATTTTTTCGTAAAATATTAAGAGAGTTATTAGTCACGACAACATATGGTATCCACACAAAACCAAACTAAAGCTTATTTTCATACACAAACATTTGTATTTTCACTTTCCAACCTGTATGCTATTGAATGAAAAAATAAGCTTCCTTCTACAGAAAGGAAAAGAAAGAAAACAGAACCCTCTTCAAAAAAAGTCGAATTTATTTTTTACCTTTATTTTTGAATGTCAAATATTCATTTTAAAAAAAAATGCTTAATATCAGTAAAAAGAAAGTAAAATTCCATCGAAACTGGCGAAAAAATGATGAGAGCAAAATTATTAATCTCGAAAATTGCTACAAATTTCCTTGAAACTATTTTTTCGGTGAGACGCATAGTTTTTTTAAATCGTGGAAAATGTTATTAAAGACAGTCCACTTGCCACCAAACTATACGAGATACGAAAAAAATGTTGAAGAGCAAAATTGTTCCTCTCAAAAAGACCTACAAATTTCCCCTCTACTAATTTTTGATGAAACGCATAGCTTTTGTTTTAATCGTGAAAAATATTATTAAAAATTAAAAAATTCCATTTCCCAGCAAAACTATACGTAATACGAAAAAAATATTTGGAAAGAAAACTATTCATCCCAAAAGAATATACAAATTTGCTTGAGACTTTTTTTGATGAGATGCATGGTTTTTGTTTTAATTGTGAAAAATGTTATTAAAAATGAAAAATTCCATTTTCTACCAGTGCTACCAAGCAAAATTATTTATCTCAAAAGGATCTGCAAATATTCTGGAGACCATTTTTCAATACAACGCATAGTTTTTGTTTTAATCGTTAACAATAACATTAAAAATAAAATATTGAAATTTTTGAAGAAATTACACAAGATACAACAGAATGTTTAATGAAAAAATTTCTACCGAAAAAAGTTCTACAAATTTCTTATTGACCAGTTTTTCATAAGATGTGCAGTTTTCGTTTTATAGTTGTGAAAATATGCTATTAAAAAAAATCAAATTTATGGGAAAACGACACATGATACAACACAATATTTAACGACATAATTTTTCACCTGTAATCGAAGTTCCGTCAATTAATTAGATTTTACTTTTATCTTACTTAAAATTTTTAAAGATAATAATAAATGCACTAATCGTATTTCTTAAACGATAAACATAATTAATTGAACAAATTAAGGTACAGGTATTAATATAACATAAACTTATTATAATACAGTTCAACATAATATAGAAAATTTCGCGTTTTGGATGCACTTTATTCGAGTGCGAAGCGCGAGAGACGTGATAAGAATGTATTTGTTGAAGCCGAAGGAGCTTTGACAAAAGAGAATTCACAATCATCAAATTACAGTTGTCGATGGTTTAACTTTGATATTTAAAAGATTTCTGCATAAATATGGCGAAAATACATAGACTGAGCGTGTAGCATGAGGTAAATACATTATCGAGCGCGAAGCGTGAGATCCGACAGATGCGCGTCCTAGGCGTGCTCAAACTTGCGAGCGAAGCAAGCCGCGCGCGTAGAGCACGATGAGAATGTGCCCGCGCAGCGGACAGATTTTCTGATATAGGGAATATAACAGTGTATCTTATATAGTTGTTCGCCACTTCGAGACGCATCGATCAACCTATTGGTGAACCTTTCATAACCTTCCATGATCTACCAATAAAGTTTTTTAATTATTCAAAAAAATTTGTTGGTTTGTTTATATGAGAAAAAATTTTTTGATACATATTAGAAATACCATTTTGAAAAAAGTCAGAAAAGATGAGTGTCAAACTAATATTGAAACAGTCATTTTTTTAAATTTTCTTAGTGTAAAACCTCCCTCTATGAGGAACCAAATTTATTGGATATCCGTGAGGAAGCAAAGAGCTTATAAAATGAGCACAAATAAATACATTGATAATGAATACACCCATAGTACTTCGCAGCGGTATTTTTATTTGAGAAGGTCTCTTGCTTGATTGGTTGAAAAATTTCATTTGAGTTACAGAACTGTCAAACATGCGTCAAATCTGTAACTCTTATCAAACCTTTTCTAGTATTAGGTTTGGAAAGAGTTAATGTTTCGACAGTTTTTTAACCCGGCTAATTTCTTCCAACCAATAAAATGAGAGATGTTCGTTCATTTGTTTCTCCACAAATGAATTGGTAACTTTTGATAAGCTCACTTTTATCTCAACTCCAACTAATTTGAATTTTTTGGGCTGTTTTACTTGAAGGCAGCTAGGAATGGGTTTGCTCAATATAGTAGATGTGGTTTCCTGGGGTTGCTGATTATGACTGTGATATTGGCGACATCTACTAGAGTCTTGTGAAGGTGACTGGTGTGATTATTTTTTATTTGAAATTTTTTGTCTGTTCTACTTGAAGGCAGCTGAGATGGGGTTTACGAAATGTGGGAGGGGTGGTTTTCTGAGGATAAATAAAAATAATCACTGGTGTGATTATTTTTATTTTGAAATTTTTTGACAGTTTTACTTGAAGGCAGCATAGATCGGGTTTGCTGCATGTAGTAGGGGTGGTTTCCTCGAGTTGCTGATTATGATTGTGAGGTTGGAGATATCTATTAAAGTCTGTTAAAAGTGACTGGCGCGATTATTTTTTATTTGATTTTTTTCTGGCTCTTTTAATTAAGGGCAGCTTATATAGGGTTTGCTAAGTCAGATAGGGGTGGTTTTCTAGGGTTGCTGATTATGATTGTGAGGTTGATAATATTTACTAACGTCCGGCAAAGGTGACTGGTGCGGTTTTTTCTTATTTGAAATTATCTGTCTGTTTTACTTAAAGGCAGCTGAGATGGGGTTTGCTGAAAGTGGTAAGGGTGGTTTCTTGTTGTTGCTGATTATGATTGTGGGGTTGATGATATTAACTTAAGTCTGACAAAGGTGACTTGTGCGATTATTTTTTATTCGAAATGTTTCTGGCTCCTCTACTTGAAAAGAGCTTAGATGGGGTCCGCTAAATGTGGTACGGTTGGTTTCTTGGGGATACTGATTACTACTGTGGGGTTGGTGATATCTACTAGAGTCGTGCGAAGATGACTGGTTTGATTATTTTTAATTTGAAATTTTTTGGCCTGTTTTACTTGAAGGCAACTTAGATGGGGTTTGCTAAGAGTGGTAGGGGTGGTTTCTTGTAGTTGCTGATTATGATTGTTGGGTTGATGATATTTATTAAAGCCTGACAAAGGTGACTGGTGCGATTATTTTTTATTAAAAATTTGTTGTCTACTTTACTTGAAGGCAGCTGAAACGGGACTTGCCGAATGTGGTAGGGATTATTTCTTGGGGATGCTGATTATTACTGTGGGACTAGTGACATGTGTTAGAGTCTTTTGAAGGTGACTGGTGTGATTATTTTTTATTTGAAATTTTTTTAGATGTTTTACTTGATGGCAGCTTAGACGGGGTTTCCTAAATGTGGTAGAGGTGGTTTCCTGAGATGAATTCCGCTAAGTGTGGAAGGGGTGGTTTTTTGGGACTGCTGATTATAAATTTGTGGTTGAAGATATCTACTAGAGTCTCACGATGGCAATTGTTGCGATTATTTCCAATTCGAAATTTTTTTGACTGTCTTAGTTGAAGACAGCTGAAATGAGGCTCGGTTATATAACCAAGGGTGATTTTTAAAGGTTGTTGATTATAACTGTGGGGCCGGGGACTTATATTCGTGTCTTTCGAAAGTGACTGGCGTGATTTTTTTTAATTTGAGATTTTTTACTGTTCTTGTGAAGCCCGAAAGTAGCATTAACTTCTGATTTACAGTTTTTTGGATTTAATATTTAATTTTTTAATCAGTGGTAATTTTGTAATGGTTTTTCAGAGTTAGGGGTTGTTTTTGATGTTTTGGTTTTGGGTGTTTTGGAAAGCTTAAAAATAGCCCCAAATTCGGGCATAAAAAATGTTCAACTTTCATTGTGAAGATGCTAGCGGAACGAACCTAGAATAGGCAACAAAAAACACAAATAAAACATTGTTCTTGCTTATATATCTCCTCTGAAATAGATTAGACTATTATAAAGAACCAGAACTTATTTTAAACCACTTAGCAAAAAGCAACTAACAGCTGGGAATCGACATTTTGCTCCAATTAATGGAATTAAACAAAGCTAGATAGCGCTGGTGTCGTAACTCTCCTAACTTTTTGAATAAATATTGAGGCGGAAGATTACTGAGGCAACTTTAAAATCACAAAATTATTTCTGCTCCATGTGAGGTTTAACCGGCAAGGTTAATTTTTGTTACAACGAATCTTTCACCTGGAATCGATGTAGGCTTTATCTTTCGTTTTTTCTGTGGGTATCCTGAGAGGTGTGAGGGGTTGAGGGGTGGGTGAGAAAAGGGGGTGTTAATGAAGGGGTGATAGTGAGGCGGACGAGGAATAAAGTGGGGCAAGTGGGTCGATGATGTTATTAACCATTATATTAGATTTGATTTGAAATAATCCTTTTCTTATAAGCGCGTCCCACCTACTCGGACTAATTTTTAAATTTACAATTTCCAATGTGGGAAAATATTAAAAAGTCAATTTTTCCCAAAGTGACAGTCGGTTCAAAAAATTTTCAAAACTGAAAGTCTTTCCTAATTCGCTTCCCAGTTGCTCTTACCTAAAATGTAGTCACTCTCGGTTTCGGTCTTGGTCCCGGTGGCGCTCGAAATACATAATGAATAGCAGGAGCCGAGAGGGAACGAAGTCGAGTTAAACGAACACCTGTGCCAACTGGGGCACATCTGAAGGCACAGACGGATGGACGAAGCGAACGGGTGGACAAAACAGGTGGGCCGAGCGCCGGGATTCTTTCCTTGTCGTCCCTCGTCTTAACTTAATTCAGGACTTCCATATCGAGCACCCTACAAAGCTTCTGTGTGTTCATGCGAGGCGCCTACTCTTTCCTTCTTCATACGACCCTTCAAGCACGCGCGCAATGACTAGGTCGAGATATATGCCACGAGCGTTTCTCGATAAGAGTAGATCGACAATTGATATGGAATACTGTTTAATTCACGTATATATGGGTGATTCTCATCAAATATGCACATTTGTGTAACCGCTAAATATTTTATTAATTAAAGACGCTAATATAAT
>JAUMHM010000031.1:9812772-9824399 GCA_032362435.1 Melikaiella ostensackeni
GTTACGGCTACCTGAACAAGTCTTTTTTAGAACTAAATTATTTGCATGTTTCCCAACTACAATCGAATTATTCCAGGTATATCAGGGTTTCACGAATAAACATCGACATCTAGCGTTACAATATACGTTTCAAAGCAGAGTTCGTTTATTCGTTCTGAACATGATCATTTTTGACACAATCAACTGGACACAAAGTGACCTTACAATTGTCACATCGAAATCCAGGTCGCTTTTCGCACCCTTGAGAGATACATTATGCACAACGAGATCGTCTACTTTCACTATCAGTAATCAACTCGGGATATTGTGGTTCAGCACGGTGTTGTACTATTTTGGCCCATACTCAGGTCGTACTACAGTACCTACAGCATTTGTACATCGACAGTGAAGTTCATTGAATAGTTGTGGACTCGTATACCAGTTACCAAAAATATTCTTACGTCAAATATTGTTAGGTCAAATATTTTGTTGGCATACGTTTGTACGTCGTTTGTACTGTTTTGTACATCCAATATTTTCGTTTGTACCCTCTTGGATACCAAACTAGGGGCAAATCAAATGCCCTTCGTTGATGAATTTGCTTATTAACTTCAAAACAACGCTACCACCATAACCGATGTCAATATTCATTTCCAAATCTATATTACGACTAGTGTAAATCAGAAAGTCGAGCATACACTTGGTTTGGCAGTCGAATATCAAAAAAAAACTTTATGCCAAATCTATGTCTTTTTGATGGTATGTACTGTTTGAAAGAAAGTCAAACCTCGTAAAGTATCAATGATTTGTCAATGCAGAGCTGATCACCTGGTTTTAGTGAACTAGCAAAACGGGATCGCAATAGCTGAATGATTTTTTGCAACTCATACAAGGAATTGTTCAGATTTTTAGTATCTGAGTTGTCAGAAAAATGTAAAAAACGTAGTAGGTTTTCAAAGCGATCTCGAGACATGATTTTCCTAAAGAAAGGTATGCTTACCATATCATTCGCTGACCAATAATCTTTTCTCGTATTTTCATGCACGAGCCCCATCAGCAGAACAAGTCCCAAGAAAACTCTTATTTCATTTCGAGTAACTTTGGGCAAAGGAGCCGTATGTGAACCAGGAAGATGTCTCAAAGGATTTTGATCGTGGTAACGATTCGTTTCTTCAAACATCACGTCGATTATTTCATAATCGATAAAGTACTCAATGTAGGACAAAATGTTCTTACCGGTACCCCTAAAGCTTTGGATGGGTTCGCAGCTTTTTTCAAAATGGCTAAATTTTAGGATCAAATCGGTCATCATTATTCCAAGTTATATCATCATACTCATCATCAGTTGCTAGACCATCAGAATCGTTTTCGAACCTAAAATCTGAGTTGACATCAGCAGAAGTCGATTCGAAAAAATCTGACATGGTGAATGCACAAATGTGTGACTGACGTTGTTATGGCAACACCCAATACTGCCGAAACTGTACGTTGCCGTACACAACATCAGCGACACTTTTATGCGCCACCTGGTGACTGATTTCGGTATGACCTTTTAAATTTAAATTATTTACTGCAGACAGAGCGTTTATTTATATATTCACAAAAACTGATCAAAATTTTTCACAAAAACTAATTTGTGAAAAAAAATGAAATATAGTTTTGCACAAGTTCCACGCCTCACAGAAATTTTCCGGTTGAAGATAGAAGTTTCAAGTTTTGGTGAGTGATTAACTACTTTATGCCCTAAAGATGTATATTAAAAAAAAAATATTTCATCATGTTAAATGATGTCAAATAATGTCTTTGCTGGTTTTTCGAAAGATATTTGACCCAAAATATAAAAATGTGAAAAAGATGTTTTTTAGAAATGGCATGAGATTGGCCTACAATTTTCATTTTATATGTATATATTTTTAATATTTTTTTGAATTACGTTATTATAAATATTAGGCTTTCCAAATAATAAGCGCTTCATCCTAGGTTGACTCACTTGACTCGATAGTGAGGCAATGTGAATCAGCCTAGGATGAAACGTTTACTAACTCAAAAGCCTGATACTTACAATAATTAAAAAAAAATTCAATACATACATGTAAAACAAAATAAAAATTCTAGATCCTAATTTCAATTCTAAAAAACATATTTTCTACATATTTCGAAATATTTAAAAAGATCTGAATATTTTCCAGGAATTTCGAAGCATTTCAACAGATTTTAACAGGTTCACAAGTATTGCAAAAGATTTCAACATCTTTAACCAAATTCATGGCATTTCCAAGAATTTTAAGTGTTTCAAAGAATGTTCAAAGCTTCGAAACGTTATAAAATTTTTTTAAAGATTCTGAAGATTTTAAGGCAGTTCATGGAATTTCACATTTCGAAGGATTTCATAGGATTTAAATGGTTTTAGGATATTTTTAATGGTTTCAAGGTGGTTCAGAAAATGTCAAAGATTTCATAAGTTTTTTATGGGATCTCAGGGGATTTTCGAAGGATTTCAATAGATATAAAAAATTTCTAAGCATTTCAAAATGTTTCTATACATTTCTAGGAATTGCGTAAGAATTAAGGGATTTCGTAGGATTTCAAAGATTTGAAGAGATTTTCGAATATTTCACAGGATTTCAAATGATTTCAGAAATTTCATGCGGTTTTAAAGAATTTCCTTGAATTTTAGGAGATTGGAAGGATTTCATAGAATTTATCGAAGAGAGGATAGAACAAGTTGATGAGTTCGTGTATCTTGGAAGCTTATTTACTGCTGACGGAATGATTGATGCAGAGATATCCGGACGTATAAACGAGGGTAGAAAGATTATCGGCAGTGTACAAGCTATTACTAGAAGTAAAAATGTAACGATTAAAGCTAAAATTGCAATATATAACTCTGTGTTTGCACCCGCGGTCTTGTATGGTAGCGAGACCTGGACGTATCAAGGAAATGATAGGAGCAAAATGAACGCGGTTGGAATGCAGTTTCTGTGGAATATGTGCGGTAAAACGTTAATGGACAAAGTCAGTAATGAGTGGATTCTCTAAGAATGTGGTGTAGAAGGAACATTGTTTGACAAGTGTGAAAGAAATTTGTTGAGGTGGTTTGATCATGTTGAGGGAATGAGTGAAGAACGTTTAACGAACCAAGTATATTTAGGTAAAATGAGTGTTAGTTCACCCAGAGGTAGACCGAAGAAAGAATGGTTGGAATGTGTAAATGAGACCCTGAAGATAAGGGATATTCGAAGTCGTAGAAATATAAGAACGTGCATGAAATGATGTATGGATGTAACGGAAGCAAAAGAGGTACCTGTATGTAAGGATAGGGATGTATGGAGAGCAATTGTTGATAAGAAGAAGAGTGATGCCTGAAACGAAAGGTTTTGGATACTTATGGGCCCGCGTGCAGAGATTTTCTTAGTGGATTGTTATAATTATCCACGTTATTATAATGGCTTTGCGAAGCTCTTCATCTGGGTTGATTTACCATATAAATTCCTTAATCCCCAGTAGTAAAACAAGACCAGAACCGAATGGCTTAAGCTTACCCGGAAGGGATTTGGCTTATTGGTATAATAATAAAAAATAAAAAACGTTTAGGCACTGTAAGACATATTACATGTACATATTTAATTGTTAATTACTAGTTATTTCAATACATAATATTCGTATTTATTGACAATATTGATTTACCACCTTACCTTATATACAAGATTTTGTTCAACATACATTAGATACGAAAGAACAATTATTTTCGAAGGCCAAAATTTTAAAATATGATCTTAAAATTCTTGAAGCTAGTATGCTTTGGAATATTACTGTTTTTCTGCAAGCCTCCTGCAATTGTACAATACATTGTATATAATTTTATAAAAATTTAAGCGCATTTCATTTCATTTTATTGTCAAAATTTCCTGTTTTTGCAATTTCTTAAAAAAGCACTCGGGCAATTTTCTTGTTTTTGGTCTCAAAGTGTTCGCAGGGAATCAGGAAACTATGATCATTAAAAAAAATCCCATGTACAATGACCTTCCAATTAACGTTGGCTCAACGGCCCCGTGCAAAGCGTCTGGGCACACCGAAAATATTTGGTTTGAGCTAACCGAATTTCGGTGAACCTAGCCACTCTTTCCAGTTTCCCTGGCCTCAACGAAAATATTTGTTCTACGCTCACCGAATTTCGGTAAACCTAGAAACGGCTTTGATGAAAAGGTAACTTTTCGTTAATATGCGATATAAACGCGAAGATGCTTCATAACTTTAACTATAGTATTACAGGTTCCCGTTCGGAATACTTCAAAGAACAAGAATCAGTCATAATTTTCAATAATATGAAATTTTAGAAGACTTTCTTATGGGGCCCCAAGGAATATTCCATAAAGTCCTAATTGGGTCTTTCACGTGATATAAATGTTAGTCAATAATCATCACATTAAAAAAAACTTTTTTCGCAAATCATCATGAATTTGTAAATTTTGAATTTCCACTGATTTATTAGGTAATTTTCAATTATTTAAACAATTTCAGTTTTTTGGAGAATTGCTTCTCTCACAAGTCGTGAAAAAGGTATATTTTTGGATGTTATGAGTCTTGTAATCAATGCAAAAAATGTCATTATTTGTTTAAGTAATTTCAAAACTGATTTTTTAGTTCATTTTTTTTGCAAAATCACAAATTGTGCTATACTATACAACCATCTCACTTTGACGATGGCTCAAGGAGTTCTCGAGATAATCGCCAAAATTTTGCAAAAATGCGAGAAAATAAGGGTTTATAGAAAAAGTTATATGGCAATTTTCCTCGTTTTTCAATGAAGAACAAAAAAAAACTAATAAAAGTTTATACTTCTAGCACTGACCGGTAGCAAAGAAACTGTCACTTGACCGTTAATTTGTAACAATTTGAAGCTTAAAAATTAATTTTCGTAAAAATCTACAGTTTCAATAAGATTGATCAGAGCCACAGAAAAAGCTGGTCTAACTGTCGTCTACAGGTTTAAAAATCCATCTTATTGACGAACATCCTGTACCTTCATTCGTCTAATAATCCAGCTTAGATTATTAAGCATTCGCCTGACTAATAATAAGAATGAAGGGATCTCAATGGTAATTGTCTGCGAGACTTAAACGATCGTCAGCATATTATTAATCATTCTTAAGGCTAAAAATATAAATAATCCTTTCGATAAGTTGATCTACTGGAACTGGAAAACAGATGCTCATAAACTGTCACCTGTGAAGATTTAAGTACTTGCGCGCGTTCTAAATGTTCTTATCTCTTGCTTTTCACTCACCAAAAGACTTAGGTGTTGAAATTGTCTATAATTTGACTTTAAGTTTCCGGATAAATTCCACCTCTAGAGATTGCTTTTTGAATATTCTTGCACATTCTTAGATTATCATTATTTATTTTAATTTTATTTGTCGAATTTTGAATGTTTTAATTTTTAATAATTCGGATTTCAAGTTTTAAAAATTAAAAGTGTTTAATTTCAACTGGATCATTCAATTGCGTAACTTAATGTATATGTGACCTGTCGCGAGGAAAGGTACCTAAGCGGGAAAAAAATCAATGTTTTGTTTTTTGCAGTTTTGAAAACTTCATGTTTTCCTCTTTTGAATGGTGTTAACGGAAAAATTTTGTGACATTTCTTTGATAATTAAAAAGAGTTGTAAGGTTGGCTTGGAAACCGACGTTTGGTAGTTCTCGCTGCCACCTACTTAAGTCTCCTGTAAAATTCTGAAATTCACGCTTAGGTACCTTTCCTCGCGGCAGGTCACATATCTTTTTCAAAGCTATCGATATGAAATATATGATACAGTCAGTGTCGAAAATCAGTCATTGTCGACAATGCCTAGTCAATATCGACAATGCCGACTGGCATCGGTCATTGTCTATCCCAGAAACTAAAATTCGGAATTTCCAACACCGACCGATCATTGTCGACAATGAGCGAAGACCAACGGTCAATGCCTTTGTTTCATTTCGTCAGAGCTGGGGGCAATTAGGGGAGACAGGTGCCTAAATCTATGATTCATTATTGGTCAGGTACATGAAGGTATCCTGTTTTGAAGTCAAAAATTCATTTAGTGAAAGTATTGTGCGTTCATGCCTTGTGAAGTGAAGTGTAGCTCAAATACCTGTAATTCGATTAATTTACCCACTTCACTCCGCCATAGTACACAAATTACGAATTATGCTTTCTCATATAAATATTAAAAATCTTCTAAGTATATAGATAATTTTTTTTGTATAAATATAATGTTCAATGTTTTTAATTTTTTAGTTACGTTGGTCTAAATATACTGTGATATGATCTGATACCACTGTCATTGGTTGGCTCCTTAATAAAGCTTTATTTATGGAAAATTTGAAGGCTTTATTTTCTCTTGTTTTAGTATATTAAGACGTTTTTCTTCAATTAAAAATTATTGAATCCTCAAGAGATTTATGTGATTAGATTTTTGAAGAAGGTTTTTAAACATTTTATATTTACCAACAAAGTCAACGTTTTCTCTTATTTTTGAGAATTGCCATTTTTTAAGTTTTTTTAATTTATCAAAGAAGGTCCGAAATCAATGTTAAAACTATTCAGCAATAATTTCTAGTGTGTTGGTACAAAGAAAAAAATTGTTTATAATAATATAGATATTATAGGTAAACTGATGAGCAAAAAAGTCACTAACTACTTCACCGATGAGCAACAGTGAATCGTTGTTTAAATATTTTGTTCGATTAACTAATATTAAAAATATAAAATATTGGCTAAATAATAACTAAATATTAATTTAATTTCATTAACGATTTTTGTTTTGAAAAAAATCTTAAAACAATGAAAAATTGCCTATTTGCAAAATATAAGTACAAAGAGTCATTAGCAAGACAGTTTTAAATAATTTCGCAACAAAACGTTGCGTCAATACATTGTAAAATAGTAAAACCATAAATTTATTAATGAAAATTGTTTGAACAATTAACTGTTGTTGTCAATTTGCAAATTAACATAGCAAAGAACCATCCAAAAGACTTTATCAATTGATTTCATGAGAAATTGAGCCTATCAATTGAAAAATATCCAGTTGGTAAATTTGTTTTTTACAATTTTTTCAAACATTTTAGAATTGTTTTTAATTTATTATCGGGAGATATTTAGAATTTATTCCGTAAACAATAATAGAGCGCATTGACTGAAAAAGGGTCAAACACTACGCTTATTTCATGGCAAACAGGCATCGAAAAAAAGAGCCTATTCATTGGGAAATAGTCAAATTCTGAATTTTTAAATAAAAATTGCTTAGACGATTGTCAAATAGCATCTATTTTAAATTAGTTGTAATGGAATATTAATTTTTATCACATGTAACATCAAAACTCTAGAGTTCAATGAGCTAAACATTGCCAATTCCGAAAAATAATAGTTTTCAGAGAACCCATTGGCCATGCAAATAGATTCTTGCCGTCAATTAGGCTAAATGCTCCTATCTCTGAAGAATTGAAGCAACGTGACAATGACCGTTCGTCTTCAGCCATTGTCGACAATGATTGGTCCATGTTGAAAATTTAAGAATTTTAGTTTTTGGGATAGACATTGTCGACAATGACCAACGCCAGTAGGCAATGTTTACACTGACTAGGTATTCTCGACAATGACTGATTTCCGACACTGATTGTAACATATACATATACGAAATACTTTTTGGCTGTAGCATACCGCGCACAGGCGCGACGACCGCGACCGACCGGTGCGGAACTTTATTATGCGTATATCTAAAGGGTTGCTGGGTTGTGTAGTGGCTCGATAGATTCTGCCGGATAAGCTGGGAGACTGGCCCACTAAATTCATATGCATGAGTCCTTATTATATGGTATTAGCTATGCGCACAGGTGGTTGCCTCCAAATAGGCCAATACCCTGCACCTAGGTTTATAAGAAGCACACGTCCAACTCGTCTAGGTTGCCAGGCAGCGATGTCCATCACATCAAATTTTCTTTTTCCACATGAGTAAATTTCCTTATTTATATTCCTAGAAATAGTCCCATACATATGCTAACTTTCTAACAGAATTAAAACTAGGATGGTCCTTCTTAACATTCCTAAGAGAGTGCCTAAGGATCATTTAAAATTTCAACTGCGTCCGTGAATTTTGTATAGCTTTTGGAAAATATCAATTTAGAATGTGTCTTTAGAATTTGCAATTACAAATATTTAGGAACTTACTTGGATTGACGTATTTAATTGTACAAATTGTACTTCTTTATTTAATTATCAGTAACTTCATATATAATTAAATATAACTCTTCGATATCTTTGAGCTCATTCTAAAACTGAAATTTCAGTCTTTTCTTCAAATGAAGTTAAAATAGAAAGACAAATGCCTAGGAACCTGTCACCGTGTCTTGTAAATTTTTCGTTTGAAATTAACACCCTTTTCCATTTGAAGAAATTCATTTTTTAGATTTAAACTAATTTCAAGAAAAGATTTAAGAATTCCAGCTTTAGAATAAACTTAAAAAAATGGGAGAATATTTTACATTTATTCTAAGGGCTATAATTGAACAAGACAGTGCAATTTCTATATTTTATGGAACACGGGAGACTACCCTACTGTAGATAGCCAAAATTTTCACAGCGTTAAACTGCGTCAATTTACAACAAAAAAAAGAAAATTTTTGTATTCAAATAATGCCTGTATATTCAATTAAATATTCCTATAGAAAATGTTTTTATGAAACTTACGACTGAATTGTATTATATATTTTTACTGAACGCCTTCAAAGGTGCGATTTTGTCACGTCAGTCCAACAATAGATAATCGCTTCTGGTATTACACCTGGGCATAATAGAATACTCAATTATCGATAATTATAATTTATCACAAGTATACTTTTCTTTGAAATCAGTTTATGAAACACGAGTATCGTTTCCTCTTGTTCGCTGCGTGTTTTCGAGCAGCAAAGTAGGCCTTTGCTGGCCGTGGGGTACTTTACCGGCCTAGGCCGACAAAGTGCACTTGGAAGCCGTATTTGCATGCGCATTCGTCACTTCGCCTCATGCGCACTGTTCTGCGCGGTACTTGTCCCTTTAAACTAACCTCAAACGTGAGACGTGAGTCAACGAGAAAACTTGAAAATTATACACTTATTATATAAAATTTCGTGTGTATCAAGGAGGCGAAGTCTTTTTACGGCCTATTATTATATTGGCCAACAAATTATTAAAACTATTACTAATTTCTGAAAAATCACAATAGCTGCCATTTTTAACCTTTCTCCTTTCTGATATTTTGTAAGCATTGTACGAATGGGTACGAGATAGATCCTCATTTATGATGACAGAAAAATACGGGATTTCGAAATCTCTCCTGAATGACACTCTAAGTCCTATACTTATTATTATTATTACTTTTATTATTAGAAACGCGAAAATTTTTTTTTAATGTTACCGAGGTCCTACGTTAAAATAGTAATAGCATAGCTTTTCTGCAGAGCTTACAGAGTTTCTAGGTAGCTTACAGATTTACGGATATTTTCTGTAAATCTTACACAAATTTTCAGCAAATCATACAGAAAATTCTGCGATTCTCACAGGATTTTCTATTAACATTACAGAAAAGTGTATGCTGTCACCATTCTGTAAGATTAGCAGACACTTTTTTCTCCGTGTACTATTAAGCCAAATCCCTTTCGGGGTAAGTGTAACTCAGTAGATAGGCAGGGGGGTTTCTATATATATACATATAAATTCCTACCTCACAGACTTCAAGAACATTGTAAGCTGTAGAGGTCGTGTCCGTGATGAATTTCTAGAATGCTCTCGAAGGGTCCCGTTGACGTCACAAAATGATATTGCGCAAATGTGAGATACGAATTTTCGTAAACAACTTCAAGGTTATTTATAATCTCAATTAGTATAGTCATGAAAAAAACAAGGATGATCTTTTGCTTCCTTCTAAGATAATACATTCAATAAAAAATTCCTTTTTTTATTTATTCAATACGCAAAAGATGCAGGTGTACAAGTGTAATTTGATATAGGGAGATATGTATGACATTCTGTTTTGACTATAAATTTGACTCATTGCTTCCTTCCAAGATAATACATTTCAATAAAAAATTCCTGTCTTTATTTATTTGTGGCGCAAATAACTCGTGAAAAACATTTTTCTGCAGTCTGGAAGCTTCTAGTACTTTAAGACAAAAATGGAGATATATTGAAGATGAAAGTGAATGAGTTGTAAATATAAAACGTATCTTTGAATTTTTCGTAAACAAATTCAAGGTTACCTATGATTTTTATAATGGAATGCATTTAACGTTGCAAAACCTTATATCCCAGACGAGTTGATTATAATGTAGAACATTCTAGAACTTTAAGAGAAAGGGGAACTATGAATAGATAAAGAAAGTGAATGAGTCGTGAATATGAAACAAATTTTAAAATTTTCTGCAAGCAGATTCAAGGTTATTTATGATTTTAATGACACACTACATATTTACGTTGCAAAACGTTATATGCCAGACGTATTGATTATATGGTAGAACCTTCTAGAAGTTTATTGTATCATATATTATACATATATATTGGGCATACATACATATATACATATATATTGGGCAAAAAGTTTTCAAAAATCCGGTAGAGGGAGGTCTATAAAAGGAGTCTAGTTTGTTCTCTTTCATGAGTCTATTGTCAGGTGTCATATCGTGAAGAAAAGTAGCAAGATCTGAAAAGTCGTTTGAATGTATTATTGAATAACATTCAAAAACGGAAACAAATGTTGCAAGTGCAAACAGATTTACAACCTCTAACAAGAAAATTTAATTCTGTGACTATCAAAAAGTAAAACAGTGAAGATGGACTTCTTGAAACTAAACAAAATTGTTCTCAATAAAGACCTCCCTCCAACAAAGAAGTTCAAGGAACTGGAAACAAATAAAAAATATGAAATCACGGCTATCAAGAAAACCAACACAAGATTTGGAGCGCAGTTCTTCGTATGGTGGAGAAAAATTCTTCCGTTTTTCTACCAGAGAGGATGACTAACCTGCTTACTGAAAATGAAAATCTGCTTTGATTAAGAAAGCCTGCTAAAATAGCGATCTCTGCAGCGGCGAACTGAGCGCCTAGGGGCGCGAGTGTAAACAGGGTCGCAATATACGAAAACTAATTAGCAAAGAATATTTAAACAGTGGTTTTTCTATTTTTTTTTTGTTTGTCAGTGACATTATGAGGGTACTAAAAGAATGTACTGCACGTTGGTAAAACTCTTTCGTAATAGCAGCGCCATCGGGCGGTGAGGCTAAGTACTTGTTGAATGACCCTCGTACACGCTTAGTTACTTTTCAACAAAATTTCGAAGCAAATGTTTTGAACCAGGTACCTTAAGGGGCGCCGCGCCAAGGGGGGTGCGGGTGGAATTCCACCCTGAAGCCCAGGCCAGTCCGCCGCTGGATCTCTGTAAGCGGTATTTGGGTGGACCCTATAATTCGATTGAATTTGTGAAAAAACATAAAGATTGAAGATTTAAAATTATCGCTCAGTATCTGAAAGTCTTCAGTGTGATAAACATCATGCCTTATACTACATGGGCTGAAAAGTCTTCGGCCTGACACAGAGATGACGCCACAAACAAAAAATCTGTATGCTTGTCATA
>JAUMHM010000031.1:9824499-9836395 GCA_032362435.1 Melikaiella ostensackeni
TTCGAAAATACCGCTAAATGAGGATAAAGATTGTGAGGTTATGTTGCACATCAAAGTACATATTTCAAATATTATATGTAAAAAATATGTTTAGCTTCAATTTTTAGTCACAATTAGGGTTTATGGGTCCTGCAAACCATCAAAAAATTTATTTCAACAGATTTCTATAACCATTTGTCTAAAAATATGACTTTGTCCACTCTGTCCAAAATTTACCATGGTGTCGGACGATGTCGGTCAGTGTCGGTCAGACACTTGTCACTACCCATCTCTATCTGTAGATGGTAACGGAAAACATTATTTATGAAAATAAATTCACAAATTCCGTACTGAACGAAAACTCAAATGCAACTTGCATGGATAACAAAATAATAACCCACGTACAATTATCTATTTTATATTCTCATAATTTTAATAAATGCATTTTTATATCATAGGCGTCGCTTACTAGAAGGGCGGCAAAATCCCTATTTACCCTACATCGAAACCGTAAACCTTACATTTTTTTCCCTTGCTATTTACACCGATTGAATAATTTGTGTAGGTTAGACCGGGGCAGAGTTGTTACTTTAATTTTTATTATAAATTGAAAAATCATTAAGGGATATTGAGATCCTTTTTTATTAAGAGAGGCTTCCACTTATAAGAAATATTCATGTAAAAAGATCGATAAGATAAGAAAACATCTTTTATTTTAAATTTGTTTCAAACATACAACTATGAATGGGTATATAATTTAATAAATGTTCAGAGAAGCTTTAAAAATTAGAGCGCATTGTACACTTTAATATTCCCAACGAGACTGCAATTTCAGTAATTGACTACAGAAAATTGTGCAGATAATTTTTCCATGAAAAGGGATAGCATATCTTTGCAATACAAAATTTTTTTAGATCGTAGTTAAACTGTGAGTACTATATTTTAAAATCAATAACTACCATACTCACTGGTATCCTCTATTTTAGCAGTTGATAGTATAATGTTCACAAACACATTTCTTAATTTAACATTATAAGCGCACCTATTGAAAAATCTCAATATACATATATGTCGATAATTTTTTACTCTTAATTACTAATTATTTTAATCATGCATCTTAAATTGTATATTGCAAATTTCCGTTGCTGAAGAAATTTCCCCTGCCAAGAGATACAATTAAAAATTTCTCGAATAAATCAACGGAAAGCAGATTGATCTTTTTACGGTAGTTTTGTGATAAAATCTACTCCAGAGACTATAGAGGATACTCATTCTATCGGCAAGTGTACGCACGTACACAATGCGTTGCCAAGGGAAGACGAAAATTTACGCTTTCTGAATTACCACCTATTATCCACTATTCTCGGTGAGTCTCCCACACATAATAGAACTTACAGAGTATACATAGGTATCCACGCACCATTCACCTTCTCTGGTTAAAAAATGGAATAATAATTGTAAGCAGTAGCTAATGTTTCATACTTTGAAAAGACGAGCGTCCTGTGGGTTCTTTGGTACAAAAGGCACGAATATACAATACCACTCCTCGACACTTTTGTACGAGTTCGACTGAAAAGCAGCGAGAAACGCGCTTCATCGAATGTTCTTGTTTCTAAAATGAATATTTCAATAATTTCACCGCGTTATGAGGATGCGACATGGTTAGTAACACTCTTGCAATTTTGCCTTTAGAAAGGAGAGTTCGTCACGCTCACTGTCAGTTATTACGCACAAAAAATGTAGAGGACGTAAAGAATCTTATTAGCAGTTCAGCTTCTGAATTTAGTTCATGGAATCTTTAGAACATCTCACTTTTGTCTCGTGTCTTTTACTCATGTACGAGAGCTAAAAATAATTTTCTATCAATTTTAACGTGTTTCTTTTACATCGACAAAAATGCCTTGTACAATTTGAGAACATCTTGAATAAGAAAAAGGAATAATTCATGAAATGCCTGATATTTCCGGGTGGTGGGGGAAGGGGGTCTGTCAAACTTTAAAGTATCATTCTCTATGTTAAGAAGTATGGAAAACGTATCAGACAGGCCGGGAGTGGAGATCAAAGTTTCTGACATATATATATATATATGTATTACGCATTTTATGAATGACCCCAAAGTGCCAATCGAATTCCAATAAGATCCAAAATAAAGTTCTACTAAAGCACCGAGTATGCAACAGGTCAATACTAAAGTACCAACTTCTCTTAACAATTTGTACAAGTCCAAATAAGAACAAAAATAGTAAAGAAGTTCTATTTGATTATTCTTTTCAAAATTTTCACGAATGCTCATAGGATTTATGTCCCAAAAAAGTACAGATGAAATAGGAATAAACTAGCAAAAAAACCTCAAAATACGACCTGTTTTAGCCGGACTTTTTCAAGACTAAAGTACTATGCAGCTCAAACTCCATGTCCCAAATTATTGAAAAAATGGTATCAATCAAATAATTTCTTTCATTATTTAAAATCAAATCATTTTTTATTTCTCGTAAGCGTACAATCACTTTGAATTAAAAAGAACAAAGTTGAACGATCTATTGTTATTTACTGTTATTTTCTGATGCGACGATCTTGAATTCAACCGAGCGAATAAATAGTGGTAAGTAGTAAGTACAGTTTATTACCCAGAGAGCAGACTTCGTGATCACGAGGGCAGGTAGGCGTAAAAATAATATTTGCAGAGGCAGAACGATCAGCCAGGATGTGCAAGGCGTCTTCCTCTTGGGATATGTCGAGCCTCGAGAAAATGAAATAAGCGCCTATTCGCACGGCTTTCCGCTACCGGGTGCTAGTCTGCAGATCAAGAAAACCGAATGCGATGCCGTGCAAATAAACGCGTGCAACCGTGACAGGAACGCCAGAGGAAGCAGGTTCCATTATCCTTTTATCGAGACTTGGTCTTCGACATGACAGCAGTTATAAGAGAGAGACAGTGAGAAGGAGAGGAGAAAAGAAGGAGAATGAGAATGAGCTAGGACTAATTCGAATATCCACACCAAGGATCTCGACAACCGTTTTGAATAAACTAGGGTCCATTGATTAATTAAAGTATTCCTTCAATTGAATTTTAATTATGTCAATAAATGCTGTATTTAGCCGATACTATATAGTACTTTTGGGTTAGAATACAAGCTTATCTAATATTACAACCTGAACCTTGATCTGCTCTCTCTAGACTTGGACGAAATTAGATAATATCTGATGAAATTACATTAAGGAGGAACGATGAAGGCATTTCTAGTCAACTGATGGTCTAAAATTTTATTAATCACAGAAATTCAAAAAGGTTGTCATGAATATTTAGTTTCAATTTAAGTTTTTATGCAACAACAAGTATTAACGTGGAAACATTTTTTCAGTAGGAAAATATTAAATGTGAAGCGTTTGACTAGGGTCTGAAGTCGTAACTAAATAGCGAGCAGCGTCGCAAGTCACGACACGCTTGTCCCTCTGGGTCTAGGTCTACGGTGCCGAGCGCGATATAAGCTAAACTATGCTACTATTACTATATTACTTTGTATAAATTCAATTTTCTGAAATTCTGTTATGTGCTATATTTTATTATTATTACATAGTCATAAGGTTGTATCATACAAAAATTTTATTCTAGTTGGCTTAGAATAAATCAATTATCATGTTATACATTATAAAAAAATTGATTAAACAACCACCGCAAGATCCCCCTGGAAGAGATAGGGTACGATGAAACTACAATAAAGGGCCAGCGAAATCCTCGTGTATCTTGAGGACACGGAGCAACCCAAGAATGACAGCTCTGCTTGCATCCCGCGACTGCCTCGGCATGTTTCTGGTACGCGGGTATGGCTTTAATATTTATGAACCAGTACTGGTTTCACACCTCCGAGAGCACCGATCACAAGGACCATCATTTAAACCCAATATTTTGGAAACATTCGCCGCAGCTCCCTTATAAGAGATCTCCTTCTTTTTCTTCTCCTCGACTGTGATGTTGCGGTCGGTTGTAGCCGAGAATTCGATCACGAACATAGTTCGTTTCTCGAAGTCACGGAGAACGATGTCAAACTTTGAGTGTGTAACAGGGACTATTCTCGAGAACTTGTAGTTCCAGTGAATTTGGCACTTCTCGTTCTCTGCAATTGACTCTACGTCCCTCGAAGTGTTCGGCGAGACAGAGTCGCGGCCATTGCCGTAAGAGCGACAAAGACCACATTATGTCTGTGGGCATAAGTCGTTTCCGCATAAGTGGGACACCAGTATATTATTATCTATCCTAGGTGCTCAGAGCGTGCATGACACGCTCTGCACCTATCGCTGAGAACTTCTTGACATAAAATGCGGCTACGGTATGCTAAGGTGGAAATGATGCCGTCCTGGCACGCAAAAATGAAGCCCTCTGTGCCTGAATTAAGTCCAGATGAGTCGAGGAAAGCAAGTGTTAGCTGCATCGACAAGGATTGATCTTTTACATTTCTATAAAAGTTTCCATGCATTTTTTTGTCAAGGAGCTGTTCGAGGAAGTTGTTGACCTCTTCCAGGTCAACTACTAATTCAACAACTGATTCCTGACCATTGCTAGGTAAGGATCTCATTCTTTTGCGACGATGTAAGCTGCGCCCAAGATAACTTGGTCTTAAAGACATTATGGTATGCAAGCTCTTCTGCATATGCATGAACTTTACGCGTGGCGATGACGTGGACCGTGAGCTCGTGCTTCGTCCATGGAACCACCTCAAATGAATAGATTAGAACCGGGACGGCAAGCATGTTAGTCGCAGATATCTTATTTAATGCCAACAGATTGGAAGACCAAATTGTCGAAGGAGACGCTTGTATCTGCTTCGGAGAACCTCCTTCACTGACGTTATATCCTGAACGCGGCTATCAGGCACGCCTAGGTATAGATAGGCCTCTCAAACATCATTGTGTCAATTGCACTCTCTTCCACGAGCTCAGACTCCCAGTGGCGCACATTGAATTTTTGACTGGGGGAGCGAAGCTCCTTTCTTCACGGGAACACCCCACCCTCACACTAATAAAAACTCAAAGTCGCAGTATGGCAAGCAGAAAAAAATACAGTTATTCCTACAAACATTTGTTTATTGCTACTAATCTCTTCCAACAGCATTCAGTAATATATAATGACGTCAGAGGTCCTGTGGTGGGGGCGGAATTGTCAGGAAGGTTAGTTTTGGACATAAAATGGACGAAAACATAGTACTGAAAAGTATGACAAGTAGTGACAAAATATTCTGAATGTAAAAAAAAAGTTAGAAATTCATTAATAATTATTTGTCTCAGGTGTGAAAGTCATTTCCGCAAATTTTCACGGAGAAAAATTGATATTAAAACAGAATGTCTTAATATTACCAGGTAATATCTTAGCGATTAAACTATGGGACAGAAATCTAGATACTGAAGCAGAGCATCCGTAGATATTAAAAAGAAAATTTCAACTGACAATATCCAAGATATTAAAGGACAGAATCTAAGATACTCAAAAAATATTTTTTAATTGAACCGACGGATGCAATAACGCCACTTGCGCTCGAAAATGCTGGAAAGTATTGTCCAAACGCGTGACGTCACAGAAAAAAATGAAACTCATAATTTTTGAAATCAAAAAACATATATTACAATACGTCTCAGTAAATGAGACTGAATTTACATTTATCATTTTTTTTGCAGAGTTCGTACTTTAACTCAATCTCATTTATTGAAATATATGTATCTTAATATATTTTTTGATTTCTAAAATTATGAGTTTCATTTTTTTCTGTTACGTCACACGTTTGGACAATACTTTCCAGCGTTTTCGAGCGCAAGTGGCGTTATTGCATCCGTCAGCTCAATTATGCAAAAAATACCTATAAAGTTTAATAATTTTTGTAAAATCTGAAAGAATTTTATATCGTAGTCTGCTTTTTATTATTTTCAATCCTCGACCATTCGCCTTTTTTGAATATTATTCAATTTTTGTGATGAACGGACACCACGTTGTTCAAGAACGCTATCATAAGTGACACCTAGCTCTGAGTCTTTATTTTCTTAGAAAAATTATGATATCATATTGAAAAACGCTTAATTCATTTTCCGCCAAAAAGTTAAAGCAATATAATTCCGAAAAACCACAACACGCACGACGAATGCTCGAGATATGGACAAAGCGAGGTTAAAATCTTTTGTCGACACCCCACACGTCAACAACATTACTCCGTTAAGATTTCGCTTTTTTAATATATTGGATAATGGCAGATGATATCACAAATTTTATGCTCTCAATATAAACAGATATTGGCCTTTAATATTTTGTATATTCACTAGAAGATATTAGATATTATGCCATAATATATATATTTATTATGGTTGAATATCAAAATTCTTAATATCTACTTTTCAATATCTATTTTCCTCCGTGCTCAGCACTTCACAAATTTCATTATCAATAAATTTCTAACTTACTTTTACGTTTAGAATATTTTTTCACCATTTTCCATATATTTCAATATATTATTTTCGCCCAAAACTATGTAAAAATCATAAGTATAGGAGTGATCAATCATTGACTCTCCAGAGTATAAAAAACGTATGGCAAATGAGACAATCCCATACTTCAAGTATATTCAAATATTATAGATAAAGTATAGTTGAAGTATATAGCTGAAGTTTATAGCTGAAGTATGGGATATAATTGATCTATACGTAAGCACAGCTAAAGTATAGACTATACTAAATTTATACTTCAGTATGGCTAAATTATCGGACATAGAATGGCACTCATTTTTTTCAAGATATCCTAGCAACGGGGATAAACCATAGTGTATCATAAATGACATCTCGTCTACAAATTTAAAAAGTTCGCGATTCATGTGATTTCGTGAGAAAAATATGTACTGAGTATTATTCGCGAGCGTAACAAAGCATAATCAAAGTTTGTGAAGTATTCTCAATGGCACTATGCATCTGTTCGTCAACTTTTTCGTTGAAGAAACTTTTCTTTTGCTACATTTATATGCAGGCTAATTTACAACCCTCTGATGTCATACGTGTTACTTCATCATGACGCGAAAATTTCAAACTTTTAAAATGTAATTTTTATTTTTTTAAATTGATGAATAATAAAAAATACTTCTTTTCATCTTAAGTGTATACTATTAGTATATTTTCATTATCTACTTCGACAGAGAAAAATTATAATTATTTACATTTTATACACCTGAAGATTTTTCGAATACTTTACAATTTTCTTTTCCCCTATTTTATGTTGCAAAATACAAATACTGCGTGCAAACCATACACAAGAATTACACGCAATATTAAACAACATCCACAAAAAGAACTATTGCTACCACACAAGAGATCAAGAAGTGAATTTCTTATCTTTGAAACGCGATTTATAAAACAATGGGTTTGAGAAACTGTATCATGAAGAGGGTTCTAATTAGTCGTCTCATCAAATATTTCAAAGAAAAAAATCATTAATTCTTTCACGCACCGTTTGGGATTCACCTCATAAAAACAGATATTTACGAAGCTAACCTCTGTATCTAACATCAGAATCACATCTACATATTAAACTGCATTGTTCTTCCTGCGTCTTTCTTGCCAACTGAACGCGCGCCGGCAAACTATAAGTACCTACATATCGTTGTAAGTACAAAGCTGTTGCTCTCGATCCATATAACGTATGCGCGGATAGCTATACAAGAGCTCGCACTTAGGTTACTTACTTACACGTACTTACTTACACGTCCTCGATTTCACATTACATTATGCAAGTAAAAAGTTAGGTAAATGATGTCTCATTTCCGGTCTGTGCAGCTTGCTCGGGTCCTTTCTCTCTGTTCCTTGCAGCTCGAATCACAGTCTCGTTTAAAACCATGCCCCAGATTCCCCAAACGTGTTAATTACCGATCGTTAAAGTCTTTTTCAGGAGACTCATTGCTCGCCGTATGCGTAAAAGAAATATATTATTCTTATAATTGTAAATAGGCTCGTGCCGGGTGTGCAGGATGAATGCAGATGCATGCAAAATTAGCTGCGCGAATTAAGAGTCATAAAAAACTGCTGGCCTGAGTCTTTGAAACAAGAGAAAAAAGAGTAAGGTCAAAGATTCTTATTATGTTAAATGCGACCGCTTGGATGCATGGAATTGTTTAAGGAGGGTTGAGCGGGGCTATGTAATCGAAGTTAGGAAATTGAATTTAAAATACATTAGAAACGAACATGAAATACGTTTTTTTTTTTATTACGTCAAAATTCAACTTTAGGAATTAAAAAACTAAAGTACTTACGCATTGAAATGTCCTCTTCAATTCGGTAAGGTGTCATGTTGAGCTATTCGCACGAATGCAGAAGATTTTTGAAGAAAGCACGTTGAAAATAACCGTAGCGATCTTCATAGCATCATCTATAAGCGATCATGAGTCAAATAAAAACATTCTGCATTTTTAAGGTTTTGTAGACTTCGTCGGAAACCCTTATAACGACGGTTGGAATTTCGTCCATCCGACCGTTTGCCGTTCACCTACACTATTAAAAATTTTTGAGATTTCACAATACTGCTTCAATACGAGCGTAAGGTAAAATTAAAATGACAGTATTAGAAATGAAATCACAATACTTGTACTATAAAGTTATAAGCATTACAATACGGGGGCTGTATGCGGTATTGTAAAATTCCAATACATGTGAGGCAACATTACATCACTAGATATGAAAACTACAATGCAATGTATTTGAAGATTATTTCCAATACATGTAATGGGAGTTTCAAGCGGACATTTTCTACATGGTAGCTCCTATAATATTTGTGCTAGAAGGTTGAAATTTAGCATGAATATTGAACAGCCCTAGAGTATTCGAAGAAAAATATATTGGTCCCTTTGTCTAGGTATAATGTTTTTTTTTTGTTATCAGTGGTTAAAAAATAAGACAAATGAGGATATTTGGTTTTTTAGCTCCCTATGCAGGAAGTTTTTCGTTTAGTCCAATTTTCTTCGTGGATGGCTCAAATTGAAGCTCTTGGAATGTAGAATTGTGATTAAAAAAATTTAATTTGCCATGTTATATTCTTCTTTTTTGATATCAGTAGTTAAAAAATAAAAAAAGTAAGAAAAATGAACACATTTTTTAGACACCTATGCTTACTGTTACAAATATTTGCAATTTTAATCTATATTTGATATAAATTTGTATATTAAATCTAAAAACTCAATATATGAAATTTCCATTAAAAGTCTGTATATTAAATTTCATATACGCATGTATATTGATCATTTGTTAAAAAAGTCTGATGATTCCACTTTACACAAATTAAAAGTAATTTTGGCAGTAGTTTTCAATTCTAAATAATAAAACATGATTTTTGCTTCTAGTTTAACATAAATGACCCTAGTTTTTAAGTAGAAGGGTTCAAAAAAGCGAATAATCAAGAAACCTAACTAATTATTATAATAATAATTATTATCATTTTTATAAATTATCATTGATAACTAAATTATTCAACTTGAATTTGAATACAATCAAACAAGTCTTTGATTGCCGTAGCCTACGAAACCCTTCCTTAAGGGCGCATGCCAACCTCTTCTCGAACTGATTTTTTAAATAATAGTACCACCCGAAAAATTGAGCAAGCTTGGCTTCATCAAAAAATTTACAATCTTTAAATTCTGTCCAAAAAAAATTAGAGTACTCTACTGTTAAAAAAATTTAGATATACTATTGACTAAGGATACCACGCTCGACCCTCGTTCGATTACGGAAGTTAAGCAACCTTTGTCTCGGTTATACTCGGATAGGAGCCGTCGCTTCTTACTATAGATGAAATGTATTATTTTTTCTGCTCTTTAAATTAATTGTCTTCACTCGAAATAATACGAATACGAAATATTCTAACACGGAAAAAAATAGTTTCTTAAAAATCCAGTGACCTGTATTATAATCTTGGATACGACAGAACTATCGAGCCTCTTCGATCTTTCTGAAAAAAATCTTAGCTTGTAATTATCAGTTTTTCAATTGATCTTCTATAACATAAAACACATTCTCAAAAAACTTGTGGTTTGGCATCCGAATAAAATAAAAAAACTTTGTTTAATAGGTTCGTGTCTTATACGGCTTTGGAATTTAAAAATTTTGATAAATCAACGAAATTTTCTTATGAGCCAAAAAATTATAGCAAATTTTTTGTAAGGACAGTATTTAGTAGTGAACAATAATAAAAAGTAAGAAATAAAACAAACATGTTTTGTGCATTTCACGATTTTATTGAAACTATGTTAAAATATATTTTAATATGTTTTTTTTTTCTATATGAGAAAATATGAACCAAAGTAGGAAAAGACGCAAGACAGCAACAATGTAACTCACCAAATGATTCGGAGGTTGAAATTTAAGCCTAAGGTAATGTTAGTGGAAATCGCTCAAATGCAGTGTTCAAAGTTGACATGGTAACCATACCCAATGTGGTGCACGGAGAAAACTTTTGGGGGAACTTTTACCACGCTGTATGGATATGACGGGACGAATGACAAATAAGAATAATTCATAATAAATCCATAATTTTATAGTATGAGATTTATAATAATAAAATATCATATATAATGAATAGATTAATAAATAAATATAAATAAGTAATGTTAAAGGTAAGGCGGCAAGGTCAGTGATGCTCAAGGGAATCTCAAGAGTGCGTTACCGTCGAGTATGGTAAAAAATCTGCTCAATTCTGTAAATTTCTATCTTTTATATTTGTCAGTTTCGAGATCGCTCCGACCACTCGGAATCATCACGTTTTAAAGCAACTCTTCTCCTTTTATATGCATAAACATACCTTATTCTCGCTTAATAAACGAATTACGGAAAACTAAAACCGCCTAATTCCATTGAACCTAATTTTACAGAAGAGACAAAAAACATTTTCAGTGGAATAATTTGCAACAGATTCAGATAATTTTTTTTGTGTAACTTGTAGAGTCAGTTTATATGTACAAAAACAGATGGCGCTACGAACGCATTTTATAATTTGATGGAAATTTCTATGGCCTTAGGACGGTTTAGCATTCCATAACGTTATAATGAAAAAAATACAACAAATCGTCAAGGAAATTATGTGAAATAAATATTGTTATATTTTTTACAATTACACAATCAATTGACAGACGAAAGGGAACATTTTATAAATATACATAATACTTAAACTTTACTCTGAGTATTCACTATCAGAAATACACTTTTTAAAAGGCTTTAATGAAGTTGGATTTGAAAAAACAATTAAACACTTTCCATCCATAGTGTTTTAAATTCAAATACTCAAATTTTCCAGATATTTCACCACTTTTGATTAATTAAATTATGAGTAAAAAATTGTTAAACCTTCATTTTTCAAATTAAATACGTATACATAAGCATCAAAAAGTGTTTTCCACATGAAAATCAATTTCGCTGAAAACTAGAGTTAGGCGGTTTCAGCATTCCATAGCTCAAATACATATCCTTCAAACGTAAGGTGCGTCGTACCTTATTTGTCACTCATTCCATCATATCCATATCATATGGTTACTGTTTCTCCAAACGTATTCTCTGTGTGGCTAAATCTTACCACGTGAAGATAATTTTTGTTACAGGTAAAGATTACTCTGAAATCAGGGTAAAGATTACACTTTACTTTTTCTGTGCTTACAATTACACTGAAATTCCAATATAGGTCCGACTTCGGTTCTTGCCTAAAATGGCCTCGAACATACAGCCGACCGACTCCAATGTCAACAATCAGGGTCGCATGAACCATTTCTATGTGATTTTCGTTCGCAGTAATAAATATTTATTAAATTTCTTTAAATGTTTGTTTGTTTTGAAGGATAAACGCTGCCCCTTGTTTTCCTGCGATATTTTTGTAACACATAACGTAAACACTGAAAGCGAATGAAGCGAAGTG
>JAUMHM010000031.1:9841230-9852563 GCA_032362435.1 Melikaiella ostensackeni
ATTGTAAAAAAATTTTCAGGCAAATCTGAATCATGAAGTCAAAATAGGTGTTCGGTTTGTAAAAGAATGTCCCAAATTCAAAGTTATGACAAAAAACTAAAGTCATTGTATCCAGTTAATGAGTCCATCGCAAATTCTGTTGTATCTCGCAAGATCTTTTTTTGAACTAATAGTTTTGTTACCTTCACTCTTCATAAATAGCATTGCCATGAACTCTTTCTTTTTTCAATTCTGTTATGATACAAAATATTTAACATCATTCCAGTTAAATTCATGCCCATGAGTAAGTCTATGTTTTGTAAGGGCGAATAATATCTTGCACTTCTACGAAAATTATTTTTATGTTAATCTTTTCTTGTTCTAAGAGAGCTTCTTGTTTGCCCTATGTAAACAGCATCACATTGTCTACATTTGAATTTGTCAATTACACATTGTTTTTCCAGTTTCTCATATTTGTCTTTATCCAATGTTACAATCAAGCTGCTCTTGAATTGGAACTTTATCTATCGTATGTAACCCCAATTTTTTTTAAAGTGATTTCAAGATACTTGAGATTTTTCCAAAATAATGTAAGACAGTCGTATTGAATCTACTGTTATCTTTCACGTTGTTTTTGTTCTGATTATCACTTTTACTCTTAATTTGAACAATTCCGTTATGCATATGTTTGTCAATAGAAGTAATGGGATAATCGTTGAGAAAAAGTATCCGTTTGCATAATTAAATATTCTTTTCATGGAATTTAGGATAAGATAATTTAAGAGCTCTATCAATTAAATTCTTTACAACTCCAATTTTGTTTTGAATGGAATAATTAAAATTAAAATTTTGTGTCCTCCCTGAAAAATAGTTTTTCTGTGCTAATCAGTAATAATATAATTTTTATCAGTTTTTATTAAGGTCAAATCAAGAGACTTCAATCTACCGTCTGTTTCAATTTCAACAGCAAACTGTAATCTTGGATGTGTACTATTAAATACATTAAGTAGGGTATCTACATTTTGAGCATGTGAAGATAATACAGAATCACCCACATATCTTGCATAAAAGTTCAATTCAAAATTAATTCTGTTAAAAAATTAATTTTCCAAATCTTCCATCACAGTTTCAGCAATAATTGCGGACAAGACTCAGCCTTTCGTAGTTCTAAATTTTTATTTATAGAAAGTACCATTGCATTTGAAATAAACGGAATTGAAGACATATTCAATAGCATCAAGAAATTGTTTTTTCGCAACTTCAGTGTGAAGTTTGATCGTATCTGGTCTATTTTCAATAGCAAGTTTAACTCTTTCGTACGAAATGTTAGGAAACATGGCTATTACATCAAAGAAGACGAAAATGTGATTTCGTGGTATTTTAACATTTTCAATTAATTTTAGAAAGCAGCACTGTTTTTAATTGATCTTGCTGAAAGGGTAACTGATTCTTTGATAACTTTACTGAGAAGTTCTTCTAATTTTTTCGTGGTTGAACCTATTGTCGAAATAATCGGTCGTAAAGGAAATTTTGCTTCATGAGCTTTCTCTAGGCCATAGGCAAGAGATAAATTTGTGTGAATTGTGTCAATGTCGCACCTTTCGATATTGTTTCCCAAACATTCTTGAAGCCTTAATCTCTCTAGAATTTTAAATGTACCTTCTCGAATCATTTCGTAGGGTGATTTGAAATAACTGCAAAACTATCTTGATCATTCAAAATATGCATCATTTTTTGATTATAAACATCTTTTGAGATTACAACCGTAATACTCACTCAATCAGCCATAGTGATCAATAACTCAAGATGACATTTTAAAAACAGTTTTGTTCCAAACAATCCTTCGCCTTATTCTTTTTCTAATAACGTTTGTAGTGCACCATTATTCAAAAATTCATTTGATAAACCCATAAATCTTACTCTTAATTCTTGTACTTGTACACCCAACCTGAGAATATTGATTACTTCTTGTGGAATCTCTACGTTTGAAATATTTAAAAACCATGGGTCAGATTGGTCTTGAAAGAGAGCTAAGTGAATATTTAGAGTCAATTTTTGTGCATCACCTTGAACATTGAAAATGTTTTCAAATTTTCGTTCATGTTTTTTATTATTATTAAAGGCTTTTTTATTTAATTGAATTTTTCTTGCGAAGCATTCTTTGATGATGTAATTTGGTACTTGTTTATTCAAATTATCAAGAGACTTCTTAACATTCTTATCAAATGTCTCTTTGTTTCTTTTGTTATGAAAATCAAAGCAATCTTTTTTGTTGATACCAAAAATCTTTTTTGGAAAAAGCCCACGAATCTTACATTTTATCAAGAAATCTTTCGGTAATGCAGCTAATCTCAGTTTTCTAGTAAATGAATGAAATTCTTTGATATTTTTTACTGGTCCTCCAATAACTTCCATCCCATTATCACAATCTTCATCAATTTTTTTTAAGTTCATACTACTAAATCTCATATTTTACGAAAAGCATTTTGGAGACACTTGTAGTAGAGAGAGATATTCACGACCCAAACTTAGAACTCTCGTTTGGACGAAACAGTCGTTTTTTCGACAATATCGTCCAAACATCATCCTCTTGTAAAGCACACATTTTAGGGAATTTTCAAAAAAATTTATGGAATTCATTCAGATAGTATTAGCCTTTAAAATCAAGATTTATAAAATACCTTATTTTAACAAAATTATTTAGTTTTTATAAGTACAAAGGTGACATTTTGATTATATTTTCAGAATGTTTAATAAAGTTCAAAATTGAGTAGATATAAGAATGTCTAAAATAGATACAATAACACATAAGCATCTGTAAAAATTAGAAAATTAGAAAAATTAAAAGATGAATGTTAGTCAAAATATAGGTACAGAACACAATGGTACATGATAAGAAATGTACGTATTGTTAATATGGCATCTTCCTCAGCTTACCATTTTTGTAGGCAATAAGGGTATTATTTCTTTCACCTGAATGTATGTAAAACCTTTTGGCAACCTCATTCTATGATAAGTAACAAGTTAGCATTTTGATGAGTTGTAAAAAATTATAATTCATATTAAAAAAGTGGATTAGTATCTCTGTTTGAAAAGGAAAATAAAATCAACAAAAATTTTTAAAAAATGAATGAATAATTGAAATGTTTGTATAATTAGAGTTGTGGTGAAGTGTTTGAAGTACATCTTATTGCAATTTTTTGGATTTTATACGCAGGAAGTTATAAAAAAATTATTTTATCTATTCTTATTTTCCTGTTTTCGATATCATGGTATTCATTATAATTGATGAAAATTGAACATCATTTGATAATAAAAAATGTTTTATTTTTATTTTCAGATAATATTTGAATTTAATTAGTATATGTTTCATTATTGATAACTGTTGTTTTCATATAAATCACTCTTGATGAGGAAGTCTGAATTGGCTTCGAAACATTTTGGTCCGCAGTAGTACAAAAAAGACGAAAAAAATAAAAGTATGGAGTTGATTTTAGTTGATTCTTTTTTTTCCTCCCTCTTTTTTCTTTTTGTTTTGTACATTTATTGTACGTTTGTCTCTAATGTTGCCGGAAAAGCGGGTAGTCTCGAAGCCTGATTTCGATTTGCAAACTTTTCGGGTGTTCTTTTTTCAGTGCAGAAAAAATTTTCATGAGAAAGTAGATTTCTTTTCGATCTTTGAGCAATTAAAAATTCTATTTTTTGGCCAAACTACGCAAGATACGAAAGAAAATGAATTGACAAAAATTATCCATCAAGGAAAGAACTACAAATTTTTTATAGACGAATTCTTGATAGGGCCCAGAGTTTTTCTATTAATCGTGCAAAATAATTTTAAAAGTTAGAAAATAATATGTTTTGCGAAAACTGCACCAGATACAATAAAATGTCTAATAAGAAAACTATTCATCTCAAAGAGGTCTGCAAATTTCTTGTTGACCATTTTTCAATGAGATGCATACTATTCATTTTAATCGTAAAAAATAATACCAAAAATAAAAAAATTTAATTTTTGGAAAAACGACGCAAGATGCAATACAAATTTTAATGACAAAATTGTTCACCTAAATTATATTTACAAATTTTCTTTAGACTATTTTTTTACTGGACGCGTACTTCTGTATTTAATCGTGAAAAATAACACCAACAATAAAAAAGTACGTTTCTGGAAAAACGACACAAGATACAATAAAATCCTTAATAACAAAATTATTGGAGTAAAAAAGGTCTTCAATGTTCTTGCTGGCTATTTTTTGATGAGATGTGTTATTTTCCCTTTAATCGTGAAAAATCCTAATAAGAATAAAGAAATCAGTTTTTCACGATATTTATGCGAGATACGATAAAATTTTAAGGAACTCTAACAAAAAAAGGAATTTACATGACCAAATTACAGTTGTCAGCGGTTTGACCCTTAATTTCGAAAGGTCTGTACAAAAATATTAGAGAAGTACAAAGACCGAGCGCGAAGCTCAAACTCCAGAGCGAAGCGAGTCGCGCGCGTGGCGCGCTATGAGAATGTGCCCACGCAGCGGGCAGATTTTTTTTGTTTCACTTATGGCTTCTTAAATTACAACAAAACAGTTTTTTATGTTTCCAGCTGAAAAAAATTATATTTTATCTCTCAAGCTGTAAGCTGGACTTCAATTATTTCAATTATCGCTCAATCACAATATTGCTTATAAAAATAGACAGATCATGTAATGTTTATTACCTGGATATACTTCAAGGATATAAGTAACATCACAGTAAACCCCAGGAATAAATTCTATTTTCAAATTGGATAAAAGCGCTGCAGCACATTTAGCTACTCAAAGAGGAAATTTATCAGACGAAAGATAAAATTTATCTGGCGAAAGATAAAAATCTATCTAGCGAAGGATAAAGATTTATCTGACGAAAAGATTTGTCACATATGTAACATTGTTAGGGTTCCCAGATGGTCTATGTGAAAAAAGCGGACATTCCACAATCACCCCCCTCCTCAATTTTTTCCTGAATAATTGGCAAAAAAGAAAATTGAAGAAAAAATTTCAGAAAATAAAAAATTCTGAAAGAGTGTGACTTTATGATTCTCAAACCACGACATTATACTTTATCTGGAGTCCTGGAGTTTGAATGGAATATGAATTAAAAAAAAATTCGTACATTTTTATTCGACAATGTTTTATTGAATTTTGATCCAACTTAACAGTTTTCAACGATAAAAAACGTACCTCATTTATAGGACTCACACTTATTACAATTTATAATGAATCATTACTTATTTACTAGCGTAACATATTTGTCTGAATCTCCAATTTTTTTCAACAAAAACTAATTTTCTGGGCGCTGCAAAAATTTTGCGGCTAGTTTGACGATTCGGAGTGAAAGAGAAATCAATTCTAGGGGATGAGGTATCTCTCTAGCAGCAACGTGATTGGTCGGAGAGCGACAAAGAGCCAATCATATTGCTGCGCGAGAGAGATAGCTCATCCCATTATCTCATAGTCTGTCCCTCTCACTTCGCCACCAACTCTGCCATTGAGTGGCTGTCTCCTTGAATGGGTCTAATCGAGAAAAAAGCGGACATTTCATATAAAAAGCGGACAAGCTGACACAGGATAGAAAACGCGGACATGTCCGCTTAAAAGCGGACGTCTGGTAACCCTGAATATTGTCAAGTGACACTTCAATGTCAAATACCAGAAGAACAGAAATTTGAAAATCCTCGCGGAATTTTTCTACTATTCTGCCTGCATGGGACTGCGCACTCATTCACAAAATACGTGACACGTTCAGGGGGGTGAGGGGTCAACAAAAGTATCATTCTCCATGTTAAAAAAAAGAAAAATATATCACGAAGGGGGAGAGGGTTGTCAAAATCCTTGAAATATGTATCACGTCTTTTAAATTTTATTTCTCATCTTCTTGTCGGCTGAGGATCTTTCAGTACACGAAACAAAATGGAATGTCCAAAATTTGAGATTAGAGTATCAGATTGATTTGATAGAACGTGATTCAAGATGACGTCACATAGTCACAAAGATTAGTCTCGGACGTATAGACCTACTGATCTTCACCAATTTTGACCTTAGGGGACCAGCATTATCGGCACTTGCATGTTAAAATTACTAAAATAGTCAGGCATTTATATGTTAAATTTCTTTGAGATGAAAAAGTGTATTTCTCTTGACTTCGATCTTCAAGGCCTTTCATACGATCGCCAGTCAGCAATCTCTTCCTCTTACTCTGCAATGTGACGATGCCATACTTTGATCACACTCTAGATTTTTCTCCGCCTGTTGAGATTCTTCTCACTGGTTAAAAATTTAAAGTGAGATAAAAGTATCGCATCGTCCTATGGTAGAATGAGAGGAAAAGAGATTATCCGACTGCTGATTGACGATCATGTGAAAGAGCCCTCACACGGTGAGACTATGTGGCGTTATCTTAAGAGTGCTCAATGAAAAGCATGAAAAGGCATTGAAAAGGTATATATGTGTACCCTTAAGTACGGTTCTAAAGTTGCATGTAACTTTGGAAACATTTCAAAGTTTCCAAGTTTTAAAATATATTAAGCGCGAAAAATTCGATATATAAAAAAATGAGATAAGCTATTAATTTTAAACATTTAATCCTGTATTCATATATAGCTTTTTCCACTGGTTACACTTTTCTTACACTTGGTCAACACTTGGTGTAGCTTTTACATCAATCCCGAGTCTCCTTTTCGGCAATCTTGCCTCAAAAGAATCAAATTCCTACATCGTATTTGCGAAGAATCAATGACCATTGATTTCACTGCACGAGCTCAGGAGGTGGTGTAGCAGTAGCTAGCAAAAATAGACGTCTTTCGCAAATCCGGTGCAGAAATGTGCTTCTCTGAGGTTAGGTTGCCTGAAAGGAGATTCGGGATTAGTGACAAAGATACACTGACAGCATTTTCCACTGATTACACTTTTCTTACACTTAGTTTATCTCTTACACCAATCACGAATCTCCTTTTCGTCAACCTAACCTCAAAAAAGCACATTTCTACACCGGATTTGAGAAAAAGACCAGTTTTGTTGGCTTCTGCTATACGACCTCATGGGTTTCGTGTAGTGACATCATTGGTCATTGGGCCGTCGCAAATCCGTTGTAAGAGTTTGATTTTCATTGAGGTTGGATTACTGAAGAGGCAATTCGGGATTGGTGGTAAAGGTACGCTTAGTTCAAAAAAAGTATAACCAGTGGAAAACGCTATAAGTCTAAAAAAAGTGTAACCAGTGGAATAAGCTAATAAATATTAATATGATTTCAATGTTAATATGAATATTAATAATATAATGTGATGTAAATATTTATTCCTCTATTTACCAGATGTCTTTAAATAACCTAACTCTAACCTGTAGTTTTAATCAATGTTTTAATGAAACTTTTCACTGACTTATATTTAGAGAAGGGACTGACATTAGTTTGACCGTCATTTACCGGTATTTGGTTGTCTTTTACCCGTCATTTACCGGTAATTTACCAACCTAGCGTCATTACTAGAGATGGAACCTTACCCTTGGCGAGTAAATTTACCATTTATACTGTTATTTACGGTATTAACGCTTGTTTGGTAAGTGACGGGCAAGAGACACTAAATACCGGTAAATGACGGCCAGACACTGATTAAATATTTAGTCCAATCCAAAGGTCCACGGTCCATGTGGTGAGAACAGGAATGAGTCTTTACAGTGTACAATTCGTTATGAATTATGTGTAGAAAACTACTTTAATTACGTAACGCATTATACATTCCGAGCACTGGCTGGTTAAAGCTTCTTTGATAGGGTGACCAGACGGCCCGGCTTCCCGGGATATGTCTCGTTTTTTCGCTGTTTGTCCCGGTGTCCCGGTTTTTTTGAAAATGTCCCGGTTCCTCAACAAACGTAAAAACTTCCGCAATTTCGTATGCTTAATTCGAAGAATTTAGAGCATTTGTGAACCTCCGGGAAAATTTGTCGCTTTATTTAGTAATTCTGTTCAATATTTTGAATTTTCAAGGATTTTTATCATTTTGAGATTTTTGGTTAAATTAATTAATTCCCAAAATTTTCGATTCAGACGAGTAATTCTCATCTTTTTGGAAATTTTTCAAAATCCCCCAAAATTTTATTAAATTGTTTAAATTTTCAGGTTTTTCATGGCGAACTTTTAAAGTCTTGAAATATGAATTTTTCATTTTTTTAAATCTTTAAATATTTCAATTTTCAGTTTTTAAAATTCTTTAAATTTTTGAATTTTAAGTTCCACATTCTTCATTTGCATATTATGTTATCAGAGTAGTATTAACTTAAACATCATAATTGTGCAAATTTTAAAGACACTCAATTAGCAACTTGGAGGATGGGGGCGGGGGAAAGAGACAAATTCCGTCCCGGATTTCCCACTCAGGCATCTGGTCACCCTATTTTCGATCAAAGGGCAAGGATGCTGAGCCAAGTTCAGTCCTTGACTTCTGATGGTCGAACCTGTAGTTTCTATCGACTCTGATGAAGACTTGTAAATTTGTAAACAAACATTACAAACCAACCTAAGTGCATTGAAATGGATTTTTAAAAAATTCTTTAAGAGGTTAGTGAGTGAGTCCTATTAATAAAACTCTTGTGCAATTTTCGGACACGATTTACACGAGGAATTCCGCGAGGATTCTCAAATTTCTGTTGTTCTGGTATTTGACATCGAAGTGTCACTTGACAAATGTCACACATGTGACAAACCTTTTGGTCAGATGACTTTTTATCCTCCGTTAGATGAATTTTTATCTTTCTCTAGATAAATTTTACCTCGCCAGATAAATTTTATCTTTGAGTGGATAAATGTGCTGCAGCGTTTTTATCCAATTTGAAGATGAAATTTATTCCTGGGCTTTACTGTGATATAATAGGTGACGATGATCAAATTAATTAATATTAAAATATCTTGAAAGAAATTATGAGTAAATATTTTTTCGTTTCCAACAATATTACATGCTTGTTTCAAAAAAGGTCCAAACAAGGAATATGATCAAAATTTACATCTTTGCAGTCTAAACCTTGATCATGGTCCTTCTCACTGTTGGAACTGCAATGCAGAAATGCTTATTGCAATTCAAATTTTCAAGGCTTTTGAGATGGACCAATATGTCCAAATTTTCAAAATTGTTCAAGTTGTTTAATAATACATTTAATTCTGCAAAATGACGTAGTTTTGCACACGATTGGAACCCGAAACACCTCCTTTCATCATTGTTCAAGCTGTTTGGATTTCTTCTATTTGAGTCCTCTGAGTCTATATTACCTAAAGTATGATGTGTTCTAGGTTCAATTGGAGGAAGATTTTTTGCACCTACTGAAGAAACGCCATTTTGAAGATTTGGCTTTTCTGCACCATCGCCACTTGGAACATCATCACTACGAGAATCGTTAATCTGTAGCGATGAACCTAATACTATAACAAAAAATAAAATGTTATGGATTTACAAGGCTAGAAAGTAATTTAGAAGGAATGAATACTCAGTTTTGTTCATTTTGTTTCAAATAAAATTTGTCTTTATAAGAATATAAATATGTCTATATAAAGTATGCCTACTCTAAAGAAATGAATGAGAAGCAAGGAGAGATACTCAAACAACAATTCTGATTAATAAAAATACTTAATATAAGTTCTTTTCAAAATATCAAAGTTGTGATTCTTTACAAAAAATTAACATTTTGAAATTTTCTGTTCCAGAAGATTTTTTGTAATGAGTATTTCTGTACTAATTGCTTCATTGAAATTTAATAATGAGCAGAGAGATATCTAAGAAGAAAACTTCTTCTAACCCTTTTCATTGAAGATACATTAGAAGAATTGTAAATTGTTTCCATACTCCGAAATAAATAAAAATTTGAGTGTTAATAAACTCTAATATTACGTGAGTCTTTTTAAAAATGTTAGATACCAAAAATAATTGGAAGCACCCCGCATAAAACGTATGGAAAAGCCTTCTGGTGAAATGTTTCGTACAGCCCTGAATGTTAACGTCGAAGAAATTATTGAAAGAGCCTCATGTTCATCCCAGGCATACCCGAAACCCTATATTACATCCAGAGTTAAGTATATTTTAAAAACGAGATCAAAAATTACTTTTTATTATTTATGTTATTATACTTGCGAACAATGATCGCAGAAGCAAAAAGTGAAGCAGCAAAGACGACCTTCATTTTCTCAAATTATAGAAAACTTACTCTTTCAGAATTGCCAGGTAACTAATGAAATTTGAGAAGAATGCTACCCGATATATACCGATACTAATCGATATTGCATTATCTTTCATAAAACATTATACAGAATTAGAAGATCGGGTGGGAGGAGAAAATTTATCATTTATAGATATCTGCACTTCATGCGTTCTTACAGGGGGCACTAATATTTACTGTCATCACACAAAAATAAAGCTAATGACTTCCAGAGACAATCTTTTCACTTAGGATTCTAGCAAGTAATCAAATATTGCTTGATCAGTAAGTAAATTACATAATACCATTGTACAGGTTATTTGAGCTTCATCCTTCTGTGAATTATTTGTCCAAAGTTTGAAGAAGGCACATATATATATATATATGTATTACAATAATACCAAACTATAAAATTTTGAAAGTGACCATTTAAAGAGATTTGCTGCTTTATATGATTACACCCACTGTTCCTTTTAGTAATTTATTCTTGTTTTGATTTTAGGATGAATTTTTCACTAAAGCAGGGAATACTGAAATTTTAAATGCTTTTTATACACTTAATTGCTGCTGAAAAGTAGGGACATATTCACTTATAAAAATAGGCAGTTCCATAAACTATTAAATTCTACTAGAAAGATGTATTTTTACAATTTATCCCAAGCCCAAGTTGTTTGAAAGAAAGATAACCCAAAAGAAATTGTCAGTAGATAATGTTTTTATTTTTAACAATTTCACATGATTCACAAAAGATACAAATAAAATATATGGCCAAAACCTACAATGTTAAGCTTCATTCTGGCCCGTATCCTGGCCCTCTGTGCACATTGGAACTGTGATGAAGAAACATACACTGTAGTGTTAATATCCTCCCTGAGGTGTTGGTGGTACATTTCCTTCCTGAGACTGTTGTTTTGGTACATCTAGTTTCTGAGGTTGAGGTAGTGATTGTTTGGATGATCCAGCCGAACCATATTGCCAAGCTCCTGGGTTTCCTCCGGATTTATCTTGTTTACCTCCTGGATTTCCAGCATCTCCTCCCTGAGTTGGTTGTACATCTACTTTCTGGGGTTGAGGTAGTGATTGTTTGGATGATCCAGCCGAACCATATTGCCAAGCTCCTGGGTTTCCTCCGGATTTATCTTG
>JAUMHM010000031.1:9881700-9906082 GCA_032362435.1 Melikaiella ostensackeni
GGAGGCCTATTTTGCAGACCTTGAGAAAACGTATTTTTTGGACGGGTTGAAAAAGTTGGAGCATCGCTGGGCCAAGTCTATTGAGTTAAAAGGAGATTATGTGGAAAAAAAATTGCCACTTTTCCAAAATTTTCGTTTTTCTTTTGTAGGCTAAGTATTTATTGAGTGACCCTCGTATATTACGTGACGCTCTAAGGAGGAAGGGTCCCAGCCTCTGCGGCACAAAGTGTGACGTGGGAGGGTCAATTAGAAAGGAAACATTTCAGGCTTAGGTACTGAAAATTGAATTATTTTAAATGCGAAAATGTTATTATGTTAATTGATATTAATTAAATGTTATTACTGCATAATTACATGTGACATTTAGAGGGGTTGCATTGACTTTCTACTAAAATTCAGAAAAAGAAGAAAAAAAATTTAATGATTTTGAATGTGAAAATGTTATTATGTTAATTAATATTAATTAAGTGTTATTACTGCATAATTACATGTAACATTTAGAGGGATTGCATTGACTTTCTACTAAAAATCAGAATAATTCCCGGTGAAAAATATTTTCCGGTCACTGACGTTTCCCGGTCCAGCGGTAAAAGTTCTGCAGACAACATTCTTTTTCCACTTCCGCGTTTTACTTCAATTTCGCATCGTTTTCAGAAACAATACGAAAAAACAGAAAATGTGTATTTATTCGCTTAAATTTCGAGCATACTTAAGTTTCCGGGACAAATAAATATAGTGAATATTTGGTAGCACACTTCATATGATCATGAAAAATGCAATAAAAGTTGTGAATCTTTCTTCTAAAACCAATAAAATTAAGCGTTACGTACTTTTTGAACGGCCCCAGAAATAGCCATTGACGTTTTTAAATTTTTTATACTGAATGTAAACTGTAAGATTCTTTTGTTTCATTTCTATAACATAAGGGATCGTTCATATATTACGCAACGCATGTTTCTTTTGTTTAAATAAAGACGAGAATGAAATTGCCATGAAATTAAAAAGGACACAACGATATAAACAAACGAAAAACGCGTTACGTAATATATGAACGATCCCTAAACTAAATAACTTTCGATCAGGAATGAAAAAAAAAATGTAAGAGACTTTTTCTTAGTTTCTGAATTAAATAAGAAACGGGATTGAATTCTTTACAGGTCTTGCAATATCTTCATATAGAATCAACACAACACCTTTACCTTATTTTCTAAAAAATCTTGATAAATTCCTATTATTGTGATAGGAAAGTAATTTGAATTTGCATATTTACAGAATAAGAACTTACGGAACTCTCAAAAAACACACATAGTCTCATAAGCGTAAGTGAATGCATACGTAATAACGAATAGGGTTGTTTTGTTATTTTAAATCACAGTAAATTGTGTATCAAGGGCGGAAAGAAGACGATTTTGACTCGTCAAAATAGCTTTTCGGTCATGGTGCACACGATACTTTTTGTCCTACCCCCTCTGAAAGTTGGCCTTTTCATGCCTGTGCAATAATAAATGTATATGAACGATTGTTTTTACACTTAAATCAGCCCTAACCGACTCCCCGACTTTTGCCGTGGAAGCTGTTGTCGCTTACGAGTTGCACTTGATGGGTGGGACTCATCTGTTTGCCATCAGAAGGCGCCACGCTCGTCTTGTGCGACAAAAACATTGAGTCTTATGGGAAAATTGTTATTAATAATTCTTTTATGTGTAAATGATATTTTAAAAATGTTAAGCCCTACTAAAAAAAGTCAGGGAAAATGACAAATTGTCAAAAGTTCAGACGATTGCTGAATATCCTGACGATTCCTGACGAGTCTGACTATTCTTGACTATATGTAAATTCACTTTATGATCAGGTACATCATCGGCCCCTAAAAATTTGCTAAGAATTCCCCGGCTTAGGGAGCAGTAAGTTTAAGCATACCAAAAACACGTATTTGACGACTTTTTGAGGGAAATGTTATATATTTACAATCGTCAAAATGAATAGATGCTACATTCTTAACTTTCAAATTGCTAGTACGGAAAATGGAAAAAAAAAATTTATAAAATTCAATCCGGAATATCGGATTTATGATAGAACCTTGAACGATCCACGACCCTAAACCACCAGGTAACTGACACTTATTGCGCTCTTTAAACAAGATTACTTTTTCTAGCTGCTGCGCATGCGCACTTTGAGCAGGGTTCCTTTTCTAGCAGTTACGCTTGCGCATTTCAATTCAAAATTACTTTCCAGGACTGCCGGAATCATAACCTCACTTCATTATGAGTTGACACTTGACAGACTGATTGTAAGTAGTGAATAGTGATTGGGCCAGTGCGAAGCAATATGTTACCATAAATTACCAATAAATTACTGACAATTTCCGAAAATTTTCCGCACTTGTAGCACAATATACTATTTCCTTATATAAGCAAAATTAAGAAGTTTTTGAATTTTATAATTCGTTATTGATAGACCATGAAAGATCATCCAAGGTTCCTTAATAGATCATTCGAAGTGACTCGAAAACGCGAACAAATATATCAGATACAGCACTGTAGTATTTCTAATATCAACAAAGTTTTTCTCATATAAACAGAATAAACCTTTTTTCTGAAACTCCATAAATCGGCAGTAGTAGGTCATATAAGGTTCAGCAATAGGTCGTTTGATGCGTCTTGAAGACGCGAACAAATACATCGGATAGAGTATTGTTGTATTTCGAATATCAAAAAAGTTTTTCTCATATACGTGTAAACAAATTAAAATTACTTTTTAAATTTCTAAATGCAAAAAAAAAACACTTTTAATTGGCTCATCTAGCTCAAAATCTTATCCGACCTGGACATCAATTGGAGCTAGAGGCTATTCGTCCAAATTTCATGATCATAACTTTTTTACTTTTCGAGATATGACGAACAGGAAAAAGAACACACACGCGCGCGCAGAACAAAAAAAAAATTTATTTTCGAATTCCTGGGGTCGAATTATATGGAAATATGTCAAAAAAGTAGCTTTGAAAATTTAGGTTATTATAAACCTCCCCTATGAGGAAGTAAAATGATATAAATAATTTGAGAATTAAAAAAGGGGATTATGTTGTGCGTCACTCTAATCTTGATACAATAGGACCATAAATGAAGTGATTATCCTTTGTACACAAGTTTTAAAGATTTATAAACATTTTTTCACGAGTTCAGACTTTTCCTGTCGTTTTCCGACAAGAAACGTAACAATTTTCGTCACAAGTCGTGATTTTATTTCAGACGGTTCTTGACTTTTTTTTAAGTAGGGAATTCATCAAATTAAAAAAAAAATTGTTTTAAATGTATTATATATTTCTCTTTTCTATAGAATCATCTATGCGTTATAATCAAAATGCTATATATCTTGTATTCTATAGAATACAAGATATAATATTGCCCTACAGGTTGAAAAGGTACGTATAACGTTTGAATCTCCGTAGCAGCAAGGCATATATCGATTGTTCTACACTGGACTTGCGCCATACTGCTACGGAGATTCAAACCTTATACGTCTTTCTTAGTCTGTACGGCAGAATAGCACTTTTAAAACTTTTTTAAAAAAATTAAATGAATTTAAAATTTTTTAAATATCAGTTACAAATCAGAGAATTATTAGTATTGTTTTCGTAAAGTAAACTAATCGGGAACGTTCTTATTTTTAATTAATGATTAGTTTTGCCAAAAGACTCAATGTTGTAGTCACACAGGACGGACGTGGCGCAGTCGCGCGACCAACGGATGAGTTCCGCCATCAAGTGGAACTCCTAAGCGAGAACTACTCTTCTCAGTAGTCGGATGAGGCTGATTTCAATGCTCCAAAATTAAGTTAGGTGACTGTGGTGGCGCCACTTGTCTTAACACTTTTCGCATGAAAAGGCCAAATTTCAGAGGAGGTTGGACAACAAATAATTTTTGAATAGTTCATTTGAAGCTGAACTCAACATTTTTTTCCGTCGCTTTATTCAAGATAAAAAAATTGTTAAAAATTGGAACCGCGAAACCACTCATTCAAATTGGAATAACGTGACATGAAAGTTGACGGGAGCTCAGAATATTACGAATTATGAGATACTCTCATTGGAAAAGTGATATCTTACTTTAGAAACAACCCTATTCTAAAGGAAATAATGTGTCTAACCTGAGCAAAATCTACATGAAGTCTGCCTGTGTTAGCTGCGTCGCCATTAGAACCTATCCTAACTCTATACCCTGAGAGATATATAGCTGCGTCAACGCTAGCTTCCAAAACAAAACGTATATGACAGAAATTTTTCTTCGATAAACGTAAAGTTGTGATTTCTCCACAGCGCTCAAATATTTCCTGTATTATCGCCTCCGTTATATTTTCTGGCAAACCTAAGAATGTAAATTTAAAGATTTGTTTTTGAGGTGTTATAAAGTTACTATATTCTTATTATTTTCAAATCAAATTCAGTTTCAAGCATGTTTTGATGATCAAACTTTTAGACTCAAACTGATGCTTTTGCTGATTAGATTCTCTTTATAAACCAGAACCAAAACCTGAAAATCGTAAAAAAACTTACCCCCAACGAAAATTGTTCTGCACCCTGGTGGCCTTTCTCTTGTAGTTGGTAGTGGGGCATTTGGATTCGGAGGGAATAAAGTACAGCTTTTACAATGAACAATTTCCTTGGTATTTTGTGGGGTTGTGGGTGGAGGAGGTAGGGTTCCAGTAATCAACTGTGCTGCAGTATCGGTCATAATTTGCTCAGGGCCTAGCATTTGAGCACTCATAATTGCTCCTTCATGTGGCATCATACTCATTCCCATCGGTCCGTATCCGTGTGCGTGCCCCATGTGAGGCCCCAGTGTCATTTCTCCCATCATAGGTCCCATTGGCCCCATTGGACCCATTCCCATCATAGGATAACCAACCCCCATACTCCAAACGCTAGGAGAGGGTTCGATTTGGGCTGCAATTCCGGGCGTATTACTTGTAGCATTTGGCGTTCCTGACATCTCATTTCCGTTGGAATTGCTGTGAGTATTGCTACTGGCAGAAGAATTTGCAGTATTCCTTTCTTCTGGCCTTCGTTCCTCTCGTCTCTCCCTTTCGTTTCTGTCTTCTCGTCTTTCTCGGTCTCTTTCTCTTCTGTCATTTCGATCGCCTCTTGATCTGAAGTCAAAAAGAGAATTGAGTTAGCAGAATAAAAACAGGGTGTCCGCTATAAAGCCAGTCCATGGTCTGACAGCTCTACTAGTGGCAACATTGACTAACGAAGTATCTAGCAGACAGCATACAAAAGTGTTACTGGCTACTGGATTATTCACAGATATCAAATATTGTATTAATAGTACATTGTGCATTATCGAGGGCGGAATGAAAGCAATTTTAACGAGTATGAAATTTGCCGCACGAGCAAAATCGAAGTCACGATACATTTGTCTAACTTCTCTCTGAAGTTGGTCTTCATGTCTGTGATGGGCCGATGACACCAAGGTCCGATCGCCGCCTCTGTATTTTTACAAATTTTACCAATTTTTTCAACTGTCTTTAGGGCCAGGCTCCCCAAGCTGTAATGCATTTGCTTGCGTTAAATTTTGGCTAGGAGTTTTCTGGGAAAAGGACCGAGGGCGTCACTTTTCCCCACACATGAACACATTTCTACATCAGTGAAGACAGATAAGGGACCGCACAAGCGTACCCAAAACCAAAAACACCAAAAAAAATTTTAACTAATTTAAAAATTCGATATTAATGAGTATGATTTTTCGCGAAAGAATCAGAAAGAACTCGAGGTGGTACAAGACAAGAAAGGGGGGTAAAAAAAATTTTAAAGAATCTGAAGCTTCGGATAAAGTTGGAGGAACCGAATTTGCGACAAAATCTATTTTTATTTTATTACGCCTCCTTTTATTAAGTCTTCTACGGGGGTTTCCACGATGCTCAGATTATTTAGACATGTTTTCCGTTTGACTAACAGATGTTTCTTTCAAAAAATTAAGACGAAACTCTCTCGGGACAAAGGTGATCCATTGTATGACGACCATTTTCCGGATCTGAATTTACTTTTACAAAAGTAAACTACTAGCTCACGATAAGTGTCACAATCATAGGTAGCCTCCCGTCGTAACACCATTGAAAAAACCTTGACTTTAATTACTTTTTACAAAACCGACGCACAGTGGGGCAAAATGCCAAAATTTGTTTCAAAATAGCCTTGAGCCCGGAATTCTTGATAAATTTCGATCTTTTTTCTTGGAAATACTCTTAAGGACGATGGAACTAGGTCCTAACCTCAAAATTGAATTGCCTGATTGTAATCCATAAATACTAAAATTACATCTTTGTTAGAGACTTAGGGCCTACTTTTGTTTTAAACCAAGTCTGTATTCGGAGTGAAAAATTCGCTAATTTCAATCAATCATTAGAAACAGGAGTAGGTTCTAAGTATCTAACAAAGATGAAATTCTAGTATTCACGAAGTAAAAGGAGGCAATTCAATTGTGAGGTTAGGGCTTAGTTCCAACGCCCTTAAATAAATTTCAAAGAAAATTATGAGAGCCGATTTTTGAATTTTTTGAAAAGACGAAATTTCAGCAAAAGAGTTGAATTTTATAACCAAGCAGTTGCATTTTTCACGACAAAAAGATACAATTTTGACCAAAAGAGATGAATTTTCAAGCCAAAAAGACGAATTTCCTACAAAACATTTGAATTTGAAACCGGAAGATATGAATCTTCAACAAAAAAGTTAATTTTCAACCAAATAGTTGAATTATTAACAAAATACTTGCATTTTTAATCAAAGAAGATGAATTTGTTAACCAAAAAGAAAAATTTTCAATAAAAAGTTGAATTTTCAACCAAGAAATAACAGTTAACTTCTCAACCGAGAAGAATCAACTTTCAACCAAAAATAGTGGGATTTTCAACAAAAGAGATGAATTCTTAAATAAAATAATTAATCTTCAACTGGAATAGTTGAACTTTTAGTTTAAAAAATTCATTTTCTATTAAAAAAAAGACGAATTGTCAAGAAAATAGTTAAATTTTTAACCAAAGAGATGAATTTTCATCTAAAATGATGATTCTTCGACCAAAAAAATGAATTTTTAACAAAGTAGTTCAACTTTTAACCAAGCAGTTGAGTTTTCAAATGAAAAAGATAAATTCTCATTTAGGATAAAAGAAATCAGCATTTAATCGGATTTGAATTTTAAATGAAAAACAGTTGAATTCATTCAAAGAAAACGAATTTTCCGTCCGAGCTCTCTGAATTCTCCGAATACCCTGAATTGTCCGATTTCCCTGCATTCTCCGATTTCTCTGAATTCTCCGATTTTCCTGAATTCCCTTAATTCTCAAAATTGCCTCAATTCCCTGAAGTCCCTAAATTCCTTCAATTCTCTAAATTCTCCGAATTCCTTGAATCCCACGAATTCTTCGATTTTCCTGAATTCAACGAATTCCTTAAATTCTCCGAATTTCCTCAATCCTCTAAATTCATGCACATTGGAGGAGCTCTACCGGCACTCGATGACTGTTTGGCGTCACGCTCAGGGATCATGCCCAATTCTTTGTCCCTTTATTATTTTGTAGTTTGGGACCCCTCAATTAATAATAATCATGCCTGGAAATAGCCCAACTACCGTAGAAGAAGTAGTTGATAGTTTTCGGATTATGCTACTAGAAACTGAATTTGATTAAACATCACATAGTTTTCAAGTACATATTCGGGTTAATAAGCAGGTCTCATCAACCACGTCGTCAAGAATAAACTAGGAGGACTATGTGGGGGTCGTTAACTACCGCTGGAGGAGTAGTTGGTATTTTTCGAATAACGCTATTATAAACTGAACTTAATTAAACATCACCTAGTGCGTTGTACTTATTTGGGCTCATGAATAAGGTCTCATCAACCTCGTCGTCAATACCAAACTAGAAGTAGGGTGTTTGGGGGTAGTTTAACTAACGTAAGAAAATAATAGCTAGTTTTCGGATCACGCTAACAAAAACTGAATTTGATTAAACATCAGTGTGTGTCTAAGGGTAACTGAAATACAGTGAAAAAAATAATCAGTAGTTTTCGGATGATGCTAACACAAAATAAATTTATTTTAAACATCACCGAGTGCGTAAATAATTATTCGGGCTAATTAATCAGGTCTTATTAACCATGTATACAAGGCTACACAAGGGAGAGGTTGTCTAAGGGTAGTTGAAATATATTTTAAAAAGTACTCGGTAGTTTTCGGATTACGCTAACACAAGATGATGTTTATTAAACATCACCAAGTCCGTAATTATTCGGGCTAATTAATCAGGTATCATCAAGCATGTCTTCAAGGCTACATTAGGTCGATGTTGTCTGGAGTTAGTTTACCTACCGCAAAAACATAATCGGTAGCATTCGGATCACGCTAACATAAACTGAATTTGACTAAAGATTACCAAATGTGTAAGTAATTATTCAAGCTAATTATTGAGGTCTTATTGACAAGGTCGTCAATACTAAACCAGGGGGAGTATGTCGAAGGGAATTTGAAATATATTTTTCAAAAATAATCGTAGACGTAGACGTAGCATGACGCAAAAGATCGACGTTCTACGTGAAATGTAATGAGCGCTTATTACACATTGTCGGGGTATTAGTCTATATCCAAGATTTAGGCCAGACAGGACAAGAAATATCCTAGATCTTAAACAATGATGCCAATTTTTGTTCCGCTATGTCATCCGGCCTGCCGTTAGGGTTCTATTGGGGTGTTCTGTTACCCGCATCCATGATAACGTTCAGAAGCGATTTTGAAGAATAGTGGACATTGTTTTCGTGTCTTGCATATCCTATGAACCACAATACACTTGCAACATGTGCACATGAGCCTAGAGTTCGTGCGCCGGATTTGCACGTGCAGTAGTAGCCTTGGATGACGTTTTCGATATTTTCTATTCCATCATCATGTTCCTTGTCGCCAAAAGGCCGATACGCGAACCACAGTTAATATTTTGTTGCACTGCGGTATCGAGAAAAGATTCTCACTCTCATCAAGCCCGGCTCTGGTATCATGTCTACATCTCTCATCATCTCCAATTGGAACTCTTCTTGCTCTTCTCTTTGTACTTTGTCATGGATACAGCCTGGAGCTAAGTTGACTTGATAGACTCCAACAGTCAGGTCTCTTAAAAATTCCAACGCGAGATGAGGGAGATCACGCATATGCTGAGAATCCAGGCGAATCCATCTCTGAGTATTCCTGGCTTGCAGACTTTCTGCTTCTCTAGCGCTTGAACAACGCTAACCGTCCGAGTTCTCTGCAGTAGTTCCCTCGCCAGTTCTGCATTAGCACCTTGCACCTCATCTGGAGGATGATATCGGTTTATTATGGCACCTGCAATGCGGTAAAAATCGCTAAGATATAGAGATGCGGAACTCGAATCACATAAGCGAAGAACTTGAAAATGGATTTTACTTGGCCATTTCTAGCCTCGACAATCCATCTTGTCTTCGTTACCAATCTTGATTCGTTCGCTTCGTCTGTGGAGAGTTGACGTTGCTCTTGGCGAAGTAGCACCGGCACTATCCATTGTATACCCAGATTCTGAAATATTTCTGTGGCATCTCGGTAGCCTCTGTCAAAGACAAATATACTCGTAGATCTTTCAGGACACCAATCCCTCACCCTTTTAGCATCTCTTTCAAACTCATTCCGCAGCATAACAGCATCGTTCTTCCTGCTGTCCGAGAAGTATGGCCCATGTATGTCGAGTATGTAACCATTTGGTACCACTATCAGCGCAGGTTTCACTAGGTGGCGTCCCTTATGCGTGCAATAACGTCATCAAATCTAATTATGTTTACTGATACGGTTCGAAGTTCCTGCAAAAAAGCTGGTGTTGCTGACCTCTTATAACATGCAGCCTGTTAACATAACGTAAGCCTAGCAACAACAGCAGCAAAATAAGGTCTCGGTCTAAGGTCTAAGTGATTTGAGTATAATGTTACGTTTTCTGGAACATAGATGTCCTAGGAAACAAAAACGATGACTCTACATTCAACAAAAAGCCTGTGTATATCGTGTACAGCATAACAGATCACACAAATACTATTTGCAGTTTTGTCAATACATTAAGTCTAATACAAGCAGGATCATGCTCAGTTAGAGCTGCTTCATCAATAATGGACCGGTTGCAATTGATACAGATGCTCGTTTCCTCTGTGACAATGTCTAGTGGTAAACCAAATTGGTCAAGCCTGCGTATTTCAATTCCACATTTAACAGCATTTTCATCTTCAACTATTCACGCCATTTGTCCTGGGCCTATTACCCTTCCGCGAATGTAATAGGGCAAACGGTTCCTGAAGGCCACAGCAGGCTATAATTTGGTAACTCTTAAACTAAATACGTCGAATCAATGTTCCAAACGATACTTCTTCACGTGAAAGAATGGTGAAGAACTAAAAGCCAAGTGTTAAAACCGGTGGTAAACAATTGCAAGAAATAAATAGAAAAAAAATGACAAGTCTCGTTCGCTTCTAAATTCATTAATTTTAGTTTCGCGGAAAATGGAGAACAATGAAGGATTTCAATCCGTAAAACTAAACGGATTTTGATTGAATGAAAACAATTTGAAAGCGGCTAGCACTCGAATAGGGGACCGTTTGTGATGCATGCCTAGGTCGTGTATTCACTGTGTTTAACTAATGTCAAGCGGGAGGTTTGACGCCGAGGATGAGTGTGTACACTTGATGATATCGAATGTCTACATTTAACTCGACAGTCAGAAAACCGGCTGTCCTCGGGAAGATAGTTTTCTGCAGTTCTTCTCTCCCCTGGCCAAACGTACAAGTAAATAAGAGTACTTCTAATACTTAAGGACTTAAATGATACTATAGCAGTGAGGACTGTCGTAGGGAGGCTGTCTCTGTTCTACCAGAGTTTTTGAAATAAAAGCATAGTACAATAGGTGTAACCACAGTGCTATGGGACATGAATGAACCAGCATATCTATAATAATAATACTTTTTACCAATTTTAAATTATGCATTTGTACACGGTTTTGGGTACGCTTGTATGGTCTCTCATCTGTCCTCACCGACGTAGAAATGTGTATATGTGTGGGAAAAAGTGGCGCCCCCGGTCCTTTTTTTTCACAAAACTTCCAGCCAAAATTTTAACGCAAGCAAATGCATTGCCGCTTGGGGAACCTGTTCAGGCTTCTGTTTCAGTGGTGTGTGGAAGCGGATATCTCTGGCATGCGCAGTAGTTATTAATGTGTTTTTTTGGTAACCACATGGGTTAACATGACCTACAAATACACAGAAATAACTATTGGGCATGTCAGAGATATCCGCGTTCGCACACCCATGCTCTGGGTAGAAGTTGTAGAATGAAAAGAAAAGTTTAAAGTGACATCGAGACCCACGGTGCCATTATTCAAGAATTTCCGAAATGCATGGCCCAAAAATGATGTCACAAATTACCCGCCTGGAATAAAAGGTAAAACATCATTGGAAGATGTTTCAGGAAGTATCGCGGATTTTGCAATGAAGTGTTTGAAAAATCCTCAATGTAGGGAAGATTGTAGGGAATTATTCAAAATAATTGCGATTTTTCTTGGTGGTACTCCACCACGTGGAGTGAATTTCCGATCTCCAGGAGCTATACATCATGCTAGGTGGATGGCTAAAGCCATTTATTGTATTAAGATGTTTTTTTCGACATCAATTTCAGATTACATTAAAAAAAACACATGCCGAGTTGTTTGCATCTTTACCGTAAGATTATACGTTGAAGCTTGGTATCGTGCGCCAAGTTTTGTGCAAGCCCCATATCAAGACCTTCAATTCTTGCAAAAGCTTTACGATTCTGAAAAAATCGATTCGGATATTTCCCATGCACAGTGAAAAAGTTTTGCGGTCGCTTATGGTGTTTGACACCAGAAACAGCAGCACTGGCATTCTTCGATTCAAAAGTACCCCTGGCATCGAAAGTGAAAATGGTCATGAAGAATTCGGCACTTTTGCCACAATTTAAACACGATCCTTAGACCCGCACGCTTTAGCGGCCTTTTGCCAAGCGCTCAAAATTCAGAATGGGCCTTATGCCCCGAATTAGATCAATTCCATTCGACATACTCGAATCGACTGCCCATATCAGCCATTTATAGTTGCGCATGTACGCAGCGACACTTATGCCAACTTAAATTCACAAATATTGAATATATATATATAAAATTAAACCCCTAACATGTGTCACATTTGAATCCTTTTCAATCTGGGGGAGTCCATGGCAAGTGACCACTTAAGAATTTTCGCGTTGGAATGGAATTTGGGTGGAACTCAGTGTATTAACTTTCAGTCCTTTGGTAGTGAAAAAAGACCCCAACAGATATTTTTTGAAAATTCGAGAAAATGGCGGAGATATGGGACTTTCAAACTTAAATTTGTGGTCGCCTTTTTTTCTTAGAAAATTCCATATCTTTGCATCAGTAAAGGTGTAGAGTAGACGTGTGCATTTTGTCGGATCGAATAAGGCATTTTCGATTCAACATGTGTTCATTTTCGGATCGGTTTATTCGATTTGATCAGCCCATCGATCGAATGTCGAAAGACCGACATTCGATACGTACTACCGTCGGATCAGTTTTTTCGTTTGATCGGCCCGTCCATCGAATGTAGAAAAATCGACATTCGACTCGCGCTATCGTCGCATTGGTTTATTCAATTCGATCGACCCACCGATCAAATGTCGAAAAACCGACATTCGATTCGTGCTACTGTCGGGTCGGTTTTTTTCGATTCGATCGGCCCGTCCATCGAATTTCAAAAAACCGACATTCAATGCGTCATCAAATTGGTTTTTCGATTCGATCAGCCCGTGCGTGGGAAAATCCGATATTCGATGTGCCTTAGATTAAATCAATTTCTTACTTTTTTACTTTCTTTCAATTTAGTGACCATAGTCCCTCAATAAACCGAAGCAAGTCGTCAGTTTTCATAAATAAATTAATAAAAAATCAAAATGTTAAAATAGATTGAAAAATCATGAAACGTAATTTGTCTTCAATTAAATAACTTCTGCAATTCAAAAAAATTTATATACCATATGTCAACAAAATTAAGATACTTTTAAAACGTAAATAAATATGCTCCGAATTCTTGTACCTATTATTTCAACAAGTGAATGAAACTTAATAAAACAAAATTTTGATAATATACCATGTACATCTAAATTAATAAGTGCGTATTCATAAAGTAATGTAAAATTAAAAGTAGCAGAAAATTTGTTACTTATTCCGATAGAAATTTTCTACGGAAGTAAATTAATAACAATCCCATACTGTGAACCAGTAGTTTTTTTTACCAATGATTAGTAGAAATACTTACAAAATCAATGATAATGACTTGCACTATTTCATTAGTTAACTCTTACTGATTCAGATATAGAAAGTGTATAATATTTATTGCAGGAATTCAAATACTTCATAAATATCTGAAAAATTTAAACGATAAAGGCGTTCTGAAATTTGAAAAAAAAACCAATAAAATATTTTTTAACATTATTCTTTACTAGCAAAAATAGCGCGCTTATAATATGTTTCTTATTTTAATTATCTAATTATCAAATTAAAATATATGGTATGCTTAAATTTAAAGTACTATAACATATATTGAATAATAATCATAGATTAAAATAAATATTAAAATAGCTACATCTGCTTTCACACAATTTTAATTTTAATCAGCGGCTTATTTAATTTTGAATGTTTATAGTTTATTATCATGAAAATTTGAACATCTTTTTAGAATAGGTCTATCTTGAAAATTTGCAACTGAAAATTCTTCAATGTTGAATATGTATAACTGTACAATTAAAAATGATGCACTTTTCAGTGTTTTTGTTTTGTTTTCAATAGTTTGATTTTGTAGATTTACAATTGAAAACTCTTGTATTTTAAAGGCATGTAAATAAAACTGTTTAAATTTTGCTGATTTTGAATATCAAAATTCAAGAGTTTTCAATTCTAAATCCACAAATTGAAAAAACTTTAAATGCGAGTCATAAAAATTACAGAATTTTCAATTCTAAAACTTAAAACTTGCATAATTTTTAATTGTACATTTTCAAAATTAAAAACTCTACAATTGCAAGTCATGCAAGTCATCAAAATTACAGATTTTTTGATTCTAAAACTTGAAACTTGCATAACTTTCAATTGTATATTTTCAAAATTAAAACTCTTCAATTCTGAAGAACTAAAATTTAAATTTCTACAATTTTGAAGAGTTTTAATTGAAAACTCTTGAATTATGAAAATATAGAATTTCAAGTTACTAAATTTACAATACGTATATTTTTAAAGTATGTAAATTTAACCTTTTTTTAATAGTTCAATTTTTAATATTTACCATGGAAAATTCTTGAATTTTAACCACTCTTAAGATTTACAATTGAAGATTCATTAATTTGGAATGATTATATTTTAAACGATGTAATTTTTAACGTTTTTTTTTTAAATATGTAGTTCAATTTTGAAAATTTACAATGGAAAATTTTTCAAGTTGGAATATTTTCAATTGAAGACTCTTCAATATTTAATGTGTAAAATAGAAAATTATTCAAATTTGAGTGATTTTTTATGGAATAGTTCAATTTTGAAGATTAAAAACTGAAAATTATTTAATTTAATATATTTGCAACTGTAAATTCTTCAATATTGTGAACAGTAAGAATGACAGCGTTGATTTATTCTTTGAAATACTTATAATTTTTAACATATGTAACATATGCTTCCGTAATATTAAAAAAAAAATTTACCGGGAATTTTTCCCAACGATAAAAATGGCGCCATATAATTTTTATATTTTGAAATATTTTGTTTTGACTGGTTAATAAATAATGAATGATGGAGGCCTTTGCCAGCCTATACCATTCAATTTGTACAATTAATGTTTGTGAAATTGATACTTAACCATCCTGAATGTTTCGTTTTAGGATAATGTTTGTTTTGAAGGCCTTAAAATAAAACCTATTGAAATGAGAAGGTTTCCATTTTAAATCTTGTTCATTATTAAACGATTGAATGACAAGTTGTTGAATGATAAATTTTTTAAGCTCTAATTTGAAAGGTTTGGAAAGTTGAAAATTCAGAAGAGTTCAGTTTTGGCTGCTTTAGTTTGTGGTTTAGTTTTGATTACTTTAAATGAAAAAATCTTCAGCTTCAACAGTTTGAACTTTTGAATTTCAGCTCGAATTTCAATGACCGGGAAAAATTTTTGTGAACCGGAAAAAAAACGGGAAATGACCGGGAATTTTTTTCCAGTGATGAAAGTTGCCAACCTTGATTATTATAGTCGTATTTTTTTACAATCCTTTTTAATCTAATTCAAATTTTTGAAACTCGAAAGTTTAAACTGAGATTATTATGTGCCTATTAGTCGTTTATATAGTCGAACTTCTCAATATTGGGCTTTACAATTCATATCTTTATTATAGGTTTGAAATATCGTAATATATTAAATACTATTAAATTTATAATTTCTTACTAAGGACAATTTGAAAAATCTATTCAACTTAATCCCAAACCTAAACTAAGGACTTAATTAAACCGGAAAATCGATCATTTTTCAAAAAAGGCAAGATCGATTATTTTAAACTGGGTCTTAAATGTTTGTAGGATGCCAAAAAACTGTAGTCAAGAACAAAATCCCATCTGCAAAGAACTTTCATTTAAAAGAGGTTAAAATCAGTTAAAATCGGTTCCAATTTTTTTTTATAATATTATACAAAAATATTATAGGATAAAAATTTCAATTCAATACTATTAAAGTAAATAGAAATTTGAGGTGCATATATTTTATATTACATGAAATTTCCAATTCCACAAATAATAATCCAACTTCCACAAACGTAGAATACAAATTTGACAAAAAAAAACTGTTATTTGACGAAAAAAATTAGAATAAAGCTAGGGTAATAAATAATAACACGAATATTGGACTACCCTTCAGTTGTGGGTCTCCCCCTTTAATCCTGACTTGAGAATATTAAATAAGAAAATAAATATTATAAGCCTGTGAAGCCTGTAAAAAAACGTTTCACAGATCTTGAATTGAATAGCATCTAAGGAGCTATTATTACTATTTATTGAGTAATCTAGATTAGATCTAAGATTGACACAGTATTCTCGGCATGTCTCTCTAGATCTGCATTCTGCATTCTGCAAGCATTGGTTTAGATTTTTAGAATTATAATTATAAATTAAAAGCTTGAAATGCCTTTTGTCAGTCGTATATTGGATTTTAGACAATGGAAAGCCAGCTGATCGAATTGAAAAAACCGATCCGACAGTAGCACGAATCGAATGTCGCTTTTTCGACATTCGAAGCCCGTCCAATGTCGGTTTGAAATCGAATCGAATTTTTTTGCACACGTCTAATATATATATATATTGAAAAGTGCGTTGTGTCACTAAATTAATTTTTATTTACAGCCTCAAGGAACATTTTTTTCTTATAAAGTAAAGCAATTTTTTTACCGTCGCACAAAATTCCTTCTTGAATTCTCTTCATATTGAAAATAAAAATTTGAATGAGCTCCTAGCATCCTTGCAATTTCAGAATTAGACATAAAAAGATCAAATTCGAATACATTTTTCTTAATTATTATGAAGGTCACATAAAACACTGTCTGACGTTTTTGGCCCTTTTTTTAATTACGAAATGAAATATACAGTGATTTCGATAGATCTTTTTCCTGTAGATTACGAATCTGACTGCAAAAATGCTCTACCACTTCAGACTTCCAAGAAAATTGAGATCAAATATGACAAAAAAGGCGACTTTGGCCACTTTTGGTTTTAGTGATTAAGTAGAAAAGAAGGCACATCAGCGACTTTCTTTTTTTCACAAAACTTGGACATTTTTCTTTTTAACTGACTTCCTAAAAGCGGGAACAAGATATTTCAAAGCATTACGTCCCGTATTTCCCGCAACTTTTGACAAAATTTTCACATTCTCATCAGAGAAGGTATTATATTTGTGTAAAATTTGACCTCCCACCCCCGTTTTTGTCAAATGTCCACGTTTTGAGACCCTCTGAACCCGAAAGACAAGTTTTTCACGAATTTGTATGTATGTATGTACGTCTGTATGACTGTCTGCCTGTCTGTCTGCCTGCCTGCCTGTCTGTCTGTCTGCCTGCCTGTCTGTCTGTCTGTCTGTGAGCACGATTACTTTTGGAAGAATAAACATTTTTGAGACCATTTTTTTCAAGATTTATAAATTATAAGTACGACTATTCGGAGTACTCAGAAAGTCGAACAATTTATCCTCATGACTTTTTTCGATTAAACAAAAAATTATGAGAGTTATAGCATTTTCAAAATTCAAAAAAAGAAACGAAAATGAAAATTTGCAGCCAAACAATCCACGATATGAAAAAAGTCAGGAAAAGAAAAACGTTACTTTTCGAAAGCCCTACAAGATTGTCATAAGAACTTTTTAAATTTCCTTAAAAAATCGAAAATTCAAATTTTGAGCCTAATAACGCGAGATACGAAACAAAGTTAAGATATCAAAATTGTTGCTCTTACGAAGACCCATGAGCTTTCTTTCGAACATTTTTTGGTAGGGGGCATAGTTTGTTTTTGAAGTATGGAAAATGATATTGGAATATTTTAATTTCAATTTTTGACTCAAGCGACGCAAGATAAGAAAAAAAGTCAGAAGAGTAGAATTTGTGCTTGTAAAAAGTCAAATAAAGTCGGAAATAAAATTGCCGTTAAATATTTCTTGATAAGACCAATCGTAAATCATTAAGATAATTTTTTAATCGTCTTTTTAACTATTCATTTGTATATATTATACGGTGAGCGCAGAAAATCCAGCGCGAATGTTATGATGAGAATGTATTTCTTAAGGCCGTAAATTTCCTTTTTCATTTGAAATTAAAACCAAATTTAGTAATTTGTACATGAAGAACATATAACACCGAGCGCGAAGCGCGACGATCGAATCGCGCGCCTTGGGCGCGCTTAAGCTTGTGAACGAAGTGCAAGATGGGAATGTGCCCGCGAAGCGGGCAGATTTTTCGAGTTCAATTTGTTCTAAATGATTTTGTTTTAAAATCTGAGAAAAATATAGAAAAAGTGTCGCACCATAAGATGAAAATATCCGCTTGAGCGTTTTAAAAAATCGAAAAAAATATATATTTCGTGATCCACTCTAATGCAGAATATTAATTTTATATACAAAAGTAAAGAATTAAATTTGCCAATTTTCAAAGACTTCGCTAAACTTTTTGCTCACTTTTTGCTTTTTGACAAAATGTGAAATTGTAAGGTAAAGTGATTTTTTGTGAGTGTACATTTAATAAGAGTGATGATGATCATTATTATATACGTTGTTTTTAGAAACTTTTTATATTGGCAATAGGGTTTTATGATTATGTGAAATAATATGCAGTAAACTAAATAAGTATGAGTTTGTTATTTCACATAATCATAAGACCCTATTGCCAATATAAAAAGTTTCTAAAAACAATTCGAATAATTGGGTCAATAAAAAACGACATCTTTCAAAAAAACCAGTAAAGATGTCACTGAACATTATTATATACACTTCAATTAAAAGACTGGAATACTTTTCGCAAAATAAAATCACATTCTAAAGTGATCACAAAAATATTTTTAAAAATTCTCAAGTGTAGACAAAAGAGCAATCATTACTTCAGTAATATTTATTACTTAAGAATATTTGAAATGTTATTCATGAAATTTAAGTTGAACATCTTTTTTTTTTAATGAATATATAGCGCGGCCCCTAAGAAGAATGTGATTTTGATCAACTGTATAGCATTCTTGCTTTAGATTATATTAAATTAATATTTTTTAAGCTGTAATAAAGTGCATAAGCCTGTTGATTTCGCAATAAAAAATAAATAAACATTATTAAATGCAAGAACCGAAATAAAACGGATAATTTGCTCTTACAGATACATTTTCGAAAAATTAATAAAGATAAGTGGGTACTAAATGAATAATTAAGTTGTACCTACTATTTGCGGAGAGTACTACTTTCAGCGTAAGAACGAAAAATAGTGATCCAATAGCCATAGTGTATTTCATGTTGGTCTAATAGAACTGCGGACGTTAGAGGGTTGTTTTCAGAAAAAAAATCCAAGACTTCTGACTCCGGGAAAAGCGTTCACCTTGTAAGACTTGAAGAAACTGAATGCTCCTGTCTTCTAACCGACGGATTTTATACCTTCCACCACTAGTGATGGTGAACTCCATGATTCCTGACCCCTCCATGTCTCCCCATGCCTATGACAATGCCACCCCACGATCCCACCGCCCACTTTGTAACGGCTGATAGGAATCACTCTGATATCTTTTTTTTCAGTAAAGAAGTTTTTACTTATCGAAGACCTCAATAACTTACAGTGACTACAATAAACTGCAAAAATTGATTTTTATCGATTTTCTAACATCTCCTCACACAACTGCTAGCGAATTGTGTAATAATCGACAGTTACACTATCTGTCTAAAATTGTTTAGCCATTTCGTGAACTGCGCAAGCACCTTTAGACAGTTAGTGTAACAGATCGGAGTTTCACTATCTTTCTAACTCTAGCCATTTCTTGAAACGACTAACGTGCCATCGAGCATATGGTGTAATAAAGTTCAATGAATATAATTTTAAGTAATCATCACTTAACCCTAGGGTTCGATTATTTTTTATTGTTTTAGAAGTATTAATTTTGTGTAAAATCAGGAAGCATTTTTAGGAAGCAAGTATAGAGATTTTGTGAAAAAAAGTTTCCTCAACAATATAAAACTTTAGATTTTTGAAAAATATTCTTCTCGTCATTATTGCCAAATACTGCGACAAAATTCAACAGAACAAAAATGTTCATTTGTTTAAAATAGAATTTATTTTACACCTAAGAATGCTCTAGTTTTAATTGAAAAAAACATTTCTAGTCAATCAATTTCTCTTGCTTAAAATAAATTATTATTCACTCTTTGAATATGAACAAATTAAAATTTCACGTTTAAAGAGCTACAAGAAAATAAGACTACTTATAAGTGGTCTTTTATTTATATTTTAAGCAAATAAAAATTCTACTAAGTATGCAAATAAAACGTATCCAAACACATTCTATGTTTGATAAAAAAATCAGTGATCAAGTAAGTAGAAACTCGTTCCCATTTCTTACGTCCTATTCTAAATTCTAACTTTTTTATTCTAAATTCTATGATTCGAAAAACTCATAATATCAAAGGATATTATTTTCTTGGCTGGAGTGAATAGAGCGAAAATTTTATTTGACAGAACTCTGAGTGAAAAGTATAATTTATAATAAAATAGGTTATCAAACATTTTGTTTAAATCTTCATCCATACGTAGTAAACTATGTTTCTATAATATGAATAAAACAATTGTGAGACTGTAATTGTGATTTTTCAAATTATATTCATTGAATTTTAAGGTGCTTGCGCAGTTCATAAAACGGCTAAAAATTTTAGACAGTGGAACTGTTGATTATTACACAATCCGTTAACAGTCCATGGTGCATCTAGACATTACATGAAATATCTAATTACATTTAGTGGCTACGACACATATATATTTTGACAATTTGCAAATAGATTTAACTTTAATCTTTTTAAATTGGAGTAGATCCAAATTTTTAAATACGAACATTTTTGGTGATCTTTAATGTTCTGTAGTTCATTGACTTTTGACTTGATCAAATTTTTTTTTTTGAGTCTTTCATATAGTCTTTTATATAGACCTGTTCCGGGGGGGGGGGGGTCCAGAACTCTAATCTGAACTCCTGGAACTCGGAACGAGAACTTTGTCCAAATCTGGCAATTTCCAAAATAAATTTTAACTTTTTCCTTTTTTAAATTTTTTGTTTATGAAACTCCAAAAATCTTTTAGACCTTAATGATTATGCAAAAGAAGAATTTGTGAAAAGTGAGGGATGGCTTTTTTTCGAAAAAAAATTGTTTGTGATATTAGCTGGAGCTTCTTCTGAAAAGCATCATGAACTCTTTAACTATGCTGAACCTACTCAGAACCCTAAAGAAAGTTCACTTTTTCAAAAATAAGGGGGAGCCTGAAGTTAGCCCTCCGTTCTCAAAAAGTAAGTTTTGGACCCTTTAAACATTACTGCTACAACTTATCCACAATTATAAATCAGAAGTAGCTGTTTTTATACATTTCAAACAGTTTTTTATTATTTCATATTTTTGCATAATTTGCTTACATCCATTTTCATTAAATCTAAAAGTACCTTCTTTGGCTTCAGCGTCTGCTTCTAGGGGGTTTATAATTTTACAAACAGTTGGGTTATCATGATTTGATTATTTATATTTTTCTTTAGAAACATCTTTGCTCTATTTGATACCTTTTCCTTTTCAATATTTTCTTCAGCTCCACAGAAGAGGTCATTTGAGTAATATTTTACTGTTGATTGATCGATATTTATATCTACAGCAATATTCACTATGTTGAATTTTTACTTTTCTTACACCAGCGATTTTTAACAGCAGCGGCGAACGGGATAAACTATTACAATTTACTACTCACATGAATTTTAAGGTGTACGACATAGTTCACGTTAATTAATTGTCCCTATCATAATTACGAGCACATTACACGAGATACATTTTCAATCGTACATCGTGTATAGCTTTATAAATTCACGTATTATTTAATAACAATAAAATTAAAGACAAACCTGTAAACACAGAGTAATGAGTGGTCTGAAAATCATGTGCTCGGTGTAGTAAGTTTCAATTTGAGCATTTTCAGTGACATATAGGTTTGTCGTTGGAAGGTCGACAAGCCGAAATTTAAACATACTAATCAACAACCCAAACATGAAACTAATATTTTCAGAAATAATTTACAAAAATGTTAATATCTTGGACGAGCGACAGAAAATCAGGGGGCAGGTATTGTAGTACCTACAACTTTGTTCGGGTTCATATTATTAGAATTTTATAAATATTAATGAATTCCTGAATGTTTTTTTTTAATGATACTTTTAACAACAATTTCTCAGTTGTTGAAATTCAAACGATGTAAAGTTAGAAACAAAGGTATAAAACACAGCGAGAGGAAATGCTAGAAAATGGGTATATCCCATATTTATTGTGTTAAAATTATCTAGCTGCTTATTGTTTTTGAATTACAATTTGTACCCAATGTTAATTGTATCATGATACAATTAACATTGGGTGCAAATTGTAAAAGTAAAGCCTTCTCTAAATAATAGGATGGGCTGGGTAATAAGATAACCGTACTGAAAAAGGCATCTTAGTAAACTACATTGTAACCCACGTGGCAACCCAAACGGGAACCCGTATGGGATCCTATATGAATGTTTGTTGTGACTTCACAAAGATTGACCGCGCTGCACTTACCATACTTTCAGAACATATTTCACAAAAAAAAAGAATAATTTTATATAAGATTTCATGTAGGAACAGGTTACCTTAAGGGATAATTCATATAAGAATCTATATCGAATCCTTTAACCTTTCCCATCCTACCTCAAGGTCGCAATTTTAGACAGTAGTTCATATTGGATCCCATTTGGGTTCCCGTGTAGTTTAGTAGTGTTATGTAGGCTTTTTGAGTAGGGATAAGAATTTTGACGTGACTTCGGTTATTAACATCTCTTTCACAACGCACGCATTGACAATGCGAGTTTTTACGCCCGTTTCACATGACAAAAATGGCCGATTTGTGACCGACGACGTGACTTCGTTTTTAGTGGGGTAGTATCGGGTGTCCATAATTGAACTTTATTCTATTATTTTAACCAATAATTAAGTATATTTCTGCTTTATTTGAATTTTTCGGTTAAGCTGTCAAGTCGCGCCATACCCTTAACAAATGGATCTGTAGCACTCGAGCGACTGGGGGATGCACCTTGAGAAATCGTCTTTTTGACAAATTGTCTTTTTAGCGCTATTTTTATCTCAAGTTTCAATTTTCTATATAAGAATACATAAGAAAAATAAAGTTGCATAAATTTTCTGTTCAGGCAAACAAGTTTCAAAGTTGTAGAAGTTTTAGTTTATAAGGAAAAGCATAACAAAGTTTGAGGTTGACTATTTCCTCAACAATTGGTTCCTTTACCTTAAGACGCATAAGAAAGTCTGTTTAAACAAAACTTAATATTTAATTAAGAGTTCTGATTGATTGAATTTACATTTCGTGCCGTTATTTTATGCCGGATGTAATTTCGAAAATATGAAATTCAGTTTACACGCCGATTCGGTGAAGTGGGGATTATGACAGTTTTGATAATATTTCCAATATAAAAAAAAGTTTACTATCCTTTGAATAATGAAAAAGAAACGAACCCTGTCGTACGAAAAGAAAGCGAAAGAATTATGAGACAGTCAAGATGATAGAGAAAACTAGGCGGCGTGACAGAATGTAGGAATGAGAGTTGAATTAAGAAATAAGATACAGAATATAGAGTAATATACACCCGAGAGCAATGATTGTTGGTTTGTTGCTTAGAGGGAAAAAATCATTGCTCTCGGGAATACATCATAGCAATAGGTGGTTTAAATAAGAATATCAAGTAATATCGAGTGATGAAGTGGATGAAGTTAATTAATAATTCTAAAATGTAAAATTTGTATCTTCGAAAAATTTGCAAATTTCTTAGAGTAGAAATATTTAAAGATAATTAATATAGTACACATTTATTGATATATCTGTATGTGTTTATATGTGAAATGTTTTTAAATACAATAACAAAATCTAAAGGAATATATTTTTGAAAAGTTGCAGATTATTCTAATTTTAAGTCAATTTATATAAATGTACCTATTTGAAAAATTTTTGAAATCTAAAAAAAAGTTTACACTTTAGTGGAACATCTCTAAGAAGAAAAAGGAAGTTATTCTTGGTTTAAAATGACAGATTAATTAATTGAAATTTATAGTGTCATTCAGGTGGAGGCGCCAATAATAATAGACACCATGACGTGCATAACTAGAAGAAAATCTGCATAACTGGTGTATAAAAGTGCACATTGTTAGTAAGTTACGTCTGACTATATTATAAGGCTTGTTCCACTGACTGCAAAACGTGTGAAACCTTTTTCGAGCATCGCATAGTGGTACAGATGCGCTAGCTAGGTGGAACTAAACCGATTTTGTTTATTTCAAAAATTAATGAAAAATTATTTATATATATACATATATTTATTTATATTCATTGATGTCCAGTCATCGCAAAATTGATCATTATTTGTCTATTTCATGCTGATATATTAGCAAAATTAAATGACAATTGCGTTTGTTGGCGCGCATGGATGGCCGCGTGTTTATTAGGGTGGAGCGAAAACCAAACATTTTAAGATTAGCTTT
>JAUMHM010000031.1:9930136-9944859 GCA_032362435.1 Melikaiella ostensackeni
CATCCAGTTATGTTTTCACAGGTATGTAACTGATCCAAAATCACCGAAATCTAACCTCAAAATCTAACCTAAAATATCAGAGCGCTAACTAGAAAGCAAAAATTATGTTGTTTTTATATCTTAAAAAATCCAAAAATTTTGTTTTCATTTCCTTCAATTTTTAGATTTCCATTAAAAGACGAGGAAAAGTTGGAAAAAAGGTGTGCTGCAATGAATTTGCCGAGGGAAAGTGTCAAAAAAATTTCGAGAATCTGTAGTGTTGTATTTTTAGTGAGCGAGCTGTGAACAATTTTTATTTTATTTTTTCTTAAACAAATAGAGAACAGTATTCTTAGTTAAAGATAGTATTCTTCGAAATGATTGTCACTTATTGCACTTATACTGTCCTAGAATTGGCCTGTTGCTATATTAATGATTTTATTTTTATTTTTCTATATTTGTTACGTTTATTAATTCGATTTATCTTTCATTTTTTACCTCTGCTTAAAGTTTATTGAAATAAAAAAATGTATTTCCAAAGAAAATTAAGAAAAAATTAATGTTTTTTAATTTAATTTAATTGCTCCCTACTAAAAACTAATCAGCTTCACTCGTAAGGAATACTCGTAAAGGTTTTACAAGTTCTTATAAGCTTTTAACGTTTTTACTTATAAGAACTCATATTCCTTATACCTGGATAGGGGTCTCCACAGCAAAACTAATATATATTTATATATAAAAGGCTTCAATTCAATGTTTAAAGAAAATTAATTGATTATAATTACCTGTTATTAATAATAACGCATTACTTAGTGCTTACAAAAAATAATATTTTTGTCAATGTACAAGGCCTCCAATTTACTTGACACGCTCCTGCGATAGAAAGAGACAAAATGACCCCCAACGACAACTTCTCTCTTTGATGCACTATTACACGTTTCCCACAGCGTTACCAGTCCATTTCTATATGTCGATGGTCTCAACTCTCTCTAGAGGATCTCTAAGCCTGCGGTAATTGGAAAAAATATTGTTTGCATCTTGCGGGAAAATATACTAATTCACCACGAGTGTTTTTGGGAAGGTATTCATTTAGCAGAAAGTTCAATTTCCCGAAAAACCACTAGATTATTACTAGCAATCTAGTATTTTATTGGAAACTTTTATATTGTTACCAATTGTTACCAAAGATACACTAGATTGTTACTAGGAATCTAGTAGTTTTTCAGGAATATGATTTTTAGGGAAATTGAACTTTCTACTAAATGAATACCTATCGTGTTTCCGGATAATATATATTTTTTTCAAATGCTATTGAATTATGTAATAAAATTATCAGGAAAACTATTGGTTTTATTATTTATTTGAATAAATTTTGATAAATGAAAAATAATAATCCAATGCACTTATCGTGAAAAATCATGTTTTACGAAGATATTAAAAAAATCAAGTTTCCTCCTATGCATTTAGAAGTAATGTTTGGCCCTCGGTGTGAGGCCATTTTGGATTTTCTCTATCCTACCTGATATATGTAATTCCTGCTAATTCCAACATTGTTCAATTTCAATGATACCTAGCTTGTAAGTGCTGTGGAGTAGGAGGACTGAAACGAAATGCGAGAGTCAATTAAGAAATTAATCGGGAAGTGTACGCAAATTGTCCCAAGTCCCAATACTGAAACTCGCTTGTGAAGATCCTCCGGTTCGAACGAGAAACTAAAAAGGGGCAAAAGGTGGAAGTAGGCAGCAGCTGCCATACTCAAACAACCGCAGTACGAGGTGCGCAACGCGGTCAAAATGAGACGGTAAAATCGGATAAAACGTGGAATCGTATCGCTCGCCAGGCCGGGCTCGAGGTAAACGGACAACGACGATTTGCAGTTTGCACAACGGACGAGAGAATCGCGATAGTGCGAGACGAGGGCAAGCGGATCAGCCGCGCCGGAAGCAGGAAATCGAAATAGAGCCCACGGCGAGACCGGGATGAGTGCCAAGAACGACGTGAACAGGCGGGTCTTGGCGATCCAGGCGAAGAAGAAACGACACAAGCCGGTCAAACGAAAGGGAAAAGGCCCTCAGGGCGACCCAGAAAATCCTGGGGCCCAATCTTCCAAAGCATCCTTCTCTCGCCAAGTCCAGGACTCTGGAGGTCAGAGGCAAAACTCCGGTGGCAACGGGAACAGGTGCCCAATCTCTCCTTGTTTCTCTCCCCTTTCTTTTGATCAAAGATACACACGACGCTTCTCATACCTGTTCCTTTCTTCATATTTAACATTTCCCTTGTGCCTAAAATTTTTTAATGAAACTATTTACATTTTATATTTAAAAGCATTTCTATAAGGTAGTGTGGAGTGAAAGAGTACTGATCTGAAAATTTATTGACCTCCTGACACCTGTGTTCTATTCTATACATCCTTATTAAATACTTTGATTTCAGATTTTATCTCTATTAAATTTTGAGGTTATTGTTTATATATCAACAATTCTTTTCTTCAAATGTAACTCTGAAGTTTCTTTTAAATGCAAGTAAAATTAATCACTCCAAATGAAAAAGCGATTTTATCCATGAAAATTCTAATTTATTCTGATGGAGTCCGTATTTTAAAAAGGAAAATGTTTTATTTGGTCTCGTACTTCAGTGAAATTACGGTTCATTCTGCTTGCACTCTCCGAGAACTTATAGAATTGTTTACAATAAAAGCTTTCTTTCAAAGTCGGAAAATTTTATAAAGTATAAAGTGAAGGAATTTGCGAATAGAGGGAAAAGTGGCATTCTCCTGGTTAAAAAGTCTAATGTTTCATTTTTATTGTGCCCAAAAGAATTACGAGACTAGAATTAAAAAGAGTTAAGTTTTTATAAAAAGACCTACGAGATTAGAACATTACTCCAAATGTCTAGTTTTTTAAACATTTTTATATCTCTGAAGTATCGTTTTTTAAGAAAATTACCTTGATTTTTATATTGAATTTGAGAAAAAAGTTTCAACTGTTCAAATACCAATTGATAATTTAATAATCTCTGATGTTCTAATGTAAGACTCAATATTTATTATTTGCAAACTTTCTGTATAAAGACTATAATTACTTTAACACAAAAATTATGTAATCTTTTCTTATAATAGAGATCTTAGCTTGCAAACGCGCAAACACTTTTTTAAGCAGGATTGTCAATTATATTATTATTGGAAAGATTTTATAAACCAGAAGTTTTTTTGAATAGTGTATTTTTTTAACTAAAAAAATTTTAATGAGTTTGTTTTGCAAAATTAAAAAGCGCTTTAATTCACAAATAAACTTTTTTCTTATATGTATCTTATTTCTGATGCATATACATACCTACATTTGCTTTTGCGGTATCCCTCTCACTACCCCCATTAAATTACATTTTTACGTATAACACTAGGGTGGTCCAAATTTGTACCCGTTGAAATTTTATTTTTGTTGATCGACCCGCCCCCCTCCAATTTGTTTGTTTTTCGGGAAAAGAAATTCTGTATTAATAATTATTCACTTGCGCCTTTTCATAGGAAATGTGGAGAAGTCTAGTTTTTTTCGAATGTCTTACACTCTGTCGCTTATTATTCAGTATTTCCTTATCTCAGAACTTACACCCTAATTGTTTAAACAATAATCATTTGTTTAAACAATTAAATTCGATTGCTCCAACAAAAGTATAGTTCTTTTTTTTCTCTGTAAATCACCCCCGTAGATTAATGGAATCTGTGAACTGAAAATAATTTGTATGTAGATCGTTCCTCAATTATATAAATGATAACATGAAACGGAACAGAGAAGTAATGTTTAAATTGTAAATTTATTTGAAGTTTTATGCTAGTAGAAGAGAATCCAAAACGGTATATGAAGGAATCAGGACATTAACGATCCCCTGAAAACGTAATTATTCGATTTTACGTTGATGTCATTACCCGAAATGCGTTTGAAAAATTTCAACGAAGTCGATCTGCAAAAATAACTATTCATAACGTACTGAAAAAATATTTTATATAAATGATTATTGTTTAAATAATTAGGTTATAAATTCTGAGATATGAAAATACTAAATAATAAGCGACATATGTAAGAGTTTCGAAAAAACTAGAATCTTCTCTATCTTTCCTATGAAAAGATGCAAGTGAATTATTATTAATTGTTTAAATGATTGCCAAATATCCTTAAAAAATATATTACTCTCAACATTTGTTACTTGTGTCATCAGTTACATAAAATAATAACTTTTTATGATCAGGGTGGCCACTGATCGGGGAACAGCCGGGAAGTAACCGGGAATTTTTCATATTGATTTTTAATTTTGTAATAAATATCGTCTCGATCTTTGAAAAAAATGTGATTGGAATTGTGCTCAGCGTTATCAACCATCTCCGTAAAAAACTCGAAGATAACTTTATATTTAAGATTTCAAAGTTTATGTTTTGTTCAAAAATGAATTTTCTTTTTATAATGTATAGATATATTTCAGACTTAAAAGCATCAGAGCCCAAGCGATACGCTTAAATTTTGCTTCAATTGTTATAAAAGCATGACATTTAGTGTGTGGGGTCCTTTTGCATTAGAAAACTTTTTAGACCGATGCTGGTGATTTTTCTGAAAATGAAAAATTCTCATTTTCATAAACAAATACGCAAAGTACGAAAAAAGTTTGCAGAACAAACTTGTTCCTCTTTAAAAGATCTACAAAAAGTCCTTTTACCAGTTCTTGATATTTTGCAAACAAATTTGTTCGGTATTCAAAAAGGCAATAATTTTTGAAAATTTGAGTCATAAAAGATTAAAGTGTGTGTTTAATGATGTTATCACTGAAAAATCGTGAAAAACGATACCTCACACGTATTTAAAGAAACAGAAAGCACAGATAGTAATTTTTTGAAAGAGTGAAAAATTTTGAAAAATGATACACGAACTTTTGGTAGTTCTTTTAAAAAGGAACAACTTTGTTATGTCAATTTTTTTCTTATCACATATTTTTTTTAAGGAAATGAGAATTTGTTATTTTTAGAAAAATCACCGCCTTTCTGTTAATTTTCAAGATTTTTCCAATTTTCCTGCTTGGAATACATGTGTTGGTAGCTCGTTCGATTATTAAAGATTAGATTTTTTTTTATTTCGATTTTTGTAAATGTTTTTTGAATGTGATTTTTAAAAAAATGAAAGTAAAAAAGACGAGAGAAAAAGAAGGAAGGGGATTTGAAAGTTGCCTTCTTTTTCTTTCCACTTTGTCTGTTTTGGTTTTTTTAAATTTTAATGGAGACATTTAAGAGTGAGTGTGCAAATTTACAGCTTTAAATATTGATCATTTTCAAATTGAATGCCTCAATAGTTACAATTTCAAAATTCACAATATTGAACATTTTGAAGGCTTGAATCAGAAACTTTTAATGATCAAGAAAAAGATTTAATAACCGGCATATCACCGTGATTTTTTGTTGAGATTTTAATCATCACCCTGCGAATGCCAAGACTTGAAACTGTTTAATATTTGACATGCTGTGATTAAAAAACAATTTTTCATTCTGAAAACAGTTGTAATTAAAAATTGTATTCCGCTGAGTTCCAAACTTGAATTTCTTTCAAGATTCTATGTCATACTCATTCAATTGGGAAATCTTCATTTAAAACTGTACACTCTTTAAATGTTACTATATCAAATTGGGTATTTTGAAATTCTTTCATAATCATTAATATAAAATTACTTGATTTCGGGGACTTTAATTCGTATATAAATTGGCTCATTAACGAAAGCTTTTCGTGAGAAATTGTTAAATGTTGAAGTCTTCAAATTTAAAATTGTTCAGCTTCAAGTGGTTCAAATTTTAAAGTGAATTCATGTACATTAAAAAAATTAACGGAACGTACCAGACTGGGACGTGATGAATCCTTTACGACAAATTACTCATAATTTAATATCTCGAATGGATTTTCTATACGAGACATTCGTAAAGGAAAGAAGGACGAACGTCTGTCTGGTACCATATGGAAAATTCATTCGAGTATTTACCTTATGCGTGAGTTCGTTTAAAAGAATTGGACAGGTGACAGTCTGATACAAGCCCTTAACCGTTAATGTACCAGATTCTAGCTCTGATATTCTGGGATTTTTTTTCTAGAATAAAAAGCATCACTATTTAATTTATGTAAGTTATATGCCCCTTTGAATACCTGGTATATTGTAATCTTAATAATATTATGGTGTTATTCAATCCGCAAAAATATGTTGCAATATAAACACTCGTTAATTTAATAATTAAAATCCTTATAGGTTTCTTTATCTACTACTACAGTTTTATTCTTAACACAAGTATACTTGGATATAAGCTGAATTTTAGCTTAAGCTGGTTGTAAGCTTCAGCTAAATATTGTTACGAAGGGGCTCGAGAGATTCGATTACGGGGGGGGGGGGGGGTTTAATTCATATACGAAATTTTCGGACATTAGGAAAAGAAAGAAACAAGTCGTAGTACTTGTACAGTACAGAAGGTGCTGAATTGAATTTTACGCGCCAAAAAAAACTATGTTGAAATTTCGGTGCAAATAGCCCCGTCTCCTTCAAAGGGGTTCTTCAGTCATAGTGTGATCGGACGAAATTACATTTACTTTCATTCCTTCATGATAATTTTTTGTGGGAAAAACAAATTGATTCCTTGCTTGATTTTGAAATAGCTACCTTTGAATGTGTATACAATCATATTAATATAACAACATATGTATACTCGTATCATTATGTCACTATAATGTTAATGTATCAGTAGCATTTGTAACCTCTCTTGACGTCAAATGAAGAATACACTGATTGTTTCCTAATCCATCTCTAGTTACTCAAGGACTAATCGATACTCGCCCTATTTACGCTTTAACAAATATTTTAGGGAAGTTTCAATGAGTTAATGTTCAAATTTATACGTTTCAGTTTCAAAATTTGAATTTTTATTTTCGTTTAGGCATATATACTTTTTAGCTTATTAATGTATATAAAATTTACACGGAAGTTTTACCAGTGTCTTTTACAAAACTCGCTGTAGAAAATAATTACTAATTTCAATTTCTTATCACGTCCATCACGTTAAAGTTTTCAAGTAATCAATGTTTCAGAATTTAAGTATTCTGAATTGAAGAAATTGTTCAGTCAAAATTGTGCAATTGCAAAATTGGAAACTCAAAATTGAACAATTTAAAATTAAAGCATTCGACATCCAACAATTTTTAATTTACCCAGGCATGCTAAAAAAGAGGAAAGCGATGCTGATTTTCCATTTTAAACCATTCGAAAATAAACAATGTCTATTTAATTGAATTATCTTAGCATCGAAGCAGTGAACCGTTTAAACTTTTAATGTATAATTGCAATAAGGTTGCTGAGAAAGTTTAATAATTTTGAGTAGAAAATATTTAAGAAGTTTTAAATTAAAATAATTGAACGTTGAAATTAATCAAAATGATGCTGTTGAAAAGCGAGTATAGTATTGTGAATTCAGCCATTGTAAATTAAAAATTGTCAAGCAAAATATTTACAACTTGACAATTTAATTCCAATCGAAATTTGAAATTTTCGTGATTAAAGCATTATTATGATTTTGCTTTTTTTAACTTTTTTTCTCGGGTGAACCCGGTGTTTCGTCATCAGCCACGGACTAAGTCAAGTGCCTGATGAGATAAAGATATCATGTATTTAATATTATGTTTAAAATTTCTTGCGACGATGATGTAGTAGGCACAAAATTAGGTGTATGGTGTAGCTTGGAGTTCGTCCTTTACCGCTATTGTCCTCTCGCAGCGGTGGAGAGCGTTGTAAATCACATTCATCACCTGTGGATGCTTTTTAAGAGCTACCAATTGTTACTCCGTAGGGTTTCAGTCACCTACTTCCTGATGGTCTAAGAAGTTTCTAACAATGCAACAGGTGTTTAATAAAAGCGCTTTTTGAGCTGCTTTCAGTACCCTACTGACTCATATTTGTTCGAGATGTTCAGTGCATCTTGTGTGCACATTACCTGTAGGCGAAGGCACAATAGGATGAATAGATGCATATTTCACATTCCTTCGTATTGTCTCTACTTCATGCCTAAGCTCGCTATTTTTATGGATATTGGTTGTAAAGGTTGCCTGCAAGTTTTAGTTAAGTGGACACGCAATGTCGATGATATAGACTTCCACTTTTTTTTCTAGCGCATCACGATGTCGGGTCGATTGGCTCAGACATAATGATCCGTCTGGATAGTAACATCCCAGTGTAAGATATAGTCTTCGTTTTCTAAAACGGGCACCGAATGGCACTTATTTTGCGTTTTTTAACTTTTTTCTCGGGTGAACCCGGTGTTTTATTATCAGCCACGGATTAAGTCAAGTGTCTGATGAGTTAAAGATGTTATAAATTAAATACGATGTTCGGAATTTCTTGCAAAGATGTGGTTAGCTCAAAATTAGGTATGCGGTATAGTTTGGAGTTCGTCGTTTATCGCTGTTGTCCTTACGTAGCGGCCGAGAGCGTTAGAGATGACATTAATTGCCTCCGGTTGTTTTTTTGAGCTACCATCTGTTATTTCAAAGGGTTTCAGTGGAATACTTCCTGCATGTTACCTGTAGCCGAAATCACAATAGGATGAATAGATGCCTGTCTCACATTCCTCCACATTGTCTTCACTCCATGCCTTAGCTTGCTATACTTATGGATCTTGGTTGTATAGGTTGCCTGCAAGTTCCGGTTGAGTGGATAAGCAATGTCGATGATATAGACTCTTTCACCTTTTTTCTCACGCATCACGATGTCAGATCGATTGGCTGGGATTTAATGATCCGCCTGGATAGTAACATCCCAGTATAAGATGTAGTCTTCGTCTTCTAAAACGGGCACTGGAATGAATATATAAAAAGGCATCCATTCTGTTAAGAGTCCTAGGTTTAGGGCAAGTTGTTCCGCTACATCATTATGTGTGTGCGTGTACTGTCTCTGAGCTATTACGCGATAACCATCTATAATGTGCTCGATGGATTCGTTGGTATCTCCACACAATCGGCATCTGTCAACCACGTCTTGGTGTAACACGTGATTGCGATAGTTTCTGGTGCTGAGAACCCTGTCCTGAATCGCTATTACAATACGTCCGTTTCCGGAAACAGGACGCCCATTTTCAGCCAAATATTGGACGCCTCTCTGTCCACTTCATGATGATCTAACGTTTTGGGGTGCTCACCGTGGATAGCTTTTTGTCTCTATTGCGCTTCTAATTCCTCTATGGCTTCTGCCCTGATATTCAAGGCTTCCTCTGAAGACAAGTTCAAGGGCGTGTAATCGAGATCTGCTTCATAGATTGTGTTGTAAAGCGTAACATCTCGCTTGTTGTTAAAATAGTCTCGCAACTGTATAACTTATGATATACACAGTTGCTGGACATCTACAACGACTCTACCCCTTTTATGTCGTGGTAGAAATATCTTTTCAGCCGCCGAATTACTGTGGAGCATTCGGTGCTTGGTCATTTCAACGCGAAAGGTTCGGTTTATCCTTTCATGGTCGACTATTTGATGAGCCCAAATGAGTACGTGAGGACAGGGATGGCATAGGTGCTAATAACCCTGATTTTATTGGCCGAATTGAGAAAACTCTTCAGAACCAATCTGAGTCTTGTAGGGAAGGCAGTCAATAGGCTTTTCTTAACTATCGTATGCTTTTCATGTACTCTGAACACATGAGATATGCTGCTTAGTGTTTTGCTTAGTGGATTCAACGCTTAACAGAACCATAATGCACCAATGGTGTCTCTACGAAAGATATCCGTTGTAAAGCGAATGAATCTTGTTATCCTTGGTTGCCTATGATCAAAATATTTGATTCTTGTTCCTCAAAGCATCATCGCACGACGTAAGAAATCGATGATACGTGGGCAGATCTTGTAAACTTTGAAAACTTCAAGCAAATAGTCATGTGGTATCAAAGGGAACGCTTGCTTGCAATCAATATAAGCCGTGTGCAAGTTTCTTTGATGTTTTCTAGCTTGCGTTATGGCGACAGCGTCAATGATGACTAGATCTTTACTGCCCTGCGAGTTTTTGCAACATCCTTTTTGTAATTCTGTTTGGATGTTAGTCTCGTCTCAATGAGAGTAAACCTTGTCCGCAATTACAGCTGTAAGGCACTTATAAATCGTTGGGAGACAGGCTATGGTCGAAATTCAGATTGATTTTGAGCGTCTGGCTTTTTAGGCAACATATACGTGGTACCTGCGAGCATAAAGCCTGGAATCAGATCTGGATGTTCGATGATCTTTTGGAAACACCTTGCTAATGCAGGATGCACAGTCGTTAATTACTTGTACCAGAAGTTGTGCACCATATCCGAACCTGTGGCTTTCCAGTTACTTGCAATTTTCAAAACCGCTTAAACGTCTGAGTCTGTGATGTTGGTAGGCTGCATTACAGAACTATTTCTAACCGCGCTAATATTTTTTTATTTCATTTATTTCTAAGCGCTTTGTTTCTCTAGTTGAAACCACGCAGCTATTAAGTTGTTTCTGTCTTATTTTTCCCAAACACCTGACCAGTAGTCAGCCATGTCTTCCAATTGAGAAACTTTGGTGTCTTGCTGGATATTTTGCTCTTTACTTAGTTCACGATAGAACCTTCTTTTATCTACCTGAGAGGTTCGATTTTGCTGCCTTCTTGCACTACTCTTATTGTACCGACGCAATTTAGCAGTGAGAACATCAAGTCTCTTCCGTTGGGAGTCTAATCTCATCCAATATTGTTGGTGTCAATGTCTCGATGTTCCGAGGGGTGATGATTTTGGTAACACTGCGTATCAGCTTTCTGGTTCTATTTTCTTTCTCATATTGAGTCAGTCGACCCAATTTGCTCCTTACTTTGCTGACGTTCATATCCAACTGGATTTCCCATGGTGGATCTCGTTCACTTCCTGGGGCACAGACTACATTTGTAGGCCTAGTTCTACGGCCCAAAATTCTAACGACTGCTACAGCTGCACAATACATAAGAGTTTGCACCTGTAACACAGTTAGTTCTGCGTTCAAATTCATAGGCAAAAGATGTCGTTTAGGTTTCCTGTTAGTGCACGCAGATCTTTTGTGATGAACATGTTTGGTAGAGAATGACTTTGTGGTGGTTCTACATCTCTGAACTCTGGTAAAGTCTGACTAAAATTCCTTTCAAGATGCTGCAGTTTTTCTGGGATGTCACTATTGACATCAACGGAAACGTTAATGTCCGGATGTGGTTTTAGTGGATCCGGTACTTGAACTTCATTATTCTACGTCCAGTTTGCTGGTAGCTATTTCAACTGCCAAAAACAATTCGTTGACAGATATTGAGATATTATTATTATTATACCATTAAGCCAAATTCCTTTCGGGGTAAGCGTAACTCGTTCGGTTCTAGCCTCGTTGTACTATCGAGGATCAAGGAATTTATATGGTAAGGGTAAGTAAGAGATGTGTAGGAAAAGAGATAGGTTTCAGATCAATCTAGAAGTCGCGTGTTGCTCATTCAAACAACACACTGTTTCCATAACACCGCTCCGACACGGGTCGCTGATCAATCTCTCTAGCAATCACCCCTGGTAAAAAGCTTCTCAAACCCTTCATACATCATTGTTCACACATGAACACTCAAACTGATTAATAGACCCATAGGAAAATTCATACTCTTTACCCCAACTACGTCTACTAAGCAAAGCTCTCCACGAGGCTCCATTAGTATCCAAAATTTTACGTTTCAGGCGTCACTTTTTGTCAGACATTTCTTATCAAAAATTATCCTCCACTTAACCCTATCCTCGTATACCTTTCTTGCTTCCTCTACATCCATACATCTTTTCGTGCAAGCTCTTGTGTTTCTACGATTCTTTATATCTCTTCACTTTAGAGTCGCATTCACACATTCCAAACATTCTTTTCTTGGTCTACCTCTGGGTACGCTACCATTCATTTTACTTAAACACACACGTGTACAGTTGCGCGAAAAATCGTACTTGAGAAATAAATTGAAAAACTTTCACAATCATCAAAATTATTTATCCCACTGACTTTTTGATTAACTTAATGCTCTAGAGGATGATGTTCGAACATCCTTAGAAAACCACCCCTACCGGGACACATGTTTGAATTTGTCTCCAGGTGTATTAGGGATATTTTTACATCACACACTTGAAAAAATCCAAAAATGTCCACAATCGTCAAAGTCTTTGACAATTTTTTTACGCACACAGTCATCTGAGGGATGATATTCCGAAATTCCCGCCAAATTCTCCCTCGCAGTGAAGCCGATCTAAATTTTCCTAGAGGAGTGCTAGGAATTTTTGCCATATTTTACACAATCATCAAATTGATTAGCACCGCTGCTTTTTTAATTAACTCAATGGGCCAGGGCATGATATTCCAACATTTCCAGGAAACCACTCCTACAGGGATACATCTGAATTAGTCTCCAGGTGTATTAGAGATATTTTTACATCACATACTTGAAAAAATGTTTCCAGCTTAACAATTTAATTAAAATCGAAATTTTAAATATTCGTAATTAATAAAGTTAAAGTTAAATCACTTTCAATATTCATGCAGTCTTCAAAACTAAAACAATTCTAGTTAAAGCATTTAAAGTTGAACAATTCCAATTTAAAGATGTTCACCTATTAGTCCCACCTTAAAATTCAATAATCTTTAAAATAGTTTATAAAATCGAGAAAAATAACTACATTTTTGAATGTAACAAATTTTAAAAGAAAAGTCTATTCTGTGATTCAGAAAAAAATAATTGTAACTGTAATTGTTTACTTAACGTTAATTATTTGAAATTTCGTACTTTTTTCTTTCGCTTTAGAAGAAAATCGTAATTTTGATTCAATCTTCATAATTTGATAGCTTTTTTTCTTCAAATAAATTTCTACGATTATATGTGGATGGTTCTTATTAAAACATAGTTAAATTTTCATGAAACAAATTGTTTATTCTTATTAACTAATAAAAAAATATTATGTATAGCAGTCTAACTTGCTAAATTGATGAAAAATGTATTCTTCTAATTGCCTGACATGCCCCGGGCCATCAGGCCATTGATTGCAAGTTATTCTATCGGCCTAACTAAACCAGGCCGTTAGACTAATTTTAAGTCTGGGTTTCAGATTTTTCTAACGGGATAAAACGCTCTAGGCCGTTAGAGAAATGACCTGAAAGTGTTTTTTTTTGTCCTGGATAAACCAGGCCATTACACAAAAGGTAACACTTAAATGGCAGATATTTTTAATGGCTGGCCGTTAGCTCATGGCCTAGGCCTTTAGCTATGTGAGATTTTATTCTTACCCATTTCCAGTTTTCGCTAGAAGCACCAGAATAATCCTGAATGTTAAAAATTATCAAATTAAAATGAAGAATTTCATGACGGAACCTCACAAACGCCATGTTTCCTTTACACAAGGCTGCTGAAAAATGGTGGATACTTTAAGCCATATTGGACTCTAAATCATTATTGAAACTGAATCCCGAAAAAAACGCAATAATAATCTCAGTGATAATAATTTATTTTATATTGTATATGTGTATATATATAACAATTAATAATTCTTAGTAATAATAATATAAATCTGGAAAACTGAAAACTGAATTGTAAACTGAAATCCTAATCTATTTTTTTTGTTTGTTAATGAATTAATGAGGACTGGCGTGGGGCAGCGAGAGAAAAGCGTCTTATCACTTAAAAATATCAATTGAATGAAACTGCTAATTTATCAAAATAACTTCTGAGAGACTAATCGGAACCTAGAAATTTTTTTTGACCATTTTTTAATAGGACGCGTAGTTTTTGTTACAATCGTGATAAATAATATTAAAAATTAAATTTTTGCAAGAACTACACGAGATACAATAAAATTTTTAATAACAGAATTAAGCACCTAAAAAAGGTCAACAAATTTCTTGCAGATCATTTTTCGATAAGATAAGTAGTTCTCGTTTTAATCTGAAAAATAACATATTAAAAATTACAAATTTTAGTTTTTGTAAAAACTATACAAGACACAATAAAATGTTTTATGACAGAAGTGTTCGCCTAAGTTAGATCTACAAATTTGCTTTTGACCATTTCTTGATGAGACACGTATTTTTCGGTTTAATCGTGAAAAAGACCATTAGAAATAACAAATGTAAATTTATGGGAAAATGGCAGAATACAATTAAATGTTTACAGGAAAAAATTTTCTTCTAAACAGAAGTCCCAGACCTAGGTATTGGAATTAATATATCATACATTTAATATAACAGAGTTGAACATTATGTAGAAAATTTCGCGTTTTCGACATACTTTATTCGAGTGCGAAGCGCGAGACACGTGATGGTAATGTATTCGTTAAGGATGGGGGGGGGGAGGTTTTTAAACTTAATTTCCGACATTTTTTTTTATTTTTCCATATGAATGTACAACGTCTCAAGAATATTGTGTCAAAATTTGAGACCGATTGGAGCAAAACTAACAGAGATATGGAATTTTATGAGTCCCTTGCTCCCCCTCGGTTTCGTATATCTGCCTGACACTTACCCTGCGTGGTTACGTAGATTACGAAGACAAGAGCAAAACGATGCTCTAGACATTGCAGATGTAAACTGTTCACTATACTGGCCTAGCATCGATGATTCTGTGTAAGTATAGAAGAAACATTCGTTTAAATGTTTAATTTTGGATTTTCGAGTGTACAAAACTTTAAAGCGTTTTTCTCACACTTTGCATTTTTAAAGT
>JAUMHM010000031.1:9983325-9998328 GCA_032362435.1 Melikaiella ostensackeni
AATCATCAAACGTTGATGAAGACTAACTAGTTAGAGTATTTTGAGGTTATAGTTGTTTTTTTTCAACGAAAATTAATATTTGTAGGCAAAAATAATTAAGTATAGAGACTAACTATTTTGCCACATTCAAGGTTATGCTTAGGTTTTCTCAACGGAAATGGATATTTTTATACAAAAATCATCAAGTATTGATGAAGTAACTACTTTGTCATATTTGATGTTATTTTTGGTTTTTCTCAACGGAAATTGATATTTCTAAACAAAAATCATCAAGTATTGATAAAGACTAACTACATTGCCATATTTATGGTTATGCATGGGTTTTATCAGCGGAAATTTATATTTTTTAACAAAAATGACCAAGTATTGATAAATGCTGACCAGCTAGCCGCGTTTAAGGTTATGCTCGTTTTTTCTCAGCGGAAATTTATATTCCGAAGCGAAAATCATCAAGTATTAATAGACTAAGTAGTTTGCCGTATTTGATATTATGTTAGGTTTTTCTCAACGGAAATGAATATTTTCAAACAAAAATAATCGATTTTCGATAAATGTTCACTAGTTGGCCTTTTTGAGGTTATGATTAGGTTTCCCCAACGCAAATGGATATTTTTAAACGAAAATGATCAAGTATGGGTAAATGCTAACTATTTAGCCATATTGGAGGCTATGGAGGAAATTGATATTTTCAAAGAAAATTGAACAAGTAGTTGATTTTTCTCCAAAATAATCCTTTTTGTTCAGAAAACCCAAACACTATTTAAAAAACTTCAAGCTTTTGTGCATCAATCAATATTTGTTCATAATTCGTTACGAATAATTATTTCCACCATAACCACTAATATGGCTAACTAGCTAGCATTTATCAATACTTGATCATTTTTGTTGTAAAATATCGATTTACGTTGAAGAATCACAATCTTAAAAAGGCTAACTAGTGAGCATTTATCAATACTTGATCATTTTTGTTTAAAAATGTTCATTTCTGTTGAGAAAAACCAAACATAACGTAAAATACGGCAAACTAGTTAGTCTATCAATGCTTGATGATTTTTGTTTAGAAATATCAATTTTTGTTGTGGAAAACCAAACATAACCTTGAATGCGGCTAACGAGTTAGCATTTATCAATACTAGATCATTTCTCTTTCAAATAATCATTTCCGTTGAGAAAAACCAAACATAACCTTGAATGCGGTTAACTAGTTAGCATTTATCAATACTTGATCATTTCTCTTTCAAATAACCATTTCCGTTGAGAAAAACCAAACATAACCTTGAATGCGGCTAACTAGTTAGCATTTATCAATACTTGATCATTTCTCTTTTAAATACCCATTTCCGTTGGGAAAAACCAAATATAACCTTAAATGCGGCTAACTAGTTAGCATTTATCAATATTTGATTCTTTTCACTTAAAAATACCCATTTCCGTTGAAAAGAAACACACAACCTCAAGTTACTCTAACTAGCTAGTCTTCATCAATACTTGATCCTTTTTATTTAAAAATATTTATATCTCTATATTTTACCATCGAAATTGTCCAAAAAGTCGATTTTTAATCGATTCGCATACGTTTGATTCAAGATCCATTCAAGAATCGATCTTTTTGGAAGAATTGAACATCTCTCGGGGGAAAGGTTGTAGTAGGAATGGGCGTTAGAGGCGGAGGGCTGAATGGGGTATAGGGTATAGATAGGGTGACTGAAGGAAGGTAGGATGGTGAGGGAATATAGAAACATAGAGGTTAGGAAAGAAAGTGAGAGGATAATACAGATGAGGGCGAAGGGCATACTCTATGGGAGGCCTCGAGTTGTAGAGCAGAGTGGCATTGAGAGTTCAAGTTTAATTAAGGGTTAAAAGGGGTGGAAGTACGAGAGTGGGTAAATTATAAGGGATGGGGCGAGCAAATGTCTTAGGGATGCCAGAGATACCATGAGAGTTGCGGGATATTCTTGAGAGGGGCGGAGGGATGAGTCTGCAGGGTTGAATGGCCTGAAAGAAGGAGGGGCGGAAGTATGAGAGTAGACAAGGGGTTAGAGGGAGTATGAGAATAGATTGAGGAGGTGAGGTTCAAGAGGGGATTAGGGTGCGGATAGTGTATGAGAGGGGGGTTAGGGATAGAAACATAGGATTTGGGCCTCGAGTTGTAGGGCAGAGTGGCATTGGGAGTTTAAGTTTAATTAAGGGTTAAAAGGGGTGGAAGTATGAGGATAGGGGAGCCGAGGAAGAAGTGGACGGTTAGAATGGTATAATAGAGTGAATTGAAAGAGAGAGAAAGGGGGTCAAAGGATGTGCAGAAGCAATAGAGTGCAGAAGAATGGAGGGCAGAAGGAAAAGAGTGCAGAGGATTAGAGGGTAGAAGGAATAGAGTGTAGAAGAAAGTACAGAGGAAATTTGTCAAAAATGAAATCGAACTTGTATTTTGGGCGTCCTATGACGTATCAATCATCTCGGACATTGTCGGATAATGGACGTTAGGGGCAGAGGGCTGAGGGAGGAGTAAAGTAGATAGGGTATCTAAAGGGGTCAGATGAAGTGAGAAAATAGGTTAAAGGGAGACGCTTAACAGAAGAGCAGGTTATGGACATGGTCTTGGTGGGGAGAGAGGAGGAATAGGTAATATACGAACATAGAACTTGGGGAGAGGGAGGTGATAATGGAAGTGAGGGAGAAGGAGCGGGTTAGGATGGTAGGGTGTAGTGGTGTGAGGGAGAGCGGGGTGCAAGGATGAGAATGCAGCAGGAATAGTCTTCAGGAGGAATAGGGTGCAGAAGAGTAAAGTGCAGAAAGAATAAAGTGTAGGAGGAAGTAAAGAAGAAATTTATCAGAAATGAAATCTAGCCTGTAGGAATAGAGTGCAGGAAGAATAGAGTGCAAAAGAATTAGATTCACAACGAATAGAGTGTAGAAGGACGTACAGACGACTTTTATCAACAATAAAGTTGAGTTTGAATGAGTAGAGTCCAGAAGGAATAGATTGCAGGAGGATGATGGTGCACAAAAAAATGCAGAAGAATTTTATCAGAAACGTCGTGTTATGACGTGTCAGTTATCTTGGACATTGTTGCGTGATGGACGTTAGGCGTAGAGGACATAAAGAGAAGTAGGGTAGATAGGGTATCTGAAGGAATAGAGTGAGGGAGTAAGTTCAGTGGAAGACATTTGAGAGAGGAGTAGGTTATGGATAGGTTATCTGTGGGGTGTAACAGGAATAGAGTGCAGAAGAAATAGAGCACATAAGAATAAGGTGCAGAAAGAATAGAGTGTAGAAGTAAGTACGGAAGAATTCTATCGAAAATGAATTTGAGTTTGTAGGAATAGAGTGAAGAAGGAAAAGAGTGCAGAAGAAACAGAGTGCAGAAAGAATAGAGTGCTGAAGGATGAGAGTGCACATTGAAGTGCAGAAGAATTTTATCAGAAATGTCTTATGACGTTTCAGTTATCTTAAACATTGTCGCGTGATGGACATCAGGGGCGGAGGGCTGATGGAGAAGTAGAGTGAATAGGTTATCTGAAGGGGTCAGATGGAGTGAGAGAATAGGTTGAGTGGAAGAAGTTTGAGAAGAGAGTGGGATATGGATAGAATGTCGGTGGAAAAAGCGAAGGGATAGGTGATATACAAACATGGGACTTGGGGAGAGAAAGGTGATTATGGAAGCAAGGGAGGAGGAGAAGGTTTGAGTGGTAGGGTGGAGAAGTGTGAAGGAGAGAGGAGCCGAAGGGTGAGAGTGCAGCAGGACTAGATTTGAGAAGGAATAGTGTGTAGGAGGAATAAAGTGCAGAAGAATGGAGTGTAGAAGGAATCGAGTGCAGAAGGAAGTACAGAAGAAGTTTATCAAAAATGAAACCGAGCTCCTAGGAATAGAGTGCAGAAGGTATAAAGTGAAGGAGAAATAGAGCACAGGAGAATAAAGTGCAGAAAGAATAGAGTGTAGTAGGAAGTAACGGAAGAATTGTATTGAAAATGAAATTGAGTGTATAGGAATAGATTGCAGAAAGATAAGAGTGCACGAGAAAGTGCAGAAGAATTTTACCAGGATTGTCGTCTTATTTCGTTTCAGTTATCTTGGACATTTTCGCGTGATGGATGTTAGGGGCGACGGGCTGAGGGAGAAGTAGGGTGATTAGGGTATCTTAAGGAGTCGAATGGAGTGAAAATATAGGTTAAAGGGGAGATGCTTGACAGGAAAATAGGTTATTGTTTCGGGAGAGACGTTTGAAGGGAGAGGTTATGGATAGGGTGTCGGCTGGGAAAGGGAAGGGATAAGTGATATGGGAATATGAAACTTGGGGAGAGCGAGGTGATAATGAAAGCAAGTAAGAAGGAGGGGCTTAGGGCGGTAGGGTGGAATGATGTGAGGGAGAGCGGGCGGAAGGATGAGAGTGCAGCAGGAATAGATTTCAAAAGGAATAGTGTATTGGAGGAACAGAGTGCGGGAGGAATAGAGTGTAGAAGGAAGTACAGAAGAGTTTCTTCAAAAACGAGATCGAGCTTGTAGGAATAATGTGCAGAAGGAATAGAGTGCAGGAGGAATATAGTGAGAAAAAAATAGAGTGCAGAAGAAAACGTGCAGAAACAACAGAGTGTAGAAGGAAGTGCAGAAGAATTTTATAAAAAATGTCTTGTAGGAATAAAGTGCAGAAGGAATAGAGTGGAGAAGTATAAGAATGCACAAGGAAGTGAAGAAGAATTTTATCAGAAATGTTGTCTTGTGACGTGTCGGTTATCTTGGACATTGTCGCAATCGGTCTTTATGGACTCAAGTCATTCACGATAAGGTTAAGTTCAGTGTGCGAAGATTGCATCGTAGTGAGGCAGTAGATTTTCACCTTTGTCAACGTGTCTGTTCCAGAGCAACTCACGAGAAAAAGTCTTGCGACGATGGATACACGAATTCCTTCCGCCACTAAAGGAGACAAGTTGAATTCGAAGGACGCTTCCGCGGCAGATAAAGTTCGACAGCACGACTTGGATGGATGGTTATTCAGAAAGCCAAAGTAAGTACGTGCCAAAGCATTTCTCGCACTGGAATAATACAACGCTGCTGCGAACGGTGTCGTTTGTACTCGTGTACTCACGTTCACATTCGCATCGTATCGGTGTATCTAGAGTTTCCCAGGTGTTTCAAATATATATACTTTCCGCGATAAAAATACATGTTCTTTTGTGTGACGCTAGAAATAGAGTGGAGAAATTCATAAGCCCTTTTTGCTATTTCACAGAATGTCATATTTTATATTTTTAAGGGCATGTCTAACAGGAATCAAGTGATCAAGCCAGTCCCAATTTTTTGCAGTATTTGCAGGTGATATTATGAAATTTTGCATGTTCATGACCACCAAACGAGCCAGTTTACAGATTGTATACCATTATAAGTGAAATTCCTGCCTTTGGGAACAAAATGCCATCTTTTAAAGCAAGTTTTTACTAACTATTAGATTTTCCGTTCCAGGCTCCCAAGAACGAAGTATTTTGCTGTAGTTCAAAGTGAACTTGTGAAGTATCTAAATTTCCAGGCTCTCTAGACAAATGAGTTCACTAAGCCTTGGAAAGGGACTAACATCACTTTAAAAAAACCAATTTTTAGACATTCTTCGATTTTCTGTCACATCCCCGCGAGACCTAAATCTTTTGCAGTGTTTGCATCAAGTTCAATTATCATGCCATGTAAATAAGGAAGAATATTTATAAAAGCAGCTAAATATGTGCAGTTAAAGAATGTAGACGAAAATGTATTTGTAATGCAACAAATGAAATATTCACAAAATGAACAAAACATTTTTCGCATATATGTGCAATTCAGATTCTATTTGCATACATTTTCAATCTATGATACGACGTATTCTCGTTACATTCCTTTTTTTCTTTTTATAATAATAATTTTTATAATTCAAAAAGAAGAAGATCTACATTACCAGCTGCGATAGTTCCCAACAAGCTGGGAAAATTAAAATTGGTTAATTTAAAAAAAAATGTTCCTAACTGCAAACAATAAGGACCATAGAAATGTCCTTTATCGCAGTTCATTTTGTTCTCCCAAATTTTTGCTTGATATCTCATTTCGTGTGGACATAAGCTGTTTCACAGTAAATGCCGATATTGGTTTCTAATTTTTTGAAAAGAAATTTTTTTAAAAATTTGTACCCAAATGAAGTATGCAAACATAGTTAATTGTTTTCTTTTGCGCTTCCTAAAGTTTCAGAGCCATATCTTATTTACAGAAAAAGTATTTGGATCCAAAATAAATTTTGATAACCTGATAAAACTGAGGAAAACTAACTAAAATAAATAATAAAACTAACCGCAAAAAAATTTAAAAATTCGGTTGCGAGAATGGAATGTTATGTAAGGTCTCTATAGCACGGTCGGTAATTCTCGAAATTTATATTCTCATTTGAAAAATTCTTTTCAATTGCAAATGATTAAGACCATTTAAACGGTCCTTAGCGCAATTTATATCATTCCCCAAAATTCCAACTCGACATCTCATTTCATTTGGATATAAGTTGTTCAAAAAAAAGAATTCTGACGTTGCTCCTGTTTTAATTTTTTCGATAAATATTTTTACAAATTTCCACCCATATGATGTATACAAACGTAGATTATTGTTTCCTTTTGCATTTCCCAAAGTTTCAGAGAGATATTTTATTTGCAGAAAGAGTAAATTGTTTCAAAAATAAAAATTAATAATCGAGCATTAGTTTGGTCACGTAAAATCACGTTAGACATGCCCTTAATTAGTAAAAGTATTGTAGTAATAAATCCATTAAATCAAAACTAAGTTCAGCTTAGCTAACCAAACCAAGTGAAAGGTCTCAGGTATAAGGGTGTAAGTGTCGAATTTCGAAATTGCGTTTTATTGGCTGAAACTAATTATTTTGACCTAACTTAGGTCTCTGTAGAAAGTTATTATCCAGTTTGACTAAGAAGTGGGTTAAAATCTATGTTTGGTGGAGCGCTATGTTTCTGCTATAGTATGTTTTTAAAGCGATTTTTTCTTTTCACCTGTTCCTTCCACGAATAGAGCTAAGTAATAGTTTGAAAAAAATTTCTTGTTTCTTTGTTTTAATTGAAGTACAAGTAAGTTATGCAACTTTTTGTGTGTCAATATTTTCTTTTTTATGGACGTGCCGTATCTTTGATAAGGACTTCCCTTGGAGGTGATTGCTTCTCTCAGGACATAAATGGAAAAACTTGAATTATCTATATTATTTAGAGACAATTTTTTGAAAGTATTTTGAAAAAAAGTGTATTTAATTTTACTAGCTTAAATATATGTACTATTTTCGTGAAAGTTTCAAGCTGCGGGAGTTTCAAACTGCGGGATTTTCAAACTACGGAAGTTTTAAACTGCCGTAGTTTGAAACTCCCGCAGCTCAAAACTCAAAATTTCCTTTGTTTTTTGTTAAAAGTTCGAGTATGTAGTCGAAGGCATCTCTTTTGGTCGAAAATTAAATTTTTTTATTGAAAACTAATTCTTTTGGATTGGAAATTCTTTTTTTGTGGAAGAAGAGTCATTGCCTTCAAAAACATTTGTTTTTTTGGCTCAAAAATTAAGTGATTTCGTTAAAAGTTTCACTATTTTGTTGAAAATTAGTCTATTTCGATTAGATTTAATTGTTTTTGATTTCATATTAAAATATTTCTTTGGTTGAAACATCAACTAATACATGTTTCGTTGAGAATTCATCTCTTTTGGTTACTAAAAACTACTAACAACTACTTGGTTTAAAGCTGAAGTACTTTTTAAAAATCCACTTTTTTGTTGTTAGAAATCCATAATTTTAGTTGAAATTTCAACTGTTAATCAAGTTTTTCATTGAAAATTCATATTTTTAGTGGAAACATCAAATATTATGGTAGAATTTTCATGTATTTGGTTAAAAAGTAAACTGTTTATTCGGAAATTTAACTATTTAGTAGGAAATTAACTTTTTTATTGAAAAATCATATCTTTTAGTTGAAAATTTAACTCTTTCGTAGATAATTTGTTCTTTTGTTTTCCAAATTCAACAATTTTGTTTAAAATTAATGTATTTTGTTAGAAATTCTTTTTTTTTTGGGAGAACATCAATGAGAACATCAATCTTCAAACTTTAACTATTTCGTTGAAAGTTCAACTATTTCGTTGAAAATTAGTCTATTTAAGTTAAATTCAATTGTTCTTGATTTTATATTAGAATATTTTTTGGTTATAACATAAACTGATACATAATTAGTTGAGAATTCATCTTTTCTGGTTCAAAAAGACTACTTTGTTTAAAGCTAAACTACTCTTTAGTAAATTCATTCTTTTCTTTTTTGGCTAAAATTCATCATTTCAGTTGAAATTTCAAGTACCTGCTTGTTAATCAACTTTTTTGTTGAAAATTTTTATTTTTAAATGAAACCCCAACTATAATAGAAGGAAATTCATCTATTTGGTGAAAAATTGAACTGCTTTTTCGGAAATTCAACTATTCAGTGGAAAATTAACTTTTTTATTGAAAAATCAACTTTTTTTTTTAGATAATTCGTCCTTTTTTCTTCAAAATTCAACAATTTCTTTAAAAATTAATGCATTTTGTTGGAAATTCTGATTTTTGAGAGAACATTAATCTTCTTGTTAACAGTTTCTTTGTTCATCGTTGAAAATTTAACTACGTGGTTGAAGGGATTTTCTTTTGGTAGAGAATTCATCTTTTTTGGTTGAAAAATGAACTACTTGGTTTGAAGCTTCAAATTTAAAGTATTTGATTGTAAATTAACTTTTTTGTTAAAAATTCATATTTTTAGTTGAAAGTCCAACTATTATGGTGGAAAATTCATCTAGATGGATAGAATTTAAACTGCTTATTTGAAAACTCAACTATTTAGTAGAAAATTAAATCTTTCATAAAAAAATTTTTTTTTAGTTTAAAGTTCAACTCTTTGGTAGATAATTCGTCTTCTTGTCTTCAAAATTCAACAATTTTGTTGAAAATTAATGTATTTTCTTGAAAATTCTTATTTTTCGGAGAATATTAATCTTGTTTGAAATTTATTTGTTCATCTTTCAAAGTTCAACTATGTGGTTGAAGGCATTTTTTTATCGGAAATTAAACTTTTTTATTGAAAACTCATTCTTTCGGATTGGAAATTAATTTTTTATAGAAGAAATGTCATCTTTCTTGGTTGGAAATTCAACTGTCTTCAAAAAATTTTGTCTTTTCGGCTCGAAAATATAGTTATGTCGTTGAAAGTTGAACTATTTCGTTGAAAATTAGTCTATTTCGCTTAAATTTAATTGCTTTTGATTTTATATTGAAATATTTTTTGGTTTAAACGTCAACCAATATATGTTTCGTTGAGAATTAATTTTTTTGGTAGAAAAATTAACTACTTGGTTTAAAGCTAAACTACTTTTTCAAAAATGCAGTTTTTTTTGTTGGGTGAAAATTCATAATTTTAGTTAAAATTTCAACTGTTTGGTTGTAAATTAACTTTTTTGTTAAAAATTAATATTTTTAGTGAAAAATCCAACTATTATGGTGGGAAATTTATCCATTTGGTTAAAAATAGAACTGTTTATTTGAAAATTCAACTGTTTAGTTGAAAACTAACTCTTTCATTGAAAAATCATATTTTTTACTTAAAAATTCAACACTTTTGTAGATAACTCATCTTTTTGGCTTCAAAAATTTCAGTTGATTTTCTTGGTAAAAATTTCTTCTTCTTTTGGTTGAGAATTTACCTATTTGATTAAAGGCATTTTTTTGGTTGAGAATTAAACATTTTTGTTGAAATTTCGTTCTTTTGAATTGAAAATTCATTTCTTATGGCAGAAAAGTCATCCACATTGGTTGGAAATTTAACTGTCTTCAAAAAAATTTGTCTTTTCGGCTTGTAAATTTAACTGTTTCGTTAAAAGGTCAACTATTTTGTTGGAAATTTGTCTCTTTTGCTTGTAAGTTCAACTATGTGGTTGTTAGTGCAACTTCTTCGTGAAAAAATAATTCTTTCTTGTTGAAAATTCGTCTTTTTGGGCTGGAAATGTATCTCTTTAGGTAGAAAATAAATCCTTTTTGGTTTAAAATTTAACTATTTCCTTGAAAATGCTGTATCTTTCCACTTGAAATCTTAGGAATTTGAAGCGTTTCATAAACTAAATTCAATAGAAACGAGGAAATCGAAGAATAAACGTGAAAATTTAAAGACTACACTGCGGTTCTCAGCAGTTTTTATCGAATAATTCCAACTTTTTCATTTTCATCTTCATGTATTTCGAACAGGATTCAAAAAATATTCGAATGTTATAAGTTCCTGTATAAGGGACATAAGTAATTGTCTAAATAATTCGAACGTTAAGTTTAAACGATAAAGCTCAGATATCGAATACGTATAAGTCATGTAATGGTAACCTGGATTATAATTCGGTTAGAAAAAAGCTGACTTTTTCAGAAAAAAAAGCTGACTTATTTTAGGGAAAGCAGTTATTTGAATGGATGGAATTTGTTTTAAAAATTGAGAATTGCTTTAAATTATTTATAAATATTTCAGACGACCAAGATTTGACATTTTTGGATTTAGGGGTACTTTTTAAGGTACCGAGGGCGTGCGTTAGGCTGATTGAGTGGGAGGTTCATGAATCAAATGTTAATAAAAACATGTATTTCTTACTTGTAAAACACTTGATCGAAAGGTTAATTCCACTTAAAAATATACTTTAAAATAATAGTTTTTTTTGTTGTGAAACCTAGTTGTAAGAAGGAAAGTAGTCCATATTCCCAATATTTTTTAATCCAAAAAAAATCTTTTTTCAACAACTTTTTCTGATAAAAGGCCGCGTTCGAATATACGAAAACCTCTGTAGATTATATAGTTTTCATTTTGGAACACAATTTTGCATTAACTTTTTACTCAGTCTTTAAACTGAAAGAGGCATGTCATATTTAATATCCAAAAGTTCAGTAGTGTTATTTTTCAATAACCTTTTGCACTAAAGGAACATAGAAATCCTTGTAGATTCGACAGTTAAAATTTTACACCATTTCTTCCTTTATTTTCTAAACTCAACAACCCCCGTGTAATTAAAATTTTTAATTGAAAATTTCTTCTTCTGAAAATTGAAATTTTAAATTTTCAAAGAAGTGGTCTCACGATTATTTTTTTTATTGCGCAAAATGCACGCATATCATGACAGAATAATGTTCCTCAAACAAAGTTCTAATAATATCATTTTTAGGCTAAAGTTGGTTGAGGCTCACCGTGCCTCGGTAATTGGATCCGTTACCCTAGTTATTTTGTCCCTCATGCTTGGCTTTCTGTACATAGACATGTCTTGTCTTTGAATATTTTTGTTTTTAATCTCGTAAAGAGGTTGGTTCGCAGTACAAAACTCCGAAGTTTACATATAGCTGTGATACAATATAAATGAAACTCTACTTTGTACTTTAATTTTATGGTCAAAATACACTCAACTCTCGATTGAAGGCACCTCGGCATATGTGCGCCTTAGAATTTCTGCGAGCTCGCACTCGTGGGCGAGCGTCAAAGACGGTGAGAAGGAAGATTGCCGCCGCCTCGCATTCGTTAATGCGGGGGTCGAGGGGCCGAGAGAGAGAGAGAGAGAGAGGCGCCGAGCTCAGCGGAGTTATGCAGTTCTCCCTGACTGTTTACATCGTAGAAATTCTTGGAATGGGGTCACGGTCATCGAAACAATCCACGATACTGGACTTGAACTGGAAGTTGAGTGTATTAATAAATAGAGTGCGGATTAGCGCCACTGTGAAGTTAGCTGGCGAGCGCCACTCGGCTCTCACGCGCGAAGAACATCGGTCAGACCATAATTTGTTCTTGATAATTTCGAATTGAAAGCGTATGAAATTTGAAAAGAATGTATGAGATAATTTTGAATTGAAAACGGTTCAATTCAGAATGTTCTAGGTTAGGTAAAATTTTGAAAAAAGGACAATATTCCAAATGGAATGAAAAGGAATTGAACTTGTATCATTTCTGAATGAAAGCGTTTAAAATTGGATAATTATGAATTAAAAATTTTAAAACGGAAGCTTTTAAAATTCAAAGTATTCAAAACTGAACAATTTCTTTTTTGTATTTAAGAATCTGAAAACTGAATGATATCAGATCAAAATTCCGAAAATAAGACAATTTCAGAATGTTGAAAATTGAATTTTTTCTGATAAGAATTTTGAAAAATAGATCATTTGAAATTCAAAGGAATTAAAATTGTATTATTTGTAATTGAGAGCAGTCAAAATTGAATAATTTAAAAATGAAAACTTTTGAATTTTAATGAATTTAAATTCGAAGCGATTAAAATTTGACAATTGGAAATTGAAGACTACATTGAATGTTTCAAAGTTAAAGCTTCTGATATTCTAGAAATCTAAATTTTCATTGAATTCAAGAAATTATAATTTAACATAAAAGATTAGACAAATTTTCCTACAATCAAAAAATAAATTCACCTTTATTTTGACAGTTCAAAACTTAAAAATTTTCAAGTATGAACCTTTGGAATTGAATTATTCTTAAAAAATGTTCGGAATGAAAAGTAATTTTAAATGAAGAACATTTAAAGTGAAGAAATATATATTCCAGAAACTTTAAACTTTAACTAATCTGAACTTCATTTGAAACTAAAAAAATTGAGTCGCGAAGAATTGTGATATTCAAACTTTTTTATACTCAAACCCTCAAAAATTTCTATTACTTTAAGTGAATTTAAATTGTTTGGAAATGAACAATTTTCAAATTGTCAATTATACTCTTCTAAATTCAACCGTTTGTATTTTAATCGCAAAATTTAAACTACTTAAATTACTTTGAATAAATTTATATCGTTTGGAAATCAACAGTTTTTAAATTTTCAATTATACTTTTCGAAATTCAACCATTTCAATTTTAATCCCAAAATTTAAACTAAGCCAAAAAATGTATTCAATTTCTCTGAAAGTCACATAATACTACATGCTTTGATACTTATCAATAATATATTCATCATGTTTAAAATATCTATAATTTAAATTTTTAATTATTGTTTTGAATGCGCATTTCTAGAAAAGCTTAATCTTTGAGGCCTTGAGACGGAAGTTTTTTGTTTTAAATGCTTAAATTTGAAAATATTTGGTTTGAAATTTCTTAATTTTTTAATCTTTTTAATTTTAATGAATTTGAATACGAAGCGATTGAAATTTGACTATTTGAAATTGAAAACTAAACTGAATGTTTCAAAGTCAAAGCTTCTAATATTCTAGATATCTAAATTTTTATTGGAATTAAAAAATCATGATTTAACATAAAAATTGATTAGACAAATTTTTCTAAAGTCAAAAAATAAATTCACCTTCATTTTCACAGTTCAAAGTAGAAAAATGTTCAATTATAAACCTTTGAAATAGAATTATTCTGAAAAAAAGTTCGAAATAAAAAGTAATTTCGAATGGGAAACATTAAAATAAAAAAATCTGTACTTCATAACCTTTCAACTTAAACAAATTCTAACTTCATTCAAAACTGAAAAAAAATTTAGTCGCGAAGAACTGTTATATTAAAACTTTTTTCTACTCAAATCCTTGAAAAATTCTATTACTCTGAGTAAAATTAAATGTTTAGGAATGAGCAATTTTCAAATTGTCAATTATACGATCATCTTTAAAATATCTATAATTCAAATTTTAAGTTATAATTTTGAATGCGCATTTCTAAACAGTTTAATCTTTGAGGTCTTAAAACTGAAGTTTTTTTGCTTCAAATTATTAAATTTGAAAATGTTTGTTTAAACAATTCTTGATTGTTGAATCTTTTAAATTTCAATGAATTTAAATTCAAATCGATTAAAATTTGACAATTTCAAATTGAAAACTAAATTTAAGGTTTCAAAGTTAAAGCTTCTGATATTCTGAAAATCTAAAATTTATTAAATTAAAAAAATTATGATTTAGCACAAAAATGGATCAGACAAATTTTTCAGAATCAAAAATGAATTCTCCTTAATTTTCACTGTTTGATGTGGAAAAATTTTGAATGATAAACCTTTAAATTTAAATCATTTTGAAAAAACGTTTGAAATAAAAAGTAATTTTAAACGAGAACATTGAAAATAAAAAAATGTTCACTCCAGAACCTTTGAACTTAAACAAATTCGAACTTTATTTGAAACTAAGAAGAAAATTAGTCGCGGAGACTTGTGATATTTAAACTTTTTTCTACTCAAACCCTTAAAAATTTCTATTACTTTAAGTAAATTTAAATCGTTCAGGAATGAAAAATTTTTAAATTGTCAATTATACTTTCCTAAATTTAATCATTTGAATTTTAATCTCAAAATCTAAACTACTTAAATAACTTTGAACAAATTTAAGTTGTTTAGTTTAATCCCAAAATTTAACTTAGTAAAAAAATCTATCCAATCACTTTGAAAGTTACATGATACTACATGATATGATACTGAATAATAATATATTTATAATCTTCAAAACATCTATCATTTAAATTTTTGATTATATTTTTGAATGCGCATTTTTGAAACAGTATAATCTTTGAAGCCCTGAAACTGAAGTTTTTTATTTGCTTTAAATAATTAGCTTTGAAAATATTTGATTTGAACTTTCTTAATTTTTGAAGCATTCGAATTTTACACTGTCATAAGTTCAAATACAAATTTAAAAATGTCATTACAATTTCAATCTGGAATATTTCTAAATTGCAAAATTACATAATAGCAGCTTTGATAGTCAACTTTTAATTAATTAATTTTAGATTTTAATATTTTAAATAGTTTAGTTTCAATTTTAAACATACAAAATTTTCTGGTTTTTTAAATTCTTCGAAATGGTAGAGTACCAAATTGACAGACTTGATAGTTGCACATTTTTCATTTCAAAGGAATTGTGAATAAACAATTTTGAATCAAATGCCTCCAGAATGAATTTGAAACGATGAAAAATTAAGACAATAATTTATCAAATGCAAGCCTTAAAAATGAGCAGATTTTAGAACCAGGCATTGAATATCGA
>JAUMHM010000031.1:9998428-10014171 GCA_032362435.1 Melikaiella ostensackeni
AACGCCTTGTTGTCAATGAAAGTTAATCATCCTGACTTTGTGATGCATTGTATGCAAGTATTACATGTTCCGGTCTCGAATGTTGACTCTGAGAGTGGCTTCAGTGCCTATAGTGACATCCTTATTCCAAATCGGAATAGACTCTCTCCTGCAAATGTTGAAGTTGCGTTGTGTACGTACTTTGGAAGTGATATGGAATCGTCCAATCAATAATATGGATTATTTTAAAGATATCGTTGATGAAGGTTCTGTTTTTGATTATCCCATTCGTATTCAAGTATTATTGATTTACGTCTCAGATGCCTGATGATTGATCTCGAAAAAATTAACACTAATATAATGAGATGAACCTTGTGTTGTTTAATGTGACTAATGTGAGTGAACAGTTGAACTGTAAAATTGTTACTTATTTGAGATTTGTAAACAGAAGTTGATTTGTTTTTAAGAGTAAATAATTTCACTATAATATTTGCTTATTCTTTCCCTGTTGTTTAAAATGTATTCTGCCAACTTGTAATGCATAATAATGTATAGACCTGTATTTTTGAACGCATAATGCGTGCATAATTTTAGAATTTCACCACATAATCACCGCATAAAAGACTCGAATTTTGGCGCATAATTCGGCATTCTCGAATGCATAAAGTTCACATCCCTAACCATAAGCTATCTTCTAACCTCAAAATCAAACAAATTTTGAAAGAATTTTAATTCTAATTCACTATATGTATATGTGACCGTCCGCGAAGAAAGGGACAAAACGCCCAGGAGCTGCGTTTTACAGGAGGAGTGATTGAAGAGGTGGTCCAGCACAGGAACTCCATAAGTCTTACTTAAGGCCTTACCTTGCTCTTTAATAACCATTCGAATTTTGCAGATAAAAGAATAACTTTTTCATGATGAAAGAGCAAATAAAAAGCTATTGATTGTCCCTAAAAAAACTATTGATTGTCTCTAAAAAAAACTGTTGATTTATATGTGATCATCCCTTTGCGGATGATCACATACTATATAAAGGAAGGGAAAATATTTCCAAGTGACGAAATTGTGCAACCAATTAAACAGTACGTCTTAACTGACTTCGAGTATAATTCTGTAAAAACATTTGTTTTCATCGCTTCACCACCTTTATCAAACAGTAACTGAAATCACTGCGCATGATCAAACTCTTCTTCGTATACGAATTGAAATTTCGAGTGTCATATACCCACTCGTTGCATTTCGTACGAAATTTTTTGTGTACGAACCGTCGGTGAGTATTCGAGAATAGAGTTGATTGAAAGTCATTCGGATGTAACTAGATTCGTATACGGAAAAAAAACTTGAGAATAGATCCCTTGGCTTGCAAAAATGCGATGAAGACAATTATACTGTCAGTGACTTTTTTGCCCATCTTCAACACTCTTTCCCGTTCTTTTCGACGAAGTATTTTTACTGGTTCACTCAATAAACTTATTACTGCTACAAACGGATGTATTATGACAGCCATATACACAAAAGTGAACTTTGCTTTTTGGATCTTTTTTCCTTCAACTCTATAATGTAACAATGTTTTCAAGCAAACAACTTATATTTTTGCAACACCCATCTCTCAAGTTGCACTTTATGTTGCTCTAAATAATGCGTGAAGTGATTCTTCTAACAACCGTGACGCCACAGTGTGTGAAGCAGTTACTTCACACACTGGCGGCCATTATTGCGCATCCGCACATAGAAAAACCAAATTCACACATTGGTTGCGAATCATGAAATCGTAAATTCGGTGTAGCCCTCTGACAGAGCAGCATTCCCTTTAGTCTGAAAGCGACACAGGCCAGGCGCGCCTGTCACTATTTGGAGCAGCCTTTGGCGTGCAACTTTCTCGGTCGGGTGTTGCAAAAAATAGTGTGGGATACACGTGCGTACCAGATTTATTGTTATTAGTATTGTTGTTGGGGTTGAGACCAAAAGAACCCCTGACGCTTGGGTAATCCCGTTGTGTCCCCTTTTAGGCCTGTTAGGACCCTTGACTTCATTTCTACCGAGCTTGCGTTATTCCGCAGCTCGTTTAAACTTTAAATTTAAACCCATAAATGTTTTGGCCTTTCTGCAGCCAGTGGCCTTATTCTTATCTTATCATAAGTGCGATTTGAGCGCCTGCAAACGATCCCTCAAACAGTATTTATAGGCCTAGGTCTTTAAACAGTATACTTAGGATCCTAGGCTTATAAAATAAGGACGTACTGTGATCTGATTGGCTAACGAACAGCCGTAGCACACTTTATCTGACGCTGCGCGATTTACATTCTCGCCGTATCATGGCGCTGTTTACACACCACGTGACAGCTTAGTAGTTGACAATAGTCTTTCGAAGAAGGTTATGAGATCCTAAAATTGCACTTATGATTGCCTTGTCATAAAAAGTATTGTATGATACATGGCCCTTGTGTGGACATTTTTTCGCGTGTGATTGAAATTTGCAATACTCGCCAGAGCCCTCGGCTACTCCTCGGGCTCTGGCGCGTATTACAACTTCACACGAGGAAAAAGTTTCCCTTAGGGTCGTTGTATCATAAATAACTATTTCAGAAATCTGCTCCGTGAAATTGATGCTGACTTGTATTAGCTTTTATTTTAAAAAAAAATTTAATCGGATAAGTATTGTCTTCTGAAAATCAATTTGTCCACACACGTTTTTTTGCCCCTTTTGTGGGGCAGTGGGGTGAAATCAAAAAACGAGGTTTAATACAACTTTTAGAACGTAATTCTGCACCGATTTTCAACTTTTTTAAAATTCAGGATTGAATTCTTCACAAATTGGTGAGAGCCGATTTTTGATTTATTTGTTTGTTTAATTTCTATGTTAATGCAAATAGCGAAAAAATGTCGATTTTTTTAATTTCATTTTTTATCTCCTAGAACAAAATTTTCTTATACTTGTCGTCGCTTTTATTCAATGCACAGAGGTATAAGAAAGTAAAAAAAAATGCTTAACTTATGAAGTTAATTGTTATCAACAAATTGTATTAACAAATAATCGACATTAGGGATTATTCGTTTTCAGTGTATATTCCTGCTCTGAAATTACTCGCTTTCATCGTTAGGATGATACGTGGTCATTAAAATTTAAGATCTCTTCTTATTAATTAAATTTTAAAACATATTATATAGACAAATGTACATCGCAGACATTTATAGGCAGAAGGGAATTGTTTCTTCTTTTAGTCTTATTGGATACACTGAAAGTCTCTAATAGGTCAGTCTGCTGTATGTCATTGGGAGAATTTCGTTCCAGGACGAGGGAACGAAGGTATACAGAGAGCGCGGCACTCTGAAGCCAGCATACTTGTCTAGTATCGCACTAACAAAGCCGGCTGTATCACAAGCGCATAATTTCGTCAGTTTGCACGGTCCGCACTTCGCTTCATTCGCTTTCAGTGTTCACGTTATGTGTAACAAAAATATCGCAGGAAAACAAGAGGCAGCGTTTATCCGTCAAAGCAAACAAACCTTCAAAGAAATTTAATAAATATTTTTCACTGCGAAAGAAAATCACATAGAAATGGTTCATGCTGCCCTGATTGTTGACATTCGAGTCGGTCGGTTTCATGTCCAAGGCCATTTTAGGCGAGAACCAAAGTCGGTATTAAATTGGAATTTCAGTGTATTACCAATGATGCTTCCTGGAACAATTTTGCCATTCATCAATATTTGTTTATTTTATAGAGTAATTATATAAATAAATGCACATTTTAGGCGTTTTCAGGCGAAAAGAAATCATTTTTTCCTCTGATTTTGTTGAAATTATATTGCCAATGATGTTTTCTGGAAAAAATTTGCCATTCATCGCTAATTGCTTATTTTATAAACAAATTATATAAAAAAATGTAAATTGTAGACATTTATAGTAAGAAAAAATAGTATTTTCTACCGCTCTTGTTGAAATGATGTTGCCAATAATGTTTTCTGATGAAATTTTTACTTTAATTACTATCTGTTGATTTTGTAAACAAATTATGTAAACAAATGCACATTCTAGGCGTTTATAGGCTGAGAAAAAAAATCATTCTTTCTTTTAGTCTTGTTAAAATTATATTGTAAATGATGTTCTTTGACGAATTTTTGTGATAAAACGGAATTTGTAAAATGTAAACAAATGTACATTGTAGGCATCTATAAGCAGATAGAATATTTTCTTTCTGTTTGAAAATGACTAAAATTTGTATACGTTTACATAATTTGTTATACATTTAGTAAATTCATTTTGTAACGAAAGTGTAAAAATTAAATCTAGCCCGGGGAGTCGAAACCTTGGCCGCCGGCTCGAAGCCCGATGCGCTACCATACGCTAACCACGGAGTCAGTGATGAGTTCCAGTCACCTGCTGCCGTACCGCTAACACTCTAAGTCAGTTTTCGGGGTGGACAGATGGAAGCTATGTGACGTGTACCATGTACCATGTTACACCAACTAAAATAAACGCTCTCTTTTTGCCTATAAGCGCCTACAATTTACATTTGTTCATATAATTTGTTTTCAAAATGAACAAATAGTAAAAAAAAGGCAAAATATTTTCAAGAAACATCATTGGAAATATAATGTCAACAACGCCACAAGAAGAAGCGATTTCTTTTTACCTGAAAACGACTAAAATGTGCATTTGCTCACATAATTTGTTTATAAAATGAACCAATAGTGGTGAATAACAAAATTTCTTTAGAAAAAAATCGTTGTCTATATAATTTCAACAAGATCAGAAGAAAAGACGATTTTTTTTGGCTGAAAACGCCTAAAACGTGCCTTTGTTTATATAATTTGTTCATAAAATAAACAAATAGTATTTGGATGTTGATGGTAAATTGTCATAAACAAATAGTGATGAATAACAAAATTTCTTCAAAACATTATTCGCAATATAATTTAAAAAATATTAAAAGAAAAAAACGACTTCTTTCTGTCTCTAAATGTCCGCAATGTACATTTGTTTATCAAATTAATTAATAAAATTAGATCGTAAATTTTCATGGCCACTTACCGTCTTAACGATAAAAGCAAGCAATTTCAGAGCAGGAATATAATTTGAAAACAAGTAATCCCATATGTCGATTATTTGTTAATACAATTTGTTTATAACAATTAATTTCACAAGTCAACAATTTTTAAGGAAACCTCTGTGCATTGAATCCAAGCGACAGCAAGTATAGGAAAAAATTTTTCTAAGAGATAAAAAATCAAATTAAAAAAAACGACATTTTTTTGGTATTTGCATTGATATAAAAATGAAATAAACGAAAAAATCGAAAATCACAGAGGAAATTTTTGAAAAACTTCTTTATTATTCTTTAATTTAACAACAAAAATGGCAACTTTTTTTTTTACTTTTGAAGAGAACCGTTTTTTGATAAATTCTTGGATTCATTTCAAGATACCTTGAATCAGTGAAGTCACTATCCCAAAAAGTTATCCAGGAGGTACGCAGATTTTTTTAATTTATTGAATTTGTTATAAAAAAAGTAAGTGCATGAAAATTGCTTCGTGGGGATTGCTGCGATTCTCACTAGATTCGTGGTAAATCTGAAAAATTCAGAGACTGAAAGAGTTTTTATATTGAATTAATGCAAGTTATTAAATAATTTGTTATTTTATAAAAAAAATTGATAAATTATTAACATCAGGTATTTATGATGGAATACATCAAGTTTTTCCTACGGAATCGACCAAAAATTACTCGGTAATGACACGTAGTTATCATAATTCGTCACCGACTAACAATTGATGATTGTTTAAATAAACTTAATTAACAAATACACTATTGGGCTATTTGTTGACGTACAAACTTGGTTCTTTCAACGCAGTGAAAAGTAAATAACTAATCTCTAAACTTTTAAGTAGATTTAGATGTCAATAAACAATTATTATTATTAATAACAGTTTTTCGAACAAATTTTATCATCTTATGCATTTATAAACTAAAATTCTGCCTTTTTTCGAGGAATTAACCGCAAATTATTTAGCAATGATTCCTTACTATCAGTTGCTAACGATTATCTTATGGAATTTACTGACAGATACATGAGACGAGATAGATTTGTCTGTGACATTGTTAATAACAACAACAATAATTGATCTATATCCAAGTATATAAAAAATGTTTGAAAATTAGTTATTAACTACGTTAAAAAAAAACAAAGTTTAAATGTTGAAAATAGCCAAATAATGCATTTGTTAATTAAGTTTGTTTAAAAAAAATAGCACTTACCGTCTTGTCGACGATTGAGAGACTATGATAACAATGAGTCATTGCTAAGAAATTGTTAGTAAATTCCACAAGAAAAACGGAATTCTTAGCTTACAAATGCATGAGCCGAGACATTTTTTTTATTACATTCTTGAGGCCATGTGATACTAACCTCAAAGTAATTTTCTGACATATTTTTCGCAACATGTCACGTCCATATGAATTGAGATATTGATTTGAAAATTTAGGAAATTAAATAAAAGGCACTAAGGAACGTTTGTATGGTTCTGAGCTTTTGAAATTACAAAAAAATTTAGTTTGGAAAATTGTTCAGATTTTTTTTTGTATTTTCAGAAATTTAGGACCATACAAACGTTCCTTAGTGCCGCTCATTTCATTTCCCAAATTTTCAACTCGATATTTCCATTCGTATGGACGTGAGTTGTTGCGAAAAATATGTCGAAAATATACTTTGATAACAATCAATTATTGTTGTTGTTACTAACAATGTTACAAACAAATGTTTCTCGTCTCATGCATTTGAAAATTAAATTTCGCTTTTCTTCTCGAATTTACTGACAGTTACATGAGACGAGATAAATTTAATAATTGATCGTTTTCCAAGTGTCTAAAAAATATTCAAAAATTAGATACTAACAGCTTATTACGTTAAAAAAAAACAAAGTTTGAATGTTGGAAAATAGACAAATAATGCATTTGTCAAATAATTTAGTTCAAACAATCATCAAGTTATCGATTGATAATTAGGAGTCACTGCTAAATAATTGGCTGTCAATTTCTCGAAGAAAAGTGGAATTTTTTGTTTATAAATACATAAGATGATACAAATTTGGTTAAAAATTGCTATTAACAATAATAATTATTGATTGTCATTGAAATGTCCTCAAAAGTTTAGACATTATTTATTTACATTTGATTACGATGAAAGAACCATGTTTGTACGTCGAAAAATAGGCCAGTACTGCATTTGTGAATTAAGTTTATTTAAACAATTATAAATTGTTATTGGCCAGCTAAATATGATGAGTAGGTGTATATTTTACAAAATAACGTAGATTTAATAGAAATTCAGCATACTTTGAGGATAGTTAAAAATCTTGGATTTTGTTCTGGGCACCAACCTCCTTAAAGTTCACTGAAATTATCCTATTAAAAATTCAGTTTTAAAACTTATTTTGTTTCGAGAATTTTAAATCGAACATTTTTTACCTTTAGGTCGAAACTTGAATTTACCTGATAAAAAACAACTGAAACGCGCATCTGTGGCTCCTTTAGATCCAGCTCTAGTGGAATGCGAAGTCGAAGTCAAAATAGCAGATCTGGGTAACGCGTGTTGGGTCTACAAAAAATTCACAGAGGACATTCAAACGAGACAGTACCGATCGCTCGAAGTGTTATTAGGCGCTGGATACAACACGTCTGCGGACATCTGGTCAACGGCTTGTATGGCTTTTGAACTTGCGACCGGCGACTATCTCTTTGAACCTCACAGTGGAGAAGACTATTGCAGGTGAATATTTTTCTTGTTAATTTTAATGTTTTTTCCCAGGAGTTAAAACACGAATATTGAATATGCATTAGGAATTCTGCTGTCAAACCACAAATTCTCCATGCCTTGTATGGGTGAAAATCGAAAAGTTGACAATATCATGTCTCTGGAATATTATATATGTATACGCTAGTGTTTAGAGGAATAATTTGATTAATTACAGGTTTTTATTATGCTTGTTTTCTGCAATAATATCCTATGTGCTAATAATTTTTTTTTACGCCAGGATTATGTTTAGGAATCCTGGACTGAGAACTTTAGAAACCGGGATTCAAGGTGAACATTCTTAGCCCTTTCCGCTACCTTCCAGGACTGAGTCCTAAAATGCTCCAGCCCTATTCCAAGTGCCACTAAGTGCAGCACTCCATTTCTGGGTGGTGCGCTGGGCGCTGACTACTCTTCCAGAAAAATTTATCGTGAACCTGATTTCCCCGAAATACAAGACTCAGTTCCTTTTTTCGAATCTCATTTTGTTCCGTGTGTCAGAATAAATTCGATTAAATTTGAGTACCTAAATGTCATCCGTTAACATGACCCTCATATTATTTCAAAGAACCCCGCGCAAAATGATTTTTTCGATTTGATGAAACAGCATCATAATTTTTAAGAACTTGTTGGGGTATCGTAGCATCACTTTCATGTGGATCTTTACTCATTTTTATCGAAATTTTCTATTACATTCATAAAATAATTGAAGAGTGACTCGGATAATTGTTGTAACCAATCATCCCGTCAGATGGCGTTGGTTGTACTGTTTGAGTCATTCGGACGATTGTTGTTACCAATTATCCCGTCTGATAGAGTTTGTTATACTGTTTGAGTCATATTCTCGTCTCGATCTCAAACGCAAGAGAGTAGAAAGAGATGCCATGATCAAAACAAAAACTATGCGTCTTATAAAAAAATAATCTGAAGCAAATCTGTAGATCTTTGTGAGATGAACAATTCTGCTTCTTAATATTTTTTTCTTATCTCTCATAGTTTGACGTGATGTGAATAATTTTGCTTTTTAACATTTTTTTCGTATCTCGCATAGTTTGGCCATAAAATTGAATTTTTAAAAAAGTATTTTCGATAGATGAAACCATAACCGTTGGTCAAAAATAGCTGGTTAACGAACTCGCCCTTTTTTTAGGTCATAAAAAATTTTGCCAAAGCTCAATCCAATCTGATCATTCTTTCGAAAGTGGAGATTTGATGAAAACTGACGAAGTCAAATTTTACATAAAACTAATACCTTCTCATATAGAATAAGAATGTAAAAAGTCACTTATGAGAAATACGCAGTACATATACAAACAGTTAATTGGTTGGTCCAAATCGGGTGGGATGGGCCTGTATTTTGAATCCTGTGATAACCGTGCTGGTCCAAACCACCAAAGTACAGATGTCTTCAGTTCAGCTGGGACAATTCCTCTTCAGATGATGCCTGCAGGAATGTACGGAGATAACACGTGGTTCCCAATTCTTTTTTTCGTGACCCTGATGGTAATAAAAGTTTCCCATTCACAAGGAGATCCATGAATCCATGCTAGAGTAATCTTTGAATCACGCCAGAAGTATGTTCGATCAGATTTCATGTCCATTGATAAAGTAACCTTTTCCGAGTGCTGAGCAAGTAAGACATACGAGAGCTCTAAAAAATGTTCCAAGTGTGGTATACTGAGCGTTTTAATTGGGTCTATTCTCGAGTTCACACACCGAAGGTTTACTAATTGTAAAATATTCCAGTGCTCATTTATTGAGCGTGCATAAATTGATGCACCTTGAGTATTTTCAGGAGCGCCACAGAAACCATACAATTCTATTGCAACTGGTTTGTCACACAGAATGAATTTTTGGATACTTACCATCTACAGGCGCCGAGAGGAGGTTTTTGCGAACAGTGCGGGAAAAAGCCTCCTCTCGATACCTGTAGATGGCGCGCAAAAGAGGACTTTCCATATAGATGTAACAAAAAGTAGAGTTCGGCACTTGTACCAAAGACGACAATGTTTAACACGTGTGAAGGCGCAACCTCGACTCACCTTCGGGTTCGTGGTGTGCCATGCCACTCGTACAGGCATTACCGCCTCCGCGCACTTGTATCGAAAGATACTATATATTTTATTACGTACGATGTGTATAAGATTTGACATTTCGAAATTTTGTTTACTTGTTCTAAGTAACTACTACTAAAATTCACTTCAAGTTTGTTATTTGTAATACCTTTATTTTATTTTTCCAGGGACGAGGATCACCTAGCGCACATTATAGAACTTCTCGGAGAAATTCCCCGCCGAATCGCTCTCTCTGGAAAGCATTCACGATTATTTTTCAACAAGAAAGGGGATCTGAAACACATCACTGGTCTGAAGCCTTGGGGGCTGTATGAAGTTCTTACAGAAAAGTACGACTGGTCACCTAGTGAAGCTCGAGAGTTCGCAGAGTTCCTAACACCGATGCTCGAATTCGATCCAAACACGCGAGCCACGGCAGCTGAGTGTCTAAAGCATCCGTGGCTGCAAGTCAAGTGATCGCGTTTTATTTTGTTTTAATCAGTAAATTTCTAAACTCTCTATTGTCCCAATGTAATCATAACCGAGAGTGTGATAGGAAGCAGAATCATTGGACAAATTGAAATTTATTAAGACCGCGTGCAACTTAAAGACTTTGGAAGCGATTGTCGCGAAATAATGAATTTTTGGAGTAAAGAGAGAAAGGCGTTAGACAAATAATCCTTAGAATCGTTAGTATAACTTTCAGTACACTCATATCTTGATTACCTCTTGATTACCTCCCCAAGTTTTAATGACAGACTGCTTGCTTGTTTTTAAATTAATTTCCTATGGAAATATCCTACTAAAGTTTATTTTCTATCGAGCTCGATACTCTTTCAAATCAATTTTTCACATTCCAACCTACTTTCCGCAATATCCCATTGTACTTCCTATATAACACTCTCGGCCTCTGCCAACAATTTATTTATGAATTGATTTGTTATCGATATTTTTCACGTAGCTATGATTTAAATTAAATCTTTAGTACCTTATTATTTACTCTTGTTGCTTTCTCCGTACTCGTTATCTAAGTTATACAAGCGATGTTTCAAGAGTTTAAAGGCCTTCAGACGACACAATACAATCAAAATTAATACTAGGAGTCGTCGAAGTAACAGCATTAAAAACACATTTATGCCAATGCCGCTCTTTTCTCTCGTGTGTTGATACTTTGTATAAAGATGAATATCGGTGACTCGAAACGAGCAGGAGGATGAACTTATATTTCGTTGACATTTTTAGAGACAGGTGCTGCTTTTGCACACAGACTGATACATAATACTCACGTGCGTTGAGCAGCTTTCTTATTTTAGAATCGATTTAACGAATTTCAGTATGATTGGCGATATTCAAATTTCAAATGAGAGTGAGAGCGCGACGAGCAGTCTATTTTCAAAAAATGAGCCAATCCTTCGAATCTCGAAGCAATTTTCGACTATCATCTGTTTTTGTAAAAAGTGAGAAACTAAGACCCAGTCTTTTAAAAAACGTTTGGTCGAAACAATGAGCCTTGATAATGATCCATTACCAGAAGAAAAATATAACTTATTCACAAGTTGAAAGCGCGTTTTGCTTTAAATGCCAATCGATCAGCTTTCTGGACAAACATCGCCGTTTTATTTCGTAATGAAAAAGATAAGGAGATAGAGTTTATAGATAACATAATTCGTAGGACCATTGAAATGCGTTGTGTCAACATAACGTCTCGTTTAATTTCACAACTCCCAAAACGCCTCCTGAGAAGATAAAACGAAGAAATTATTTGAGACAACTGTTCCCACATTGCAAAGTCAACTACTAGAAATATTTAACAAGTAGTATTTAACTGGCGGAAAATCGTGATTCTGTACGTTAAATTGCTCTCCCAGATTACAATCGTTTAACGATTAACCTCGCATTCTCTCATCGTATTCGAGTTAATGAACTTTGCAAAAATAGTACTATGAAAGATAGAATCTTATGAAATTTGTACAGTGAATACTTTAAATTACGTAAAATTAGTTGGTAACGATATTGTTTCATGCGGTCCATGAAATCTATTGCGTTTAGTCAAATAAAACGGATAAGTGCTATTTGGCACCACTAAACCAATAATCTTGGGTCGATTGAGTCAATGAACTTCTCCACTCCTCAGATTCCTTCATCAGTTTAATTATTGGCGATTGAAGAATCGCGTGTAATCAAATTAACAATGATTTTAAATAATGATTTCCGATTGTACTGTGCTTTTGATATATTTTTTAAGGGTCTTGGATCGGATTGTCGAAAATGTTGGTAAAATAGTTCTGGAGAGAAAGCACCCTTTTTCGTTTAGAGTAGCTTTCCTATATTTTTTGAAAGAAAATGATTGCCACCAACATTTTTGCAACTATCAGAACCGTCATGGCCAAAGTATGATCATGATTTCAGTTTTTAAAGAAATATGGGAATGTGAAAAACAAATAGTTGTTTGATATTTGAAAGAAATCTCTGAAAAAGTTTAATTTCTAAATTTTAACTCCGTATTCTAATGTTCAGGCAGTAATCTAGGTGGTCGCTGTAACTGGAAATGACTGGAGTTTTTTTGAGACCGGAAAAGGGCGGGAAATGACAGTGAATTTATTTTTTGACTAGGTTTTTTTAAAAATTTTTACTAGAAAATTTTTTCCAATCACTTCAAATGTCACTAACTTGTGGTAGATTGCATGTTGCACGTCGGCAACTTCTGCACGCTAAATGGATATCTCCTTCTATACCCCATAAGGTGGAAAAAGAAGTCCGATTGACTATTCTCTGCTTTACCGATGAAGTTCACAGGAAGTGATGCGAAATGTCAGTCGGAATTGAATACATGGGATTGGCAACCTCCCACCTCATATCTGCTCGATATCGCATGCAAATTTGCAATTTTGAATGAGTTAGATTTTTAATTCTTTTGAGTTTGAAAAATTCAATTTGTAACATTTTCAAGTATTAAATTATTCAGTTTAGAATGCGTGATTCTAAAGTCCTTTACTTTTAAAAATTTTAATTTTTTAGTCTTAATTTCTTATCCTTCATTTTAAAGTTAAACACATTTTTAATAAAGTTTTAAAGGCTTGAACAATAAAAAATTATAAGTATTTGAAATTTAAGAAGTTTCATGATAAAACGTTTCTAGTCAATCAACTACAAACTTATATTTGAAAAAATGAACTATAATATTTAAAGGTATATACTCGTATGATGGTATAAATAGGGACCAGAAGAACGAAACCTTATTTATACCATCATATACACTTTTTACACACTGGTCGATACCCAAGTCAACCTCGAGTAAAATTATAATATTTAAAATTGCATAATAATTTGCTGTGGAAACCTTTAAAAATGAACAATTCTAAATCTGTTGAAAATTAAATAATTTTAAAATTGAAATGTTAAAATTTGCTCTTGTTCAAATTTATACTATTTCAAATAAAAAACCTTAGAGTTAAAAAATTGCAAATTTTTGACTGAAGCTTGATATTGGGTGCATCAAAATTATTTTTTTCATTATCTTTAAAATTTCTACTATTCCAATCATAAAGTACCCCGCACATTCCTTTTGGAAATTGGGTTTTGATTAGATTGGCCCAATTTAATGGGTATATTTTGTCGAGGGGTTGCTAACTCATAAAGTCAGGTGCACACTTTTAATGAAATCTCCTGAAATACCTGAAATCTGCTGAAATATCTGAAGTCACTTTAAGTCATTTGAATTCTGCTGGAGTCACTTGAATTCCACTGAAGTCAGTGAATTATTCTGAAATTTCTGCAGTCACTTGAAGTCACTTGAAATATCTGAGGTCATTTGAATCGATAAAAAAATCGATACACAGAACAAAAGATATCATCCGATCAAACTAGAATTTGGAGGACCTACTACTGTTGGGAAAATACAACTTTTGCCCACTATTAGAATCCGCTACTCGAAAAAAGTGTTTTTTTTTCGGCCCACTCTGATAGACGCTTTCTAAAATTAATAAAGTCTCGGAAATTTAGTGAAATCTACTGAAGTCAGTGAATTCTCCGAAAAATTACTGAAATCTTTTAAAATCTCCATAAGTCACTGAAATCTCTTGAAATATCTGGAGTCAGTTGAAATCACTTGAATTCATTTAAAACCGCTTGAATTCTTCTGAAGTCATTTGAAATTCACATGAAGTCACTTGAAATCACTGAAATTTTCTTGAAATCTCCTTGAGTCAGTGAAATCTTTTGAAGTCATTTTGTAATACTACAACATATATAAAACTGGGCAAATTCGACCGAAACCCAATTTTTTTAAGGAACGTGCGGAGTCCTTTTCAAATTTTCGAAATTTTGATTTTAAAATGTGGAATTTATTAAATTCTCAAGTTTAAAATTGTGCAGCTTAGAATACCTAATTTTAAAGCTTGAATTAAGAAAAATTTTTTAAAAGTATCTTCATTTTTAATTGCTAAATCTAAAACGTTTGATATCTAAATGCACAATTTTTCATACTTGATTTCGAAATTTTTAACATGAGACATTTAACTTAAAATTGTACAAATTTTCAGATTCGCAATTGAATAAAAACTTTACTATTTTAAAAATTTCGAAGATGAAAATCTTGTTCTATTGAATAAAAATATTAACTCAGTCAAGAGAAAAAAATCATAAAAATTGCAGTTGGCATAAGAAAAGAAAATTCTGATAGCGCAATTTTTATAAGACGAAAAATAGCGTGCTACACGCTCGGTTTTTGTACTCGAATGAAGCATGTACATATGTCCAAAACGCGAAATTTTCTATATTATGTTGAATTCTATTATATTAAATGTACGTTATATTAATTTCTGTACCTAGGTCTGGGACTCCTGTTTTAGACGAAAAATTTTACCGTTTAAACATTTTATTGTATCCTGCCATTTTTCCATAAAAAAATTTTTCCATTTAAAATTTTTTACATCCGACTATTTGTACCGAAATTTCGGTAGAAATAGCCCCTTTTTCAGATCCCGCTATTCTTATCGAAAAAATCCGACTATTCGAATCGAAATTTCGGTATACGTAGATACGGTCTTTTGACCTTCTATTTTTTACTTTTGAAAATTAAAAAAAAATGATTTAAAGTTTTAATTATATAAAAGTAATTTTATGTAAAATGCTGAGTAAGAAAAGTCGAATGAAAATATGGCATAGAATAAAAAACCTTCCTTTTCCTTGTAATGTCGATTAGTGCAATAAGAACCTTTGCAGTGTCCACAGTTATTATTTTAGGATTTTTTTTCAGACTTTTTTACTTCGCCCTTTATAAAAAATAGTATTTGTATAATTAAAGTTTGATTTTTTTGGGGAGAAGATGTGGAACCAACGGGAAGGATTTTTTTATGAAATAAAACGAGTTTTAAAAATTGTATGAATTTTATGAATGATTATTGAATGTTTGAAGTTGAAATTGTTGAATTTGAAATGACGTGGAATGTTTTTTCTTACATTTTAGCGGCCACCTTGATTTGAGTGATTATTAGTAACAGTTTTTGGTCAAACTGAAATTAATTTTAGAATTGATGAAATTCTATCCAATTTTTGAGCCTATCTCTTAAAAATGGTAGAATTGTAAATCTAAAAGCACAATAAAGTCGCTAAATCGGTTTCCCAATATATTTTTGTCGACGCTGTTCTCGTGTAGATCGCAAATTTTTAAAAAAACTATGGTAAACTATAAAATAACATAGAAATATTACAAAATACTGCTTGAAGCTGTGACACCTAGGACAACGAAAAAGTAATATCAGAGACATGTACAAATGTCCAAATTTTTGATGCTCGAGCAGATATTTGTTATTTATTACGAGGCATCTACTTATATTTTTCATGTCAATGTATGATAATTTTTCAGTATAGGTATGTAATTTGTAGGAGTAACGGATTTAAAGAAAGCGAAAACGTA
>JAUMHM010000031.1:10051584-10064813 GCA_032362435.1 Melikaiella ostensackeni
CGTTATCCCCTCTCTTGCCTACTAAGCTGGCTGAGTCCACGCGCTAAGGTCGTTGTGCAATCCGGGCGCTCAATTGATGTTTTCAAGAAGTTCTTTATAAAGTCCTAAACATTCAGCTAGCAGGTCCAGTTTCTGAATCCGCCATTTCGAATTTGTAACTTTTGACGTCAAAATTGAAATGAATTCAATAAAAATAATTTTTAAAAACAATAAACAAAGATTCTGAGCATGGACTTTTATTCGACATAAATCACAGAAATCGTTTTTAAATCGATGGGTCCTAAAAGAAAATAGGCAACTCACGGTGACGGATAGAAAGTACGTAACTCGCTGTGACGGATAGAAACTACGCAGCTCCAAAAGTATCACTTTTTCAGAAGATGATTACGAACGTACAATAAAAGTTCACAGTTTAAATTTGATAATTTCCAAAAGAAAACAGATTATTCTTTTCGTGAATTATATGAAATTTGAATTGTGAACTATTATTAAACGTCTTCTAGACCCATTGAAATGCTTCTTTTAAATGTACACAGCTGTCTAATGCATCGCAGGAAAACATTGTTTTAAATTATGAAACGGAACATGAATAAACTTATAGCACGAGCATATGGTTTTGTTGAACCAATTTTTTTAAAGTACTTAGAATCCCTGGTAAAAATTTCGGAAAGGAAATTTCGGATAGGTTTGCGTACGATTTTCTTTCAGATTTTTTCCGAGATCTGCATCAGAAACTTTCCGTTTTAATCAGAAATTTTGACGAAATTTGACTTAAAAATTCAAGTTACCGCAAATAGCTTGTCAATCAATTATAAATGAAATTAACATCGTTTTTGCTCAAAAAGTTATACTGATTTTTTATCAGAAATTTTCGGAAAGAATCAGATGCAGATCTCGGAAAGGTTCGGAGGTTCGGAATGGAGTGTAAAGGATTGGATAGCTTCAAGAAGAACTTGCTATCAGAAATTTTCACCAGGGAATTAATATCGTTTTGAATGAACGTGATAATGAGCTTTTTGGAGCAATTTATTTTATTGAGAATAAGTATCGTTTTGAACGAAAGTGATAATAAGCTCTCTGGAACTTGAAACATTTATTAAGAATAGATAAAATCGGAACAGTGCATAAATCTAATTGAATTTCCAACAAATTATCAATATTGAAATCTCATAAATTATCAACATTAAAGCAGTAAGCATATCAGTAAAAACTTAATTAATCTGTGTAATAACTTCTAATTTGCAAAAATTAGGTCCCCAATGCAATAAACATGTTGAGGTTAGGTTTTACAAAAACAGTAAGCAACTTTTCACAAACATTTACTGCAAAAATGATTGCCTCACTTTTAATGCATTCAGAAACAACATTTTTTAATTTATTTATCCATATAAATAACAATTTGCACTTAACTTATCATATTATTATTATATTTTTTATTTAGAATTCGTTGACACATGGTGACATGGCTTTGCCAGCTTTGCTTCAGCCATAATATCAGTGCTACCACACTAAAAATTTCAAAGTTCACTACATTTTCGCAAACTGAATATTTTGAAAATCCCTAGAAAGAACCCCAGATCGAACTGGGCCGGAAGTCAAATTTGTTACCGGAAGTTCCTATGCTAGCTTCACCCCTGTATCATACAATTCTGACGAAATCTTGAATTTTTTTCAGTTTTTGGTGTCTCTCAGCCTACTGCACCGTGCATGCGCGCGTTTAACTTAATTTCCAAATATCTTCGTCAAATGTCAAAGGTGGCAAATAATCTGACTTTTAACATCATAATGAACTTCTCAGAATTTTAAAACTTCAGATAGGAGGTGGAACCTCGGAGAACTTTTGATTCATAAAATGTCTATACTGTAAATTTTTTGAATGCATGAGTATAAAGTGAGGGAATTCAAAAGCAAGCTAATATTCGTATTTCTTATTTACATCGTAAAATTTATGACAACTCAAATGAGAAAAAAAATGATAATATTTAATTTCATAATCTTAAAAACAAGTTTTTTGAACCGGTTGTTTAAGAAACTGAAAAAAAAAATACATTTCTTTAATTCATAGCGCTTTAGAAAAAAGGGGATTTGTTAAAACATGATGAAATTCGGAAAAAAGTTGCTTCAACTCATCTACATTATGAAAAATAAGTTTTTCATAAAAAACTTTGAAATAGGTTTTTGGCCAGTTTTCGGTGTCTCTCAGCCCACTGTACACCATTCCTTATTTGTCTCTAGTGGCCGTCACATTGATTTTCAAAAGATTCTTCTCGTTAGCATTTGTCGTCTGAATTGAGCTAGAATCACACATGTTTCCTAATTCTTATATAATCACTGGAACACAAATTTATTTAGGTATGTATGTATTATGTACTAACGTATTTGTAAATGAGCTATTCTCTAGAAAAACCACCTAAGTCAACTTAGGTTTTAGCACAAAATGGTGAACGAAACTTTTCAAAACGTGTTTTTACAAGCCAGAATACATTTTAAAAACATTAAGCATTTACAATAGGAAGAACCACTCTTTAAAAATAAAATAAAAGCATAAAATCGAATATTGAAACTATATAACATCTTTACCGAGTAAAAATGTTAACATCGGCTTAGGTGGTTTTTCCAGAGATCGCATTATTTTTGTCTCAATTTTGGATATAGCCTCAAATTTTGCATTATCATTCATAAAATTTTCTTTTCATATCACCCACGACAAGATTTACATTTTTTACATAATTTTTACATAATCACCTAATTTTACATAATGTTTTGTAGTAATTTAAGTGAAAAAAAAAACATTTTTTCCTATGTGAAAATGTTAGACACTGAAAGTCTCTAATAAGTCTGTCTGCGATATGTCTTTCCGAGAATTTCGTTCGATGGCTAGGGGACGACGGGGTAAAGAGAGCTTGACTCTAAAGCCAGCAAACTCGTCCAGTACCGCAGTACGCACTAACGAAGCGGGCTGTATCACAAGCGCATAGTTTCGTCAGTTCACACGGTCGGCACTTCGCTTCATTCGCTTTCAGTGTTTACGTTATGTGTTACAAAAATATCGCAGGAAAGCAAGAGGCAGCGTTTATCCATCAAAACACACAAACATTTAAAGAAATTTAATCAATATTTTTTACTGCGAACGAAAATCACATAGAAATGGTTCGTGTGGCCCTGATTGTTGACACTCGAGTCCGACGGATATATGTAGCTGATAACGAATCAGAAGTAAGATTGTCAAAATTTCAAATGGCTGAGCCAATTGTAAAGCAAACCATAACATTTTTTTTGTATTTTTATCAAAATTTTTTCTGTGCTCTGTATCATTTATGTTTAATGTGTAAAAGTGCATCAAAAAAATTGTTGACTCATAACTTCAGATTATTATAAACAAATTACGTCAACCAATTTTCAGCATTACGGATTTTTCGTTTTCGAAGTATATATCTACCATGTAGATGGTTGATTTTATCGACAAGGTGATACCTGGAAACGAAAAATTTTTGTTTGAAATTATTTGTTAACTTTGTAAGCAAATTATATAAACAAATTCATCGTGAGAACATTTATAGACAAAAAGAAATCGTTCTTTCTTGTGATAGGCATTTTGCCGATAGCCGAATACCCGGGACCCCGGGCGGGTATTCGCTACGTCGGGTAGTACCCGGGTACCCGAGTAATGAACAAAAATTCGGGTACCCGGGTAACCAGGTATCCGTGAGTGTTATCGACAATGAGAAGTTACCAGTATAAACAAAATTATTAAGTATCAAAAAATGACGCCCAATTTTTACTCGTGGCAATTGTTTCTTCTTTTTGTTATAGAATATCACCCGTCACGAACAGGGTACCGGGGGCCCGAGTATCCGAATACCCGTTTGGAGTTCCTATCACTAGTTTTTTCGTTTAGTTGTCTTTAAATTATATTGACTGTGAGGTTTATTCATGAATTCTTGTCATCCGATATTATTTGTTAATGTCATAAACAAATGCTTAGTGCCAATCATTCTTCTTACAAAATTAATAAATGGATGATAAATCTTCATCTGTGACCATAACTATAAATATAATTTGCAGATAATTAAAAGAAAAAAACGATCTCCTTTTGCCTATAAATATGCTCACTATGTATTTGTTTATAAAATCAACCAGTCAGATTGAATGACAAAAATTCATCAGTGAATGTTATTATCGATTTAATTTGAAAAAAAATGAAAATAAACGATTTCTATCTGTCTATAAATGTATCGTAAACCGGGGCTAAGCGGCGCATATAGGGGAAAGCGGCGCACTCTTAATTCTGGATTTCTGAATGCTATATTTGTTTCTTGTAGGTAAAAAATATGAACACTTGCAACTGACAATTGTGAAACTTCAATTGAAAAACGTAGAAAAAGCATTATCGCGTTTTAAATACAGAATTAAGTGTGCTCCGCTTTCCCCAAAAATTCGCCGTGTAGCCCCAGTTTGCGATACTTTCTGTGCATTTGTTTGTAAAATTAACTAATAATATTAGATGACAAATTTTCATGATTAAAGTTCATCTGTTCTTTAAAGGCAATCAGCTACAATACAGAAATACAGTTTCAAAGCAAATACATAATTATGACAGTTCGTTCATAAAATTTCTTTGTAACATTTAACGTTAAAAATTAACATGTTTTTTAAAATTGATGACGAATGAAGGGGCAAATATTGTAAGCCCTTGCAATGGCCTCTGTAGGACCGCTAGAAGGCCAACAGTCAAAAAACATCCAACATCCAAAAAAGGTTGGCCAAATTCATGTTAAATACGTTTTTTGCAGCATTTTATAACAATCCGACCCTTTTTCTTGAAGTTAGTTTTTCGTTTATTTTCAAATTGGGGATCAGATTAAGATATTTTTTTGAGACACATAAAGACGGCAGCCATAGTTGGCCCCTGCGAGGGACAAGCTGGGCTTTTCCAGAGTTTACCGCCTTCGTGAGGCCTCGATAGGGCCAACAGGTAAAAATGACTAGGCTGGGCAGTTCCCATACGGAATCCAAAAAAAATTGCGAATGGTGAAAAACAACACAGCCAATTTGTAGATATTTGATAAAATATTTCGTTGACATTATCAACAATTTGAAACTGCAATATCGATGCGAAACAAATGATGCTGAAAAAATTTGAAGCTTATGCTATTGGTAAGGATTCCAATTTAAGGTAAAATCACCAATAGCTGAACCTATTAGACGAAGTGGTTCGATTTTTGCCATTTATTGTTTATAACGAAACACGGAATCAATAATTGTACCAATAATATAAAAGTACGTACACTCTACTTCAAAACGATGTACCCAAAGTTGTTTAAAATTGATTGAATTTATGAAAATTATTCAAAATTCAAAAAAGTGCTTTGCAGCTAATTGCCAAACGGGAAAAGTGAAATGATCCAATAGCCGAACGTCACTGCACTAATAACCGAACGAGAGAATATATTTCAGTTATTATTGATGTGATCATTTTAAGTAATTTAGGTACAAATCATATCAATAGGCAACAAGAAAAAAGCTTTCAGGAACTAAAACCAATAAAATACTTACCACATCTCTTGGAAAACATTAAAAAATTTGCACTTGGTCTTGTGAACAAACTTACATTCGAAAACTAGCGCAAAAACAAAAACCGATCGATGACACTTCGAAGCACGTTCGGTTATTAGGCAGATCGAATATTTCTCGTACTAATAACCGATTTTGAAATATTTCACAGAAAATATTGTTTTTTTTTTTTCATTTTGAAACGTGACATTATACGTATTGAAGATTCAACTTTATTTCTGCACGCATTAATATGTCAAAAAAAGGTAAATAAAAATGTTCTTGGCTTAACAAAGGCGACGCGTTTCTTAGGTTTTAGAGAAGATTTCGCTTCATTTTGATCTACCTGTATCTCATACATCAGTAAAGAAATATGATGAGATGAAGAGCGATTAACCCAACATCGGCAAATGTTTCTCGACCAAGTGATCATAAAGGAAATAAAAATAAAATTTCTAAAGGACGTAGTAAACTACTTGAAGACAAAATCCTTTAACTAATTTTAAATAATCTGAGTGTTCTTGTGATTAGTGAGTTAGACATTTGATAAAGATAAGAAATGGATAATTTATTCTCGCTTCACTGGATGACTGGGACATAAGAACAAAGAGATAAGTCAGCAGAGAGACAGAGAGAGAGAGGGATGGTAGGAGGGAGGAGAGAGAGAAAGAATAATGCAATTGGTTTCAGAATCGATCTCCCCAGATACAATAACGCTTTTTGATAGTTTTATTAAATTTTCATTAAAAAAAAAGTATTGAAGATCAACACATATACAAAAAATATAAATAGTATCCTAATAATTAATTTTAATTTCATATCTACATTTTCCAATCAATATAAAGCATAAAACCAGCATTTTCAACCGTACTTACCGATCAAATTTCCCTGATGAGGGGTTCTAAAATCTAAATGACTTCGAAAAATGTTGGTTCCTAGTAGTATAAAAAAGACAGAGAAAGAGTAAGGAAACGAGTTGACTCTTTTTCTCCCTCTCATTTCCTTTGTTATTTAATTGTCTCTAATGAGCCTATCACACTGACTTTTGGAGACTTATGTACTTTTCTGGTTGAAGAACTTTTTGTGCAATTTCAGTCGCACAAGATAGCATTGTTTGAGTTTATATACTTAAATTTTTTTTCAAATAACATCAGAGTTTGTGAATCTCATAAAAGGATTTGTAACTGTAGCAGCATCATCTTGCATGCCCTAAAAAACTTTTTGGGCTAGTTAACAAGTATTTTGAAAAAATAAGGGTGCAATAATAAACAAATTTATTGAAAATAATGCTTTGCGAAAGAACACTATTGCTTTGAAATAATATAAAATTGAATCATGGAATAAACACACTGATATATTCATGTTATATGAAAATATTTATTAAAATACAAGACATATGTTGGCAAGATGAAAAATGATTTTCGTGGTACCCCCTCCCCCTCTCCACGGTTGACAGTGAATTTCACAACCCGAAATTAGTTGCGCCGCCGGCCTTGATTCCAAAAGTTTTTGAATATATCAAGAAACTGAATAAGTCAAAATTTTGTGGTATCTGTAACTGTCGGTAACGGAATCTGTAACCGGAACCTCCCTGCCTTTGACAGCATTAAGCAGCATTAATTGCCATTAAGAGCACTTATTCAAATGGAATAATTTTACATTTTTTTCGTTAATTCTGACAAAAATGAAGGATCATTTTAACACAAAAGGTAGAGGTGCCATTTTAGAAAAATTCAAGTCTTTTTTTGAACCAACCTATTGAATTTAATATTTTAAAAATTTTATGTCATTATTTCGCAACTATTTTTTTTAATTTATGCCTCTATTGACACTATTATATATCTATGAAGTGAGTCCGAGGCCTGTTTCCTGGGTTTTTCTAGTATTATTTATTCGAATTGAGCTTTCAGCAGTTTATTCTATCTACTTTGTTTACAGGTACAAGTGATAACAACTGCTCTGAATGCAGCTCAAGCAACTGCAGAACATGCTGCTCAAGCTGCCTCTGAAGCTGCAGCTGAATTAGCTGCGCAGACGACAATGGTTGGTCAAGCCAAGGCTCGAGCTCACGCAATTGACGAACAACTAGAAGCTGCAAGAGTGGACTTTGAAGCTACACAAGCTGCGGCTCAAAAGGCTGCAGCTTTGGCCCAAAAGGCTCAAAACAACGCAGCAGCTGCTGCAGCGCACGCCGCACATGCAGCCAGTGAAGCTGCAGCTCATTCCATTGGAACCAAACACGATCACGAAGCTCTTCAGAATAGCCTTCAACATTCTGGAAATATACATCAACTGAGCAAACTTCTTCGTGATTCTAACAATTTGCACCAGACATCCTCCCAGCAAGAATCAGCGCCTCTTCATCAATCCAGCTCATTAAGTGGATCTGACAACGAAGAACATTATTCTGCAGGTCCTTACGATACTGCTAGCCCATATACAACTTCCGCAATTTCCTCTTCGTCTTACTCGGCATCCGGTCCTTTGGATTATGATTATAAAAGCTCCACAAGGGTACTGGACTATCCTGGTTATTAGGTATAAACGATTAAAAATATATCATCGACTCATCAATATCCATGCCATCCTGACCTATCATTCATGTTTCCCACGCGTCGCCATATGTTGCCGAATGTCCAATTTGTTAAGTCATTTTTGTACTAGCCCATGGATTATATATTTCATAGTGAAGTAACTTCTCCTGATGGATTCAGGAAAATAATTTTCCATGACTCAAATAATTAGAATAATTTTCATCTATTCTATTTCTTTATGGAAAAAAGGAAGCTCCAGTTACTTGAAAACATAATTTTATAGGTTCTACTGACTTTGATCGCGTTTAAATTTACTTGAAACCTAATTCGGAATAGCAGATACCGTGTAAAAATATTTCCTCTTAGATTTGTCTTCAAGACTTCATGACTTTGCAATTCATTTCAAGGCGTTGAAGTCTAGCTCCGTCTCATAAGCCAGACTTCGTAGACAGCAAATTTTGTCTTACGTTTACGGTTACTGATGCTCTCAGTGGTAAGGCGAACGGAACTTGTCTCAAGGCATGAAGATTTCGGTTATATCTTGGCTAAGGGCCAACAAAAAATAGACCAGATAATCTGGACCTAAATTTGAAAATGATTTTTTTGTTTAATTTTCAAAATAACGATTTAAAAATAAAAAAATCAGATTCTGTAAGTCTTAACGAGTATAGTCATCTAAAATTTGCTTCAAAAATATGAATATTGTAGTTTTCTATAAGGACCTCCTAAGACATAAGAAATACGAAAAAGCGGACAATATTTTCGAAATTGTCGCCAAAAAAGTGTAATAGTAACAACAAATGGAACATTATGGATTCATTTAATATGCATATTATAAAATAAATTTACAAAATTCTTGAAACATAAATAAGGATAAGCTTCTTTGACCTGCCCTTTTCGCCAGGGCAGATAGGCATTGGAAACCTTATTTCTGGTTCAAAACATAAAATAAAATCTGGCTCCGTTTCATTAGCCAGACTTTCCAGAATGTCTTCAAGAAGTCTTGAAAATTTCTTGATTGCCTGTCATCAACAGGAAACCCAAGACGAAGTATTTTTCCACGGGATAGTCCATGTGTCTAAAAATTAGGAATACAAAATTATCAAAACTGTGTATTGCAAATACATGTTACGTTTTTTAAATTAATTATTTGTTTTTACAAATTGTTATTTCTATATAAATTCGCAAGTGATTTCATGTCTGCATATTTTTAAGTTTTTGTTAGCTTTTAAAATGATATTTCAGCTGCACAGACTGAATTAAATGAATGAAAGTATTTTATTAAAAAATAAATATGAAGTTTTAGTTCAAGCATATCATTATCAAGAAATTTATTTTTATGACGAGAATTTCTTTAATTTTGTATAATTTAATTTCAGCTTTATGTTTCACTTGATATCACATGAAATTATGAAATTTTGAATCACTTCGATTTGAAATTTCTAAAGTTCTAATTTGAAATTGCACAATAATTACAATTATTATTAATTTGAAATTTTCAAAACTCTATGTGTATTTCTTTATTGGTTAGATTCCATATTCATTTTTTCGATGATAAACAAAGCATTGTTGCCATTCACTTCACCAATACACAATTTTTGCTTCTCACTGTACTTCCAGTTAATGAAAGTGAAAGTTATTGAGTCTCGATGAACGAGTAAAGGACCTCGACTGTCTCTAGTGTCAGTGACCAGTCGCCTTATGATATCTGCAAGTGTCACGTTTTTCGTGCAAAAATAAGAGTAATGCTTATACCATTTGACAGAAAAAGATCATTTCAAGAGTTTAGATTAATTTTTATGTACTGCATTTTTTCTTCGAAAGACAAGCACTTGATAAGGAGGGAATCGTAACTCGTAACATAAACCTTTTATTCTAAGTTCAATTTCAAACATATATTCTTTTATTATTTTCTACATTAAGGTAATTTTTCATAACAGCTCGACTCGAAAATGTACATCATCTGCTCCATATGTAAGACTGCCAGGATCAACAATCTATGGCACTGGTTGATTTGATCCTAGAGTATGACGACAATTTTTAAGGCGTTGATCAAATCTACCTTGGTTTGTGCTAGTCAAAATCTCAATCCTAGTGAAAAAGTTTTTTTTAAATCAATAATTAATTTTAATTGTAATTATTAATCCGAATATTGTTCAAACTAAGTTAAATTAGAGGTTTTGGATCTTTGACAAAAGTTTGAGAATTTTAAATTTCGATGGTTTCCTGGACCTCTATTGATTGATCACTGTATTTTTAAATTGGAATTTCAAAAAAATGGTTCGAAAGACGGTTGTTCAACAGTTTTCATGTCCTGACAAGCTTCTTTGTTATTTTACTTTAAAAATTGAAAACTAAGATTACATCCTAAGATTCATACAATGTCCTATCATGAGTTTTAATGACCGATAACAAACCTTAGTTATATTAGGATTCAACATAGTCAAATAAAGGATATAAAAAAAATGTATTTCCTTAGAAGCAATTTTCGAGACCGGTAGTTGCTGCCGCTTATACTGATTATCCAATAATCAATTTAAACAATATTACCAATTTAACAAAATTGTTTAGACAGATCGACACTTAGAATGTCAGTGTAAATGGGAGACGAATTTTTTCGGGTATTCGAAAACTTTTCAGCGACAAACAGATCAAATTTTGAAAATACTGAAATTTGTATCTGATGAAATTATTTATTTTCATCTGCCTTTAAAATTTCATTAGAGAATGTGTGGGCTTTCTGAGAATAAAAATACACAAGGAAAAAAGTTGAGAAATCCATGGAATCGAAATTGGTAATTTTGTAAATTCAATAAACACGGATTGAGCATTTTTAAAAGTTTCTTTTTCCAATTTTGATTCCTGGGTCTTGTCGATTTTTTGCTAGTGTATTTCTTTGTTTAAAAAGTCCACACATGCTCGACAAATTTCAAAACTACAATTGTGCCCCGTCTGCATTAAGACAGCCTGTATTGAAGAAAGCGTACAGCTGAGTCCGAACGGTGTTTAAGACAGGCTGTCTTAAAAACACCCGAGATCTCTATTGAAGACAGTAAAGGCTGTCAATCTGCCACCCAAAGAAAATTGAGCGCGAATATGAAATTATGTTTGTATTTTTAATAGTAAACAATATTAAATAAGTAAATTTCAAATAAAAAATAGCAAATGAATAAATATTGAATTTTATAAGAATAACTAAATACAAAATTATTAGTATTCATTAAAAATGTTCAATCATTTCATAATAATCAAGAACTTATTATTAACTAAATATTAAATATATAGAAATAAATCAATAATTATTTCAAAACTATAAAATATACAAATTTTTGTGTCTAATTAAGCTTTGTTTACAAACAGTAAAGATACAATCTTTTCCGGTCAGTATTTTTATAGAATCATTTTCAAATCCAAAAAATGTCTCAAAATAAATTTAATTAAATATTCAATTTGAATATATTGCACATTCAAAGCGTAATCATCTACAATTTTTGAATTCACCGCTAAGTTCTACCAACTTAAAACACATTCTTAAAGACAGTGTGTAGCTGAGTATTTTACGAAAGACACCGTGTTAAAGACACTATTCTAAATTCAGCGTGCAGACGTAGCTTCGAAAAAAATGATTCTATTAAATACAAAATTCCGAATTTTGAAAATTTGCTGTGATTCCAATTTTGATTCCTAGATCTTGACGATTTTTTTCTAGTGTATTTCTATGCTAAGAAGGCCAACACATGCTCAGAAAAATATTTAAACCACAAGTTATAAGGATAATTTCATTAAATACAAAAACCGGAACTTCAAAATTTCGCTGTATTTCCAACTTCTATTCCTCGGCCTTGGCGATTTTTTTCCTAATGCATTTTTGTCACTGGAAAGTTTTAAACTACCCGAAAAAATTCTTCTCCTATTTACACAGGTGTGAAGTTTTATTTTCGGAAACAGGGTTGAATTAAATAGGAATTGTCTCTCAGAAAATGGTTGCTTGAAATCCACACAAAATTGGGAAGACTTTTTTGTCCTCGAGAAATGTAAAAAAATTGAAACTCAAGGAAATTTAAAAACTCTGCGAACAAGAAATTTTTTTTACATTTTTTTCGGGCGCGGGTAACCAAGCTGCATATTTATCGATTTCAAATCAATCATACTTTTTTAAGACCCCAACCCGCTACTTTTTCGCGTTGTATCGATTGCGAATTCCAGAATTTTTTATTTTCGACCCACGCTAACTTGCCTGTACGCTTGTCCGAAATTGATTTTTTTCTTGGCGTCTAATTTTTTTAGTTCTAAAAAATGATTCATTGTGCATAATTTGAAAGATAAATAGTAAAGTTACCAGTGCATATTCTTTGTCCTTCTCCAAAAGGTAAATAGACGTATGGGTCTGTCTAGGGAGTCCTGGTGGCTCAGATGATAGCGCGTCAGGCTTCCGAGCAGGAGGACTGGGGTTCGGTCCCCGTGCTGGTACCAATGGAAATTTTTCTTTGTATTTCTACCGGGGCTTCGGTAGTTCGGAACCCACCTTAAACTGTAGGTCCCCTCAAGAGAGGCTGATGTCATCCCAGGTAAAGGGCTCCGTGAGGGGAACATGCTTGGGGGTCACTAGTTGATTTTGAGAGTCCCGGAAAAGAGCTGGCGATCTCCTTGCGAGAAAGGCTCCATGAGGGGACTAATACTAGGGGGTCGCTGGTCTATTCCGAGAATAGTTAAGGATGTGGCACAATAGGCTCTATAGCTTGAGCGCCAGTGGAGCTCCATTGGGGCTTGCCGCCCGTCTGTACAACAACAACAACAACATGGGTCTGTCTATCGGCTGTATTTTTCTCGTTAAATCTCTCAGGATCGAATTTCATTGGATTTGGATATATGTCTGGATCCCTTTAAATAGCAAGTACTGGAATTTACTAAAACGAGATCTTTGCTTACATGTAAATTGGTAGTAGGAAGGTCAATATTCTTCGTGCAAACTCGATTAAGTATTCCCACTGGTGGATGTTTCCTCAAAGTTTCTGTGAAAATAACTGACAAATTAGAATATTCGATAAAAATTAAACACTATTTAAAGTAATAGATTTAATGCTTTCACGATGATTCATTATGATGAAAGGAGGTGTTTCGGGTTTCAATCGTGTGCAAAAC
>JAUMHM010000031.1:10064913-10085329 GCA_032362435.1 Melikaiella ostensackeni
TACCGAATCCAGTCGGTGCGCGCACGCTCCGAAGTACAGTCGTGGCGGAAGAAAATGAGTCCTATTACTTTCAGGACGAACCCTGTACATACAATGTGCTGCAGTTATTGAAGCAGTTCCAAAGCCAGCTAGGTAAAATAAAAATGCTTGAGCTGCTCCCTCTTCTAAAGTGATTTTACCATCTGTTGATTCTAAAAAATAAAATTTCATGATTGCCTAACTTTCCACAGAAAATATAATGGAAGATTAATTATTAATACTATCAATTATCATAAGGATTTTTGATTTGTAATTTCAATTTTTAGAGGTACGAATTTACCTGAAATGTGACGTGCCATGTTTTCATCATCTCCTTCTACATGTCCAGAATTGATTAGTTGTACCAAAAGGTCCATGAAATCTTTTCGTCTCTCATTATTCTTTACTCTATATTCAACCTTAGTTTTGAAAATAGATTTAAAAAAGTTGTGTTCGTCTTGCGGGAAAAATGGAATTAAGAAAAAGCCCATGACTCTTGGGGCGAAAAAGGAAAATGTGTTCTTTACAGGAGCTGGTTCAATGTCCTTTTTACCCCAATAACGAAATTCACAATCTGGATTGGTCAAACTGTTGGAATCTACTCCAAATGATGTGGTCATGATGACGTCTGTGGCGTATCTATAACATTATATTTAATTACTACCTACTCCTTGGTTTTCAAGGAGCAATTAAGTCAGATTAAAATTCAATTACAAATATTCACCTCGCAAAAGTGTCTTTAATTTCAATAACGGACTTTTTCTGGGCTTTATTCACCAAAAATTGACTTGAAAACTCCTCTTTTTTCTTTACAGTGTTAAACATCTGTTTCATCTTTCCAGGGGTAAAAGTTGGTGTTAATTTCACGCGTAAGTTCCTTCATTTCTGTCTTGTCAATGAAAAAATATGCCCAGTGAGAAGATCAACCTTCTCATTACAATGAATTCCACAATCGTGGAAATGGGAAAACTCCTTGGTTAACACAGAACGAATTAAATCTGGATCAGCCATAACTCGGTTTGTACATTGTGTACATTCCAAACAGTCGGTTTTTCTTCAGTTTTTCGTAAGCTTCTTTAAAATAAACGGCTACAAAATGTGTTTTCTTTATTTGTCATTTTTAGGGTTTCGTAGTATGAGATAAGTATAATCTCGTTTCGGTGTTCGTTCGTTTCCCCGGTCGCCAATAAAAACAACTATTCAAGCTACATCTCTGAGGTTTTGCATGAGGTAAATAGTCCATCAGTACCATGCCTACCCTAGTGAAAAGGAATACCAACTGAAATTTACGGTATGGGCCTGTTTGGAACCATCTTAAATAGAAATATATAATAGAATATATAAACCAGAATATGAATTCTCGTTCCCAAAAGACTACAGTCCCTTTGACCCTGGCAGTAAGGCAGATAAACTGAGGGTACATACTCGAAACCTTGTTTGAATCTAGGCTTGAAATGGTATTCAGTTGGTATTTCTCGTAACGAGGAGAGACCTGAGAAAAATCGGCTCCCTATAGAATTTGAAAATAGGGTAGAAAAAAGTTTAATGGAGAAAGAGAAATGGTAGGGGAACGGGTATTGTTTGTAAACACACAGGTTGGCACGCTTGACCCTGCTTAAGGCCATGTAAGGGTAAGCTGAAAATTTTTTTCATATTTTTTTTTTAAATCAACTTACTTTCACATAAAACGTGATATCTAGTTGAAAATTTGAGAAACCAAATAAAAAGCACTATGAAACGTTAGTCTGCTCCAAAATTTTTATAATAATAAAAAAAAATTTCCAGAAAAAAGCTTTTTTTATGATTATAAAAATGTAGGACCAGACAAACGTACCTCAGTATTTTTATTTAGTTTCCTACATTTTTATCTGGATATCGCGTTTCGTGTGAACGTACATAAGTTGGTTGAAAAAAATGTGAAAAGATTTTGAGGTTATGCTCACATGGCCTTAACGAATTGATTTTCGAATAAATGAGAATGGCCGCCGCCATTTCAGTTCAAAGAAGCTGTCTAACTTCAAGCCGCAGAATTGGTCGCCAAAAATTTTTTTCTTGGGCAAATTTATTTCAAATTGGTTGGGCTGTTCATGCTCATTTCAAGGATTCTGAATCGTTTCCCGACAAAATATTTCAGACGACACGTATTTTACTGATTTAATAAATAGTATATTATGTGGTATATACTATATGTTTATTGTTTACTCATATAAAGTCAATTCTATTGACTAAAAACACAGGCACACAAAAAAAGTGTCTTGTGCAGTGAACTAGACCACCATATCTATATGTTTTTGGGGTAGCTGAATCCGAATCTGGGATCCGTTTGACCCCATCAGGTTTTAGTTCGTCACTAACCTCAACAAACAGCTAAAAATCGATTTGGTGAATGAAACCTTTGGAAAAAAGTGTATCTTCATATTTTTGTGGTCGCTGAATCCGAATCTGGTATCTGCTTATCCCTTTAAGATCACCGTTCGTTTCTAACGTCAAAAAATATCTAAAAACACTAAAATAACTCATTTTGGCGTTGAAGTTCAGGCCGTGGTGATTAAAACCCTCGGCAAAAAGGTGCTCTCTTCTTTTTAAGGTCGCTGAATCCGAATCAAGTGTTTGTTATAATACATCAGGTAACCGTTTGTCCCTCACCTCAAAAAATAACTTAGAAACACTGAAATAATCAATTTTGGTGCTGAAGCTTAAGACGTGGTGACTAAAATCTTTGGAAAAAGGGTGCTCTCGTGTTTATACGGTCGCTGAATTCAAGCTCGGTATCTCTTCTTCACCTCACAGTTTACATTCTATTTCTATAGCTTCTGTCATTTGTTTTTGAACAAATGTCAAATGAATACAGAAAAATATGAAGATTTTCGTGTTGATTATGGTTTAGTTTTACTAGGTCACCTACTGGTCAAACCATTTCAATAAAATCCTGCTACCTTGACAGAAGCTGAAGAAGATGATAACTGACCCGAAAGGGGATGTGTTGAATGATTCGCTCTTCAGGCTGATGAGGTAACGGAGCCAGCGAAGGTTCGCTGCCCTGCAAGAGGGCGTTAGGATGTCGGCACCTCCATGCTAAACTCTCCTATCTGGGGTCAGCAGTCTAAACTCTTCATTCTCATTTTTTGTTGGCCCTTAGAGCCACGTACGCGTAGCGGCGGTAGGTGCCAACATAAAACGAGATTGGAGAGTTTAGACTGCTGACCCCAGATTAGAGAATATAGCATGGAGGTACCGATGTGAGAATGAAGCCGTACTGTGTCCGACAACGAGTTGACATTGTCCTCGTCAGAGTCAGAAAGCCCTCATACTTAGGCCTGTGGAAAGCTTCTCAACTCGAACTAATGTTTGAGTTTCCACTTCTAAAAATTCTTGTGATAAGAACTCTCATATATTCTGCTATACTTGTAGATACCAGGTTCCCAGCGATCGTAAACTCATTTCTGAAAAGATTTGTAATATTAATGAAGAATGTTTTGGTCTCGATGTTATGGATCATAATGAGAAATGGGTTCCACACAAAATATGTTCTAGTTACCATATAATGTTGAGTCTTTGAGATATCAGTCGAGATAGTAAGACCCTGAAATTCACGAAACCTACTTTGTGGGAAAAATTACTAACGGAAAACGATTGCTATTTCTGTATGAATAATTTAGCAGGGGATACTAGGAAGGATAAGAAAAGCATTTCTTATGTTGAAGTTGCAACAGTAACAAGACCCATACTAAACCGTTCGAGACTGATGATGGGAGTAATTATGATGACACGATCGGAAGTTCGCACCCGATTAACGATAGTATAAAACATTAAATAGCACATTCAAACTGTTCAATAGAGGATCTGAAGATTATCGATGGTTTCGAAGTGGAAGAAATAAGCTCTCGTGATGATGAATTCAACCCATACAATGAAAGTAAGAGTTCTCAAAATTTTTACGCAAAAAGAATTGGACGATCTTGTAAGAGACTTGGGATTACCCAAGGACGGTGCAGAGGACGGTTTGTTGTCGTGATTGGCGAGTTTGCGGGATAGCAAAATTTTAAACATCATACTAGGACAGCAATTAGGCTTCAGAAGCAACCCTTGCTTTTTGTGTTTATGACGTAGTCGGAATCGAGACAATCACTATAAACAGAAGACATGGTCAAAGAGAACACATTGACACTGCACAAATCAATTTTGTTTTGTCATGTTGTTCTAATAGATTTCAGATTATTTGAAAATATAAACTGTGTAATATAATTAACCTTTGCTTTGGTAATTTTTTAGAAGTAATTACATAGTCACCCTAAAAGTGTTGTAATTAGACTTCCGAGAAAAAAAGATTGTTTGAGAATAAAAAGCTCATTTACCTTCAAATTAATTAAAACTTATTTGACGTAACTGAATGAATTTATAATCTAAAAATGTGATGAATGTACTAAGGATAATTTATTCTTATAGCAATCCTAATTGAATAAAAAAGTTTTTTTTATCAAAATAATATTCTTTTTTCTTCTTGTTTTTTAAATTTTATTTCATGCTTTTGGTATTTTATAATAACTCCTATGTGAAACTTATCTTATAATTTCTTAGATTATTATTTAAAATTACGCAGATAATGAAAGAAAGATTCATTAATGATATTTCCAGCAATTTTTACTTAGATACTGATTTCTCTCAATTAGGGACAGTTTTATTGCTTAATTCATTGCATTATTTACGAGCCATCTCTTCTTTGCACCACAATATTACATACAATATAGGTCGTTCTACAAAAAGCACTTGACTTCTTCTATAACTCACTTCGCAAAACGTTTGACGTAATAAATAACATTTGATATATGTTTATATAAATAAATGATGTATCACTCGAATATAGATATTACATGAAACTTAACTACAGAAAAAGAAATAAGTATCACTGATACAGCAGAACTGACAAAAGCTTTGCAAGAATTGCAAACATTGAATTTGACCGCTGAAACTCAAAGTGACATTAAAGGTATTTTGAAATACATGACGAAATTTGAATGCGTGTTGATGTCATCCATTTGGTCTAAGGTCCTGTCTTCAATAAACGAAAGAAATCTCGTCCTCCAGGCCAAAGAAACCACAATCGACGTTGAGGTCAAAAATCTTGAAAGTTTGATCACTGACTTAACATTTTTGCCAGATCGATGGGATACATTGTTCGAAGAATGTACAATAGTTGCTACAGCTTTGCAAAATACTGTAGACATGTCAGCAGCGTTGCCTTCGCAAAAAGTTGGCAGAAAACGAAAACGTCGTGGAGACGATTTTGAAGATGGAAAACATCAAAATTTTTACAAACTTGCCTAAAATATGGTACAAGGGGGTTTTTGAGGTCGCTGATTCCGATGTTGACGTCAAGAATTACAAATTGAAAATGGCGGAAAGATATCGGATCTATTGGCTCCAATATCCGTCTGGATAGTCACATCCCAGTAGTATAAGATGTAGTCTTCGTTTTTTGAAACGGGCACTGGAATAAATCTATAGAAAGGCATCCATTCTGTTAAGAGTCCTAGATTTAGGGCAAGCTGTTGATGTATAATGCCCGTACATCTGTTCATTATCTGTACATCATAATCTGTGTGCATGTACTTTCCCTGAGCCGTTACGCAACAACCGTCAATACTAATGTGCTCGATGAATTCGTTGGTATCTCCACATAATCGGCACCTAACAACCACGTCCTGATGTAACATTTGCTTGCGGTAGTTTTTGGTGCTGACAACCCCGTCCTGAATCGCTATCACGAATCAATCTTTTTCCGGAAACAGGACGCCCTTTTTCAATCAAATACTGGATGCGTCTCTGTCCACTTCATGTTGATCTAATGTTTTGGGGTGCTTGCTGTGGACAGCTTTTTGTTTCCATTGCGTTTATAATTCCTCTATGGTTTCTGCCCTGATATTCGAGGCTTCCTCTGAGGACAAGTTAGAGTGTGTGTGATTTGATGAACCAAAAAGAGTACGTGAGGACATGGATGGCATAGGTGTTAATAGCCCTGATTTTGTTGGTCGAATTGAGAGAACTATTTTGCCCACTTTTTTTGCCAAAAAATAAAGGCGCATTAGACCTCTGTTCATATCGTACGTCTATTGCAATCGCCTTTTTGGTTGTTGAATTGCTTGTGCCTCTGGTTGAGTCAGGCCATCGGCCTCTGGAGGATGCGACGGCGGTACTGGATCATCTTGAGGTTGCATAGGAACATCAATAGCACGATGATGTTGTGTTCCTTCACCGGTCACTGCTTGATCATGTGGTGCAGCTTCCTATAACCTACGTTCATTATCGATGCCCCCTCCCCCCGTTTTCACCTGTCGTTTAATCTCCATTGCTCGGTCATCTGGGATAAGTAGATTATTTCTGATGTCCTCAACCTTAGCGATAAGATCTCTTACTGTAATTCTCTGCACATAAGAATACTTTGTAGCAAACCTCATTCTAAAATTCTATCCCTTCTCGCGTTTAGTCTTGAACTTCGCTCTTTCGGTATAGAAACGCATTAATTCTTCTGTCATTGTTGTATTCCAGTTGATGCTCTCTCACGATATTCCTGTTGGCTGCAACTCGCTTACGCTAGCCAAAGCATCCTAAGCAGGCACAGTTAATGTTCCACTACTTGCCGTTTGTCGCAGATGTTCTTGCAGGCCAGATTGTTGATCTGTGAGATCTGTCTGGTCATCACGCAGCTCACCATCGCTACCGTCCCGCACCTTGTGGCCCGCAGCGGTGGCTCCAGGCGCTCCTAAACGATCCTCGAAAAGCGATTATCGTTTCAAGATATTTGTCAAACTCTCCATTTTTTGTATGGATTCTGGTGTTTCTCTTAGTTCCTTTCCTCTTCGTTCCCTGCCTATCTGGCATGGGAAATCTTATTAGCAGCAATGCTACCGTCAACATAGGCATCAAAGATATCAGAGAAAAGCTTAATCCCTACCGCGACGCCAACAATTATCATTATTATTATTACTACATAAAGAGAGGATACAGCTAGAATCTGATAACCCCCTCTATTACCCTGGTATACAAGGGTCGTGCATATGGGAAATGACTAGGTGTTTTCGATAGATTTTTTTTTGCGCTGAACACGAATCTGGGCTCAGAAGTTGTCCCTTACGTAAAGTTCTTGAGAAAATGGGGGTTGAAACTCCCCAAAAAGGCGTTTTTGGCCACTTTTGGATAACCGTGGGTACCAGATCCGAAGTTATAGAACATTTCAAAATGTCTCAAACTGAAGCCCGTCAATTTCCCTTTCGACCTTAATAAACCAAAAATTGATCGTATCTGGCCTTGAAGACCTGTATACCTCTGAACATAGTGGTGTCAGTGGCTGCTCTTCGGTGAGTGTTCGGAATGTCTTTAGATTTGAACCAAAATCAAATTTATAACTGAAAACGAATGAATTCCATGTTCTCTGAAACTCAGAAATACGGTCAAGTGTAAACGTTTGGTGCGTGTGCAACCACTGACATCACTACGTTCAAAGGTACACATGGCTTCAAGGTCAGATGCGATCGAATTTTGGTTTATTGGGATCAAAAGGGGAATTGACAAGATTCAATTGGAGACATTTTCGAAGGTTTCAGGACTTCGGGTTTGGTACCCACGGTTATCTAAAAGTGGCCAAAAATGCCTTTTTTGGGGGTCTCCACCCCCCGTTTTCTCAAAAACTTTACGTGATAGACAACTCTTTATCTCGAATTCGTGTTCAGCGCAAAAAAATCTTTCGAAAACACCTAGTCACTTCCCAAATGCACGATCGAAAGTTGAAATTTGCAGACCATTGTTATTTACAAGTGTGACTTAGACAGTGGTCGGTGATAATATAAATACGATTACAAACAATATCGTATAAAAAGAAAAATCCAAATAATTGATTGTGACTGCTGGAGCTAAAGAAAAAGTTCAAAAGTAAGTCGAAAACATAACAAAATATGTAAGGTGTACACACCACAATCATTACACTTCATTTTCCAGTTTTTATCCTTTCCAGTGGCTTGGCACTGCTTTTCTTCAGTTAGCTTGCCCACACAAAAATTCATGCAGAAGGTTCTTGAAAGCGTTCAGTAACGCTGCTTCGACGACCTCCTCCGAAGGCTCATCCCATTTGTCGACAACTCTCAGTGGTAGAAAATTAGATCTGCAGGTTATGGGTGTTAACTGCTTGTAAAATTTAAAATTATATCCTCGTAGTTGGGTATTATGGCATGCAGTGCTTTGGCGTTGGAAGCTCGAAATTCTCCAGTCTCTCCTTGTATGTACGGCCAGCCATTTCAGTTCGCACTTTCGATGACCGGTGCTGCACCCTCTCCAGGACCTCGATGTCTTTTTTTAAGTTTGAAGACCAAATTTGGAATCCAAATTCCAATATAGGCCGTACATATGTTGTGAAGACCTTGACAAATAGATGTTGTGAAGACCTTGACAAATATATGTCATGAAAAAAAAAGAAACGATTTCTTTATTCTGTACATGACAAAATTTCTCTTTCTAACAATTTTTTTTGCCTAAGCATTCCACTTTAGTTCATTAGAGACTGTTATTCCGAGGTCCTCCTAATTGTCGACGGCCTTGAATAGTGTCTCTCCACTCCAATAAGTCTTGCCCTGGATGTTGTTGCCCACGTGTATAACCGTGAACTTACCTCAATTTTGTGTCAGAAGCGACCGTTCTGTCCACCGAAGTATGTTGCCCAGAGAGTTCTAAATGCCGTCGTTTCGAGAAAGGTTTTCAAAGATTTTAGTGTCATCTGCATACAAGCTACCCCTCTTCCATTAGTAAAGCTGCTACGTGGACCACAAAAATTACTGCACCCAGAACTGACCCCTGTGGTACTCCACTTGACACCTCTTACGTATCCGTGAAAACATCCCCAAATCTTGCTGTCGCCATTCCGCCAAACAGAGCTTACGTATGATTGGATATTATCTAGAATGTGATCGTACAACGTGGTCAATGCATTTGTATATGATCCATGCGCTTGCACGTTTTTTTTAGGATTTCCACTTGTACCTTGTCTTGCCCTGGTGATATGTCAGATTGCATGTCATCCAAAACATGTACCACGTCCTCCACAGAAAAGTTTACATCGAATAGTGAATCTGAAATTTTGGGGGTTCCTATCATCGGGGAAATAGGACAACTCGGTTCCACTACGTGGGTTCCTACTCTCATACTATTGGGCAAATGCATTTGCAATTTCTCATTTATTTGGTTTCGTAGGTAACTATGGAAGAGTTTCGCTCCAGAGTCAACCAGATTCTCCTCAAACGAGCTTCTGGCTTCTCTACATTCCTTTGTAAGTTGGATTACAATTTTCCGGTATGCCATAAGATCTTCTTTCCACCCTAAGGCTCGCTGCTTGTTCCATGTCCGTTTTTTCTTTCGTTTTGAGGTTCTCAAAAGTCTTTTGGATATCCATGGTTTGTTTTGCTTTTTTCTTCCTGCCTTGACGATGAGCACTTAAACATCTACTTAGTGATTGTAGACCCTTAGAAAGTCTATCCATTTATTTTCTGTCCGATCTTCCTTTAGTTTTTCCATCCGATCTTCCTTTAGTTTTTCCATCGCGTCGGACCCTGAGAGGCCGGACCCTGAAAGAAATTCAAATAGTCCGACACTGAAGTTATACAGTAAGTACATACATCGCATTGTATTGAGATGGAGCCAGCAGAGTTCTCGATTGCAAGACCGCGGCTTACTAAGAGCCGGCGAAACTAAAAGATTTCAAGAAACAGTGTGACCAGTTTGTTTCAGCTGAGCACGAAACCTGATGAGAATGTGAAAAAAATTGAGAATGACAACAAGGTTAAGCCCATTTTGTTTTTCCTCCCTCTTACTCAAAAGTGATGGGAAGGATTAAACGTGTGGTGTCTTTCATAATAAAAGATTATTTTCAAACACTTTTGAAGTTTTTCATACATATTTAAAATATTTAAAAATGCATGTTTAAATAATTTGAAAATGCAATTCTTGAAAGTATAGGCCATAAAGACCACTTGTTACCATAATTCTCTCAGAATTTTCTATTTTGATTTCTAATACGTACAGAAAACGGTTTTTGTTTCTCCCGTAAGATTTACTTTTTGGGATCTACCTGGTTGTCATTCTAAGAGTCTCAAGTTTAATTGAGGCCACAATTTAGGGACGAAATCTACAAGGTTGAAATATCAAATTTTCACTAATGTACAAATTAAAAATATAAGTTTAGACCAAATATTTTTAGTGAATTCAAAGCTGAGCAAGAATTGAATTCTTGAACTCATATTCTTTAATTAGCAGGAAGCCCTATCTGCTGCAGGACATATCCAATTCCATGTCTTACCGTGAACAGGCAGTCGAAGAAATTCAACGTATGATACAACTGGGTATAATAAGAAAATCGAAAAGTCACTTCATAAATCCTATCGTAACAACTCTAAAAAAGTATGGCTCTATTCGCATGTCCCCTTACTGAAAAAAGAAAAAGTGCTTGCTGAAAAAAGATCAGGAGGGAGCCGAAACGGCAGATTCATTTTCAAAGTAGACTTTCTAGACTGAGCAAAATTCATGTCATCACAAGATATATGATTATGAGCTTTTGCCATTTTCTGATGAAGCAGGCCTTCCAGACAAAAATAAAATAAAATATCTTGGGCAAAGTCACTCACCTTCAGCTAAGGAATGGGAGAAGAAGAAGGGGAAGCAAGAAAGGAAAATATCCATTACTGGGTATTTCAGAACTGTCATCAGCGTGGTTCTTCAACAATAACCAAAAAAATACCGCGACAGAAAAATGCATGTCACCGAAAAACGAAAAAAACTACCCACACTCATGGTTCTCAAAACAAACTGCAGAAAAATCGAAAATATAGAGATAGAACAGAAGAAGAACATCCAGGACGACAATATAGACTGAACTCTGGTAACGAGGACTGGGAAGCCCACTCATGAATGGTAATACATGTAGGTATTTAGACAACCATGTATATATTTTGTTTTCTATTTAATCAAACGAATAAGCAGAAGCAAACCAGACTCCAAGTAGCCCATTTAACGAAGCGATAGCTACCGACTCTTTCTTTTTAGTCGAATACGCGCAGCTAAAAGTAGACCTATATGTTTGTAAAATTTTGTTTTCAAGTTGTTTTCTATGTTCCACCATAACATTGAACAGGATTGACGTATGATTTTTGGGTAAATACAGGTACAGTGCAAATCCGCTAATAGCCGAACTCGCTAAAAGCCAAACTCGCTAGAAGTTGAACCCCTTCATTCGTCCTAACCCGCTAATAGCGGAACTTCGTATGCGTGCACGAGAGAGACAGTACCGTAGTGTGTCTCTAACATGCGTTAGAGACGTTCCTGAAATCTTGCACGCGCAGCCGGAACCGCGTGGCTTAAGAAATTCGGCTATTAGTAGGTCTTCTGGTTTCACCGATTCGGCTATTAGCGGGTTTGCACTGTAATAATACTCGGAGTGATATAGGCACATAAAAATTCGCACCTGCGAATCAAATCCAAGTACGACAACGCAAATGTTACATCAAATATTGATTTCCCTACCTGTGAAAAAGTAGTAGAAAATAAATTGTATGCATGAAACTGAGGCACAAATCTTATATTATTTCCGAAAAGTGCTGTGGTAAAGTTCCGAATAGCGCATACCTCCGATATTTTTCAAACCTTATAGATCGATGTGTGTTGATGTGCAGATTACGAATATGGTCATAAGAATACCTGAAAAATTCATTTTCAAGGTCAATACTGAAAAAACTACGTTTCTAAAGTTAAAATGCTGAAAGAGGCATTCTAGAGGGCAGATGGTAGCGTATTTGTTAAAGGGGCTAGCCTGTAAAGAAACGAAGGGTTGAGCAGGACTACCTGTACATTCCTATCTCCTTTCCAGCAGCCCTTCTCTTCATTATGCCCTTTCTAGCCTCCCCGAAAGGCAAATAGGGGGTATGAAAGGATATAGCGTGTTTGTCAACGGAGAGATATCCGAGAAAGTGTATTTTGAAGTGCAAACACACCCCCACCCCATTTACAGTAGACCCTGTTCAACCAGAAGGGTAAAAGAGGGGCATTCTAGTAGAAGAGTTTTTGTTGAAGGGGCGATACTGTAAAAAGGATAGATGTAAGTGGAAACACACCGCTACTCCCTTTTTAGTAACCCCCCATTCCCTTATACTTTTCAGTTATTTTTTATCCCTGGCATATTCGACTGCTTTTTTAAATATTTTTTTTTACACTAAGCGTTTATCTAGCTTTTAATCGGAAAGGAACTGTCTATTCTCTTGTAAGTCAGCTTGTGTGCCTATGACTTTATATATGTAGCGAGATTCATGAAGACTTTGTGATGCTTTCCACCTGGGCTGATCGACAGAGATGTTGAGAAATATCAAATTTATTTTAGAACTTATAAATTACATGTAACAAAGAACGCTTTGAAGTACATTTTGATGGAATTTATGATTTAATTTAGCAGAAATCAAATGGCTATTTTGGTGATGGCACGATATAAACTCAATAAAATTTATTTTTTGAGAGTGAGAATGTGCCATGTCCAATAAGCTTTCGAATTAAGGTATTTACAAAATTGAGTAACAGAAATGATTGACTTCTTAGAAATATGAAAAACTCTGTTTTGAAGATTATTTTTATAGAATTGAATGTTATCAAATTGTCACTTAACTTCAACGGATAATATCCAACCTCAATATAAAATGTAAAGATCGCCAAAGAATGTAAGGTAATTAATTCGTATGCTGAAGGAGATTATTAAAAACAAAAGCTTTGTGTTCAGAATACAATATTCGATTATAATTTTTTATTCGGCTATTATTTTTCCCGTCTTTTTCTAGTTTAAAAATCGATTCTATGGACATGGCACAATATAATCCTGATACTGAATAAACAATGACATTTTCAAGGAATTATTTTTATGACTTGTAAGCTGATTATCACTACAAAATGCACATTTTAACATTCTTTGCCACGCTCTAAATACGGAAATACTAGAAACTCAAAAATTTCAAAAAGTGGACGTGGCAGGGGCAATAAATGCAACATGGTAAAAAAGAAATTTGTACACTAGAATTTCGATCTAGAGGGTGTCTCGGGTATGGCCTTCAATGGCCGTGAAGTCCTTACAAGAATTTCTATATCGTAAACAGTCAGGGCCGTATGAACCATTTTCAGTAGGAATACATAATATTGATTAACTGTATTTTGTACAAATGTAGATTTTTGTTATGATAAAGGAAGGACCTTTTTTGATAATGAAGACTTACTAATAAAAACAGAATTTTCCGTGTGTATTTAAAAATGAATGCGAAATATGCACGCAAGTATTCGAACTGCCCACTTTGTGGCTACGGAACTACTGAACTCCGCTGAGCTCGCAGCACCTCTCTCTCGGCCCCTTGGACCTCCTCATCACCGAATGCAGTCGGCGGAAATTCTTCGAAGAAGGTATATGAAGGGCCGTTAAATAGAGGTTCCAGTGTATTCATTCTATAACAGTTTTATTTATTAAGACTATACATATATTCACAATAACTGAATCAGTGAAATGCAATATTGTTTATAAAAGTTTACTATTTTATTTTGTCAATTATATGTATTTCAGATCGTCAAAGACTGTTCAGACATGTATCTCTTCTTTGCGAAGTGTCTGTCTCACGCGGAATACGAATACTAATCCTACATGTTACAGATACATAATTATTTATAACAATTCTAGTTTGAGATGAATGCCAAATTTAGATGTATAGGCCATTTTTGCTGGATCCATGGGAAGTGGCACTTGTGTATTTGGTCCTAACGAAACCCTACAATTTCTTAATGCGCTTATTATAGCTACTTTGACTTGTGCTAAACCGAACCTCATTCCTAAAATATAAAAAATTATTTTTTTTTTAATCTCATCAATTTAGTATTGAATATTTATTGTAGGCCAATCAATTCTTACAATATTCATAAATATGTATTACCTATGCATATTCTTGGTCCTTCGCCAAAAGGCAAAAAGGTATAAGGATGTCTCGAAACTGTGTTCTTTTCATTAAACCTTTCAGGATCGAATTTCATTGGGTCAGGATATATATCAGGATCCCTGTGAATTCCTAGCACTGGAATGACGATGTCTATGCCTTTGCTGATCGTTATGTCAGTGTCAAGTAAATTTATATCTTTAGTGCACACTCGATTCAGTAACGACACCGGTGGATACTTTCTCAAAGTTTCTGGAAAAATTAAGCATAGAAGATATTAGATTCATTTGAATTTAGATCTAACAAGTTTTCGTCGATCCTTGACCTACAGCTCCTGTTATAAATGTGTAGGAAATTTCTTGGAAAAAAAATCAGAAGTTCATATTTATAGCTAAACAATGCCAAATATGATAAAAAAGCCAACAGCATAATTTCTTGCAGTAAAAGAGCCACAAAATTGCTTTTATCCATTTTTTGACAGGTCCCATAGTTTAGCTATAAAACTGGAATGATTACATTCTCATCATTCATGATAGAGGGTATAACATTTGTTTGAAAGATTTTGATTTGATTGTCTCTTGTTTTTCTATACTTTCAATAGTAGGTTCATAATATAAACATAAAAATTGGTCAAACAACTACCGCCAAAAATAACAGCTCGTTGCATCCATCTCGCAAGTGCCTTGGAATTTTTCTGGCACACGGGTATGGCTACGAGGTTACGAACCAGTGATGGTTTCGCACCTGCGAGAACACCGATGACAAGGACAATCATTTCAGCCGAATATTCTTTGTGCACTCCCCGCAGCTCCCGTATAAGGTCTTGATACATCTTCCCCTTTCCCTTCTCCTTGACTGAGATGTTGGCGTCGACCGGAGCCGAGAATTCAATCACGAACATCGTTCATTTCTCTTTTTCAAGGAGAACGATGTCAGGCCTTGAGTGTGCAACCTTTAGAGCATCACTGAGATGCTGTGTCCCAGAAGCATAGACCTTCAAGTCATCCATATAAAATATATGAGTGACCTTATGCTCGCGATTCTTAGGTCCGCCGCAGAGATACCCACGAGAATTTCGTAGCGCGACAGATAGTGGTAAAAGTGTGATGCAAAAGAGAAGAGGGCTCATGGTGTCACCCTGAAAGACGCCCTACTAGAAGGTGATGCTGTTAGTTGTCACATGATGTTTTTCAGATGAGATAGTAAATCTGGTTTTCCAAAGGGGCATCAATATCTCTATGCATCCCACTATGTGTGGGTAAACCTTTAAGCTTTCCAACAGACAGATGATGAGTCTATGGGAGGTTCAATCGAAAGCTTTCCTGTAATCAATTCAGGCCATTGACAGATTGCCATTGTAGGCTGCAGCGTCTTTGCTGACACCTCTGTGGATTGGCAGGTTTTTCCGATAGCCTGCTACGCCTCTTTTCGATCCACGTTGTTCATAGATCTCTCTCTGCACAGGTCCAATTGTCCGAAAAATCCGGTCCTTCAGGATAGCTGTAAAGATCTTATACAGCGTATTCAGACAAGTTATTCGCCTGTAGTTCCTTGGGTTGGACAAATCATCTTTCTTCGGTAAGAGTTCTGTATTGCAATGAATACGTGATTTTTCCTCCATCTCGATAACCACCACAGGGAATAGAAAACGAGGAAAATTTAATTCATTCAGTGCCTTTCCCCGCGAATTTCACAAGCTTGACATAACCTCAAATGAAGTTACAGAATAAAATTGTTCACAATACCAAAATTACTATAGAAGCATGAAACCTGAAAAAAACTACATAGCATGTTGCATAAAAGTACATTACCTTATTTGTAAACATTCATCTCATTCAAATTCTACCACTGAAAAAGAAAGTAAAATCGTGATAAATAAATTAAGAAATTACTTTCCACCACAATTTTTAATCATAAATCAGTCTTAAAGATATAAATTGACAATCCAGTATTTTTCAAACCTCTTCAAATAATAGTTACTTAAAAAACAATAAATGAAAACATCTGAAGGTTTAAAATTGAAGAGAATTAAAAATCATAACTTTTAGTGTCTTTCGTTGGAATTGAAAATAGCTTGCTAGACGGCTGTGGAAATAATGGAATTGAATTTAAGAGAAAATCTATTCTGTGGTTCCGCATTTCACATGATACAAAAAAAGACTTATTTAAAAGAATAAAATAAAGTATACGCTAGTATATAGTTTTTTGGGAAAAAGAGAGATAGAAGTAGAAGTAGAAGCATATGAGGCTGAAAATGCTGTCACGTGGAAGTCAAAATGAAACCAAAACTTACTTCTAATAATAATTTTTTTTGGGACTGGAGCGGTACTGCAACTGCACTGGCGGCATGGAGTACTCTTTTATTTTCATCGCACGTTCTATTTAGCACATAAAAGCCGGATTCCATGCGAAAATAACGAATAAAACGATCAATTCAATCAAATTCATGGACAGGGTGGTACGATCACATTTTAGACAATATCCAATCATATGTCAGGTCTATCAGCTGGTGAAGTCGTTGACTGATTGCTGATGACATCTCGCGGCGAACCCACATACCGTTGCCATCACCAGTTGATAGAGCTGACGTATGGTTGGATATTATATAGAATGTGATCGTACCACGAGGTCCACACGATTGATCGAAACATGTAAACATCGGTCAGCTCGATTCAATGCTTCTAATTTTGTAGAATAATAAGGACATAAAATAATTTTTTATGATATCAGGGCTTATTTTTGTAAAAAATTTCGAAACTGGCAATTTCAATGGCAGCAGTCGAAAATTAGGAACTTTGAATTAGAAACCCTAAAAATGTGATAACGGGTTAAGACGTTTTGTCAATGAAAATACACGCAGCAACTACGACGCTTTACATGAATGTGATCTGATAATTAGAGAACCTGCCACTGAAAGTTAATTCACATATGATGCCTATTTCTTCAATACAAATTGTTACATGAGACATGAAATGAATGTCACTATAATGATATTTTGGAACAACTTCAATCCTTGATTATGACATTGACGTGACTGTCCGATCACGGTGTTATCTGGGTATCTCCTTCTTCCTGAAAAACTACACACAAGCGCATACTCATGCAACAGCTAATCTCTTCCTGGTCACAGGAAACTTGCAAAGTCTCCTTTTAAAATTTTTACCATGGGTTTCTGAAATGAAGTGGACATTTGAGTGTTTCCACAGATTTTGACACTTTTTGGCACACAGCTCCATCAGCTTTAATGTCGAAAATTCAACTACTTTCCGTTGAAAATTCAATTCAACTACGTTAGTTCTATACTACTTCAACTAATGTGGTTAAAGTTCTTTCTAACGATGCATATTTTAATGGTATTTCGATAAAAAAAATTTCAATTAAGAATGAATTCAATAAGAATTCAAATTTGAACAATTGAATTTGAAAGTTTTAGATTGCTGAATTTTCAACGATTCAATTTCAAGTAGTTTGAAAAGTTTCGAATTTGAAATAGTAGAATTTTCAAAAGTTTATTCTGCAATCTGAAATTCGACAACTTTTTAGCGTTTCAATTTATCGTAACAATGTGAAAGTTAAAGTCACAGAAAGTGCAAAGACAGTGAGAAAAAGTAGCGAAAAAAACTTTTTCTTTACACATACATGCAAAACCCTCGTTTGCCCACCGTTTACAGATATCGAAAATGGCCGATTTCGCACCGCATCCTTGAGCAATAGCCAAAATATTTTGCTAACCGGTTTTCGTTGAGAAAAATGTTTTGCTTACCGGTTCTACTACTAACGCCATCTGGTGTTGTAAACGATTACCATGCTGACATCTTATTGGGAGAGGTTATTTTCGATGTCTGTAAACGGTGGTCAATCTCAGACTGAGCCTTCACACTCGTAGTGAGCAATCCGCCCGTTTGTTCTCTAATATCGAAATATACTATTTCTAACTGATAGGCTTGAGCATTTTGAGCAAGATCACTGTTTTAGCTGCTGCGCCTGCGTATTTCGATCCAAAGTTACTTTACAGAAGTGGCGGAATCTCGTACAGTAACATAACCTCACTACTGGCGTTACGTTTCAAAAACATAATGACTCGCACTTTTCATACTTTCTGTCGAACTTATGGATAACTATTTGAATAAGCAAACAGTCAAAATGACCTCATTTACATGCTCTCGTACTTCTCTCACACACGTAAGTGGGCGCCAAGGGGCACCGGACAATGGACGAAATTTGTTTTTATTGATCCTCAAATCAAACATTCTTTGTATTTGTTACAACAAATAGTGTGCCACAAATCCGGAAAGTGCTGTTCTGAATATGAGTTGTGGGAATTGCAGCACATAGGACAATGTAACTTTGTTAACTATTATTGTCTTTTTTCTAGCTTTTCTTGTTTCGATGCGAAAAAGTCAAACTTTACCCCATTGAACACAACCCGCAACAGAAGTCACTTATTATTTTCTTCTGTGGTTGGAAATAAGACCAACTAAACTGGTTTTGAGCAATTTTATCTTTGTAAGACATCAACTGGAAAATTTTGAGTATAATTATTGGAACACTTACCACAAACAACTTTGTGAAGATAAGGCATCGCGTTCAAACTATCATAAGTGAGGTCACCCTTTTCTCCTAGCTGAGAAATAATTTCCTTTCGCACTTCCTCTTGCATGTCATGATGAATTGCCAATTCGTACAAGCAGTGAGCTGCTGTCGTGGATGACGTTTCAAAACCTAGTCCAAGTGGTACAATTAAATTACGCTCAAATTGTTACGAAAGCATGAAATTCTGTGTGAAGGTTCCTATTAGCATTAAAAAACTTTTTAGCCCAGGTGCCAAATATTAAGAAAAATAATTGTTTTTTGAATGAAAAAAAAATGTTTCCTTCAATACATACATGAAAACCGCGAGTTTTCGGGCGTGTGAAGCGGGCCGGACGTTGTCGTTTTTTTGATTGGTGGAAAGAACTGGGACAATAATTCGGTAACAGGGAAAAAAGCCGTAACAGGGGGAAAAGGTCGGTATATACCGAGAAATTCCCGAAAATTTTCGAATTGTTTAATACTTCAAAACTTCCATAAATTTTCATAAATTTTGAACATTTACGGAATTTAAAGTACCGAAAAGTTGTCAAAATTTCCGGAAATTTTCGGTAATTCATTTTACTATACATTTACTAAATTGTTTAAATATCCGAAAATTGATAGATGCCTTAAATTTCTGAAAAATAACGGGAATTTCCGAATTTCACGGCAATGTACGGAAATATACGGAATTTTAAAGTATCTAAAAATTTCAGAAATTTCTGGAAATTATCTGTAATTTATGGTAATTTTACTGAAAATTTATAGCAACTTGCCATAAATTACCCAAAATTCAGTAAAAAAATTTTCACACATTTCCGGAAATCCATGGATATTGTCGGTAATTTACGGTCATTTCACGATTAATATATGGTAACTTTTCATAAATTACCGCAAAGTTCAACCATTAGAAACCAAAATTTCCTCACAGTTTTTGAGACGAGTGGGTTGATTATCGCAAAATGTGAGCTCACCGATACATAATTTTCTAATTATTTATTTATGACTTCACTTTCTACTCCATAGGGAGTGAAAAGTAGAACTTTAGGCCCGCTTCATAGGCACGAAAAACGACTAAAATCATGCATGTGTTATAAAATGGTATATTATGTGGCATACGCGTAAACGAGATGTTTTTCGGCGAAGATGACTTTTGTCCAGAGAGAGCCGTCGGCGAGTCGCAACCGGAGTTGCAGGCGAGCCTTGGTGAACCGAAGACGGAGGTGAAGTTAAGCCGACGCTCAAAATGACAAAAAATCATTCGAGCCAAAAACAGTTTACGTGTTCGGCCCATACGATATTTTTTCCACCATACATGAAAATGTTGCTTTTTGACGGCTGTCTTCAGTCGGTAAAGTAGGATTTGACATAGTGGGCACTTTTTACGCACTTCGGACTGCGCATCAAAATCATGGACATAGGAATAGGAGGGGAATAGCCGTATGCTTCCTAACTATTGTGCAAGAACGTATATGATATAATAAGGACAGAAAACTCGAGTGAAGGGGTTAGAGCATCAGTGGCTGAAATGACGGCGCCTATGTGGCCACTCTATTCTTGCGTAGTTTTACTGCGCATCAGGCTCTCTCTTTCTCGTTTGTGGAGAATGAGACAGCCTAGTGCGCAATGTGAAGCTACGCAAGGCAACGATCCGCTCCGACATAGCCGCCGTCTCTCGTGCTATCCCCTCCACTCGAGTTTCCTGTCCTTATTACACTCGAGCTCCAATATAAGGCCAGTTTCGGGGGTTGCTTTGCACTGGCCTTGGGCCTAAAGCAGTACCTTCGAAACGTAAACAGTCAGGGACGTGTGAACCATTTCCTAATATTACGCAATCT
>JAUMHM010000031.1:10085429-10100578 GCA_032362435.1 Melikaiella ostensackeni
GTTCTTGGATCTGTGCGGCGATTGATGCCACGCTCTCTCTCTCTCTCTCTCTCTCTCTCTCTCTCTCTCTCTCAATACCGATTTAGCATACCAATATGGCCGACCTCCCCGCTCATTTCATCAACCCCGCTGTGACAGGCCTAGTCCCCTTTTAGTCCTATATCCATGATTAAAACTGCGATATAAAGTCTTTATAAAGCAGTTTTGATGCGCACTCTGAACTGCGCATCAGAACTGCCTCAGAAAGACTCGTAGATCACAGTTTTGTTGCTCATTTCGAAGTGCGCACCTGACAGATACCGTGAGAAGTATTGGCTATATAAAGTGTTGCTTCAATGACCAAACACATGCACCATAAAGAAACTTTTTCATGCCTGACGTGAAAAAAATATCTGTGTCAAGTTTTTGGGCAGATTTTGAAAGAGTGTGGAATCTTTCACCAGAATTAGAATAGTAAGAATCAAGATCTTGATTAGTTTAAAACATGCAGCTTTCCCAAAAGAATTTGGCATAATTTTTTATGAATTTAAAAAAAAATTTTTGGCACTTGGTCTGAAAAGTTTTCTGATGATAGAAGGAATTTTTAACCCAAATTTCATGCTTTTGCAACAATTTGAGAAAAATCCTAATATTCTCAGAGTATCATTTGGACTAACCTGCCAAAAAGAAAATAAAGGCTTGAGCAGCACCTTCTGCCATTGTAATAATACCATTCTTGTCTTCTGAAAAAATTAATTCCATTTATTAAAAAAATAGAAACAGATAATGAGAAATTATTTTAGAAACGAAAAATCAGAAACTGCAATAAACTGCAATAACAGAAATGTCCGAAACTATGTAGTACAATCAAACTCGATTTCTGCGATAAAGGAAATGAGGAAGATAATATTAACAATCAATCAAATATAGTGAAAAACGACGTGTATGTTTATGGATGTTAGGGCTACTTACAAGGAGGAGTAGGTAGGTGTCCCCCTCCGATTTTGTTCGTTCTGAGATATTTTGTAGTACTAAAAAACTAGGCGATACGTATTTTTTCTCATCGGCCCATACAACGTTCTTAGGGGTCAAACCCACCCCCAAAATTTGTACATGTAACATGCGTTTTTCACCGTGTAGTAGAAAAACATAAATAATTAATACTTTTGAAAACCTAAAATGGTAGCAATAATAAATTATATTACATACATTCTATTTCTGCGATTTGAGTTGACTATTCGGGGGTAAAAACCCCTAACATATATATCACTTTATATTTCAAAAGCGCATAAGGTGTTTGAAACCATTCGTTTAATACGTAATACAAGTGCTTCTAAACACTGTAACAGATTAAAAGTTTACGTACTTTTATTAGCGGTAGTTATTTAGCAGTTAACAACCCTCAAAAAACATTGTATTCTGACAACATTTTTTTTATCGCAGTAATTCAAATGTTATCCATACGCAACCTGACTACTCGACAATTTGTAACATACAAAAGAGACTCTTATTTTCTATTGTGCATTTATACTAATCGTAAAAGCCGCATTTTTGTAATGCAGTAAATATATTCTTGATGTCACGTAATACGGGTGATTCATCCTTGATCTACTCTTAAATATGCACGCCTAATCAAAATTAATTCTGTACTGGAAACGTTTCGTTCTTGCAAGCATTTTTAATCAATCACAAGACTGTTTGAAAATTTCGTGATGATTATTACTATTTACTTTATGTAGAAAACAGTACTTTGAGTAGGAGTTCATTGATCTCAAAACTTTATCAATAATAGAAAATAACAATCTCTTTTGTATGTTACAAATTGTCGAGTAGTCGGGTTGCGTATTGATAACATTTGAACTACTGCGATAAAAGAAATTTTGTCCATAAAGAAATTTTTAGGGGTTGTTAACCACTAGATAACTGCCCCTGATAAAAGTGCGTAAACTTTCAATCTGTTCCAGTGTTTACAAGCACTTGTATTACATATTGAACGAATGGTTTCAAAAACCCCATGTGCTACTACAGAAATGGAATGTATGCAATACATTTTATTATTACTAGTATTTCAAGTTTTCAAAAATATAAATTATTCATGTTTTTCTACGTATATGGTGGAAAACGTATGTTACATGTACAAATTTTTGGGGTGGGTTATATCCCTCAAAACCCCGTATGGGTCGATAAGAGAAATACGCGTCGCTTAGTTTTTTGAGTACTATAAAATATCTGAGAACGAACAAAATCTGAGGGGGAAACCTACCTACTCCTCCTTGTTAGTGTAATTGGGCTCTTCATGAAAAGTCTAGATGCCTCATGAGGTACACGCTGATTATGTAATGCACAATAAACATCAGGTAGATTGTGTAATAAATTCTAAGTTGCACTATCTGCCTGACTACTCTTGCAATGAATCTCTTGCGAAAGAGCACATGTAAAAATGATCACATGAGGGAGAATTCATATATTCCGTAACGTTTTTTCGACCATTTTCCCCTTCCCTGCGTAACGCTTTTTCTACACTGAGTGTATTTAGCTTTAACATATGCGTAATAAAATTGAACCTCCCCCCCAGCGTTAAATGTTATGAAATATGTGATATGGCAATTGCAAATTTTTAATAAAGACATTGCATGTTTGATAAAACTTGTTTTTTTTTAAAATATTTTATTTAGTGCTTTTGACATAACTATAAAGGAAAAAATGTTCAATTTTTATTTTTTGAAAAAATCATAAAATAGTTTAACATTATCTAAGAGTTTTACTTTATTGCAAAAGATTCAGTGATGAGTAAATTAAAAAGAGGATATAATAATGTTGAACTCGTGGGCCTAGAACTAGAAATCTCACTTTTTTGTCAAAAGTAAAACATGATAATATCATGAGATTGTTTTATGTGCTCTTTATATGTGACATCAATCTAAATTTTAGATTTGACTAGTAATATATAAAATTAAGAAGTAAAAATTTGCATTCGAAAATTTTTTGAAACCAAAGGGTTTCATTTAGCGCGATGATGCTAGATTTTTATCTCCTAAAATATGGACATAAAAAAATTATGAATAACGCGGAGCTCAAGTTTATTCCAGTGTCAAAATATATTAAGATTTTCAACAAAATAAATTATTTCCAACCAAAAAGAGTTTGGAACATAACCAGTAATCACACAATTTAGTTTAGGAATAGCAGGTTTGTTCAAAATATACCTATGATTTTACTGCGAACAGAAAGTGGACTGACAACTTAAAAACATTATATTTTCAATATTGTTTGTGTAAAGTGAAAAGATTCCATCTATTATTCAAACTCAATTTTTATTTCACCATATCAATATTGAAAATATGATTTATTTAAGTTATCTATCCAATTCTTCACAGGAAAATAGTTATAACTGTTCTTTCTAGCAAATATTAAAATTGGAATGTTTAATTTCATCTTGATGCTATTAGTTGCTTGGGTTTCAGAATGTAAATAATTTGAAATCTAAAATAGCTGGATATTTTTTGTATCCAGACTTTGTATCTTTCATCGCGAATAGAAACTGAAATACGCGAAAAATATGTATAAATATTTACCTACGCAAAGGCCAAATTAAAAATGTACTTTTTTAAAGAATGACTTTTGTATCGTTCGGGGTATACTATAAAATATGAATCTATAAAATACAATAACAAAATTCCTTTTTCCGATAATTTTTCAAATTCTCATATTAAAATTTTTTAGATTTATTCCTCTTTAGGTGCTATTATCCCAACAACTTTTTTCTTGACACAATTTTTGATGGAAAATATAATTGAAACGAAAAATAGCTTTTTCAAACTCTCATACAATAACAAACTTTTATTTGAAAAAAATTTTTTGGCATCACAGTAAATCCCAGAGATATTTTTAATCTGAACTTGGATAAAAATGCTGCAAACAATCGACAACTACATATTATGTCGTGAATGTGGTTGTGTATCCACCTCCAGATAAAATTGATCTAACCTCGGATAATTGTAGTTGTCAATTATTTGCAACGTTCTTATCCAACTTATTATTTCCAGAGCCATAATTTTTTCTTAACCCACTGTAGCGACTAAATTTTTCTCACGGTTGAAAAACTGAGAAATAAGAATACAACACAGAGGTTATCTGGACCTTTCACATTTTTTGAAAGGATTAGTGTTTTAAGTCGAGCCCTCAAAAGTATCTAAAAACAGAGAGGTCCAATAGGGTAGATGTAATAAAATTGTTCAAAGTATATATTTTCTCTGCGATTGAAAAACTTGGACCCAAAAAGAAGAAATTAGTGCTCCTAATTTATTTACAGCAACGTCAAAAGATACTGTTTTCATGGTGAGATTTACTGGAGTGAACATTTTGTTCAGCGCAACTCTGTTCAAGAATATAGTTCACGTAAAATGTTCATTTAATAAGTATTTAAAAAGATCACTGCCTCCAAAATGATAACTAAAAAGGTTGTAGGGTAACGCACTGAATATTGTATAAATTTATAAGATATTAATTGAAGAACTTAAACATGACTGGTAGAAAAATTAACGTGTAAAACATCAAGATTAATTAATTTCTATAAGAGAAATATAGATTATTATGTTTTTAAGTTATTTATTTAATTTTACCTGAAGATTGTTGGGTAGATTTCCCATCGTCTTCATTAACGTACCCTTTGTTCATCAATTGAATTATAAGATCCATAAAGTCCTGCCTTTTGATATTATTATTCAGTCGGTGCTCAACCGTTTTCTGGAAGACTGTCATGAAGAACTTTTGCACTCCGACATCATTAAAAGGTATTGAGAAAAAGTCCAAAATTTGAGGAGCGAAAAATCCAACTGCATTTTTTATATTATGGGGTTCAAACACCTGCCTTCCCCAATAACGGTATTCTCTGTCTGCATCATGCAATGTATTGCAATCTACTCCAAACACCGTCGTCATTATAATATCAGTAGTAAATCTGTGAAACGATACTTAAATATCAGCTATTATTACTATTATTATACTATTAAGCCAAATCCCTTTCGGTCACGTGTTTCTTATTGAAACAATGTACTCGTCCCACAACACCGCTCCTACACGAGTCGCTGATCAAATTTTCTAGCAATCATTCCAGGTGGAGAGCTTCACAAAGCTATCGTACGTCACAGTTCACACATAAACACACAAACTGACTAATAAGCCCATAGGAAGGTTCATACTCTTTACCCCAACCACATCCACTAAGCAAAGCTCTCCACGAGGGTCCATGCGTATCCGAAATCTTTCGTTTCAGGCGTCACTCTTCGTTACATATTTCTTATAAAAAATTTTCCTTCACACAAGTCTATCTTGGCATACACCTTTTGCTCCCTCAACATCCATACATCTTTTCATGCAAGCTCTTGTGTTTCTACGACTCTTTATATCTCTTCGCTTTAGAGTCTCATTTACACATTCTTACCATTCTTTCCTCGGTCTATTTCTGAGTACGCTACCATTCACTTCACCTGAATACACTTGCTTCGTTAAACGTCCTTCATCTATTCTCTCAAAATGACCTAACCATCTCAACAAATTTCTTTCACTCTTATCAATCAGTGTTTCTTCCACACCACATTCTTTGAGAAGCCACTCATTACTGACTTTGTCCTTCAGCGTTTTACCGCATATATTCCACAGGGATTGCATTTCAACCACGTTAACTTGACCCCGATCCTTTACTCCTATTCTTTTCTCTTATCCTTTTCTCCTATGCTTTACTTTGTACGTACGGGTCTTGCTACCATACAGTATGGTGGGTGCAAGTACAGCATTATAGATTGCAATTTTAGCTATATTCGTCACATTTTTACTTTCAGTAATGGATTCTACACTGCCGATAATATTTCTACCCTCGCTTATACGTTTGAATATCTCTCCATCAATTTTTCTGTCTGCAGTGAATAAATTTCCAGAATACACAAAATCATCAACTTGTTCCATCCTTTCTTTGTCTAAGGCAATGTCGCATACTGTTCTTCCAACCCTTCTTCCGAACACAATAATTTTTGTTTTATTCACGTTAATCTTGAAACCCGTACTTTTTATGCTAGTAATCAGTCTGTTGAACATTCTGTTCAAATCATCGTTTAATTATGCCGTAACAACCTTATCATCTGCAAACGCCAATCCACGTACTTTCACTGCCCCGAGATCAACACCTTCTTCGTCTAAGAGAGCCATTCTTAGACATTTGTCTATGTATATATTGAATAACCAGAAGGACATAACGCATCCTTGCATATTCTACACATTCAACAGCTCGCTCAGCCACTCAAAGAAATATACGTCACCGCTCTTAAGCATTTCAGCGGTAATACCATCCACATCAACAGCCTTACCATTCTTTAGATTCTCAATTGTGGACATAATGTCAAAGATATTAATTTTTACTTCGACACACTTACAATGGGATTGTCTAACGTATCCTCTTCTATGTCACAGTTGTTATGCTCTATGACTTCATCTCTATACAATTTCTTGAAAATGTCACTCACACAGTATTTCACTTTGTCCGTATCCCACACCATTTCATCATCAGTAATCTTAATTCCGACTAGTTCCTAATGCTCTTAACCCATTTCCAAAATAATTTTTTATTTCCTTCAAAATCATTTTGCATTTTTTAATCTTCATCCGCTTTGATTTTATCCTTGCTTTCATTGACTAGTATCTTTGCTCTTCTGTTTTTATCCCTATAATCATTTTCTAGTCCATTTCTCTCCTCAAGTGAGAAGTATGCTTTTGTTTTCTCGTTTACAGCCACACAGATTTTATCATTCCACCAAGCGCCTCCAGTTATTCTTCCTACAACCGCAGTTCCACACTCCAGATGCACTGTTGAAGATGCTATTCCGTAGTATTATCCATACGCTCTCTACATCTTTATTGCCTCATTCTGTCGCTCAGCCCCCTCTCTGACGATTTAAATATTCTCTCAGCTTACCACTATATACCTCTTAAACTCCTGGTTTCTGCAAGTTCTCTATTTTAACTCGCGTCTCCTTCGACTTATTATTAATTCTGCTGCTCCATCCTTGACCTAGGTTCATTTTGGAAATTATGAGATAATGACCTGATCCACATTCAGAATCTCTCATAACCCTTACATCTCTGACTAGCCCTCTCAGTCTCTCAACCGGTAGAACAAAGTCAATCTCACTGTGGCTTTCACCTCTACAACAAGTACACATGTGAATCATTCTATGCCTGAACCAAGTATTTGTAATAAACAAGCCTTCTCCCAAACATAAGCTAATCAGTTTCTCTCCGTTACCGTTCGTTTATGGATCTCTGAAATAACCAAGTACCATGTCCTTTGCGTTACACACATATCCAGCCATTCATATCGTCGAGTAGAATGATTCTTTTTCCAGGATTGCAAGTGCCTAAAATATCATTTAACGAGTCTCAGAAGATATCGCTTACATCACTACTATCACCATTAACTGAAGCGTAGCTCGCTATAATAAATAGCTTCCTGATTTCCACTTTTAGTCGGACCCATAATAATCTAGGAAATACACATTCATACTTTTTGACTGCTGTTTAGCTTAGTCAGTCATAATCAGACTGACTCCTTGGCTACCATGTGATTCACTATCTACTTCTGACCATAGTTCGAGTTCCATTTTTCATCTTTCCTATCTCACATCCCTTCTTCGTTGTTTCAGGTACACGTAAAATAACTAGATTCCTTACGCGCATAGTATCCCGCAATTTCCTTTCCTCAAGGCTTTGGACTTCCAGAAATTGAGGAGTATAAAAAAGTTCATTAGTGCCTACTATTTAATTTTCCAAATTTGCAACTCGATATCTCAATTTGTATGCGGGAGAGTTGTAGCGAAAAATATGTCGCAAAATTATTTTGAGATTAGTATCACATGGCCTTAAGATCATTTACCATACGCCTCTAGCATTCTAAGCACCCAGTCTCCATTCATCGCCTGAAACTTTTTCGAGAGCATGCCTTTCGTCAACCAAAGTGTCATTCCTTAGAATATTAAACAAATACCATTTTTCTTTTTAAAAATGTAGGCCTTTCAAGTATCGACCTTGAAAATAATATTTGCGGTTATTTTTATAGTCATATTTGTAATCAGTGCATAAAAATAAATCGATATATGCTCTTCGGAACTTAAACCCTGGCGAGAAACTGCCGGCAAAGAACGTCTTGGTCGGCACCGGTGAGGAAGTTTCTGGCCGAATCATACAGTGTAGCTACGACGTTAATGATTTAGCAGAATCATTTTCAAAAAGTTAACTTAATGAATTCTAATAAGAAAGGGGTAAAAATCAGCCTTACCTTGCAAAAATTTCTTGCATTTCCACAATTGTCATTTTTTTCGCTTTGTCTTTTAGAAAATTTTCTAAAACGACTCCGCGATCCTTTAGACAACCAAACATTAGTTTCATTTTTCCAGGAGTAATCGCTGGGGATAACTTTGCTCGTAAAGTTTTCCATTTTTTACCAGGCAAGAAAAACAAGTTCCCAGATAGTGGGTCAACTTTTTCATTACAGTATACTCCTCGGTCATGAAAACTTGTGAATTCCTTTGTGAGGATGTTTCGTATTAGGTCTGGATCAGCAACTACTAAACAAGGCTTATGAAATGTGTACATTCCAAAAACTTTGTTGTTTTTTAATTTTTCATAGCCGTAAGAAAAACTTTCACCTACAATCAAATTCATTAACATTATTAGAATTAGTTCCTTTCTGAAGAGAGTTTTTTGAAGCTTGAGTAGTTTTTTGTAATACATCGAAAAAAAAGTATCGTAAGCTGAGGCTAACCGGGACACGCTGGGTAAACCGGACGACTCATAGTCTCATTTTTATAACTTCATTTCTCTTTCTCTGAATAAAAATTCGATAGGTTTTTCATTGTTTTCTGTAAAAAATGTCAATTTTTCTTTTAGATATTGTTTCTTTCAGTTTCGTTAGGAAGTTTTGATGAAAATAATATTTATAAAAGGTTGTCATTTTCTGTATTTTGGTCGAGTCGATTAAAAACTCTTAGAAAATTTTACTGGTATTTTTTTTCTGTTCTCTATGTCATCTATCATATAGTATATCGTCTTAACAAAATTATCTTAAATTTTAACCAAGATAAGAAGCTTGGTTTTTGCTGTAGAACAATTTTTATAGAAAGTTCCGAATTTTTAGGGGAAAGTCGGACATGGTTAGCAATTATATAACGAATGTGGGATCGCCCCGTTCCTTCAAATAATCCGTTGAGCATTTTCTAAAATGCCATTCTCAAAGTCCAAACAGGCAGAATTTTGTAGATTATTTTCTTATTTTGTGTACTTATACTTATAAAATTATGACGTGAAGCAACAAATTAGATTATGCTTTTAATGATAATAAGCGCGTAATTTTTTAGTTTTTACTTATCATATTAGTTTAATTTACTTTAAAATAACAACAAAAGCTTATAATTTATGGTATTTAGCCATTCAGTAGGACAGAGTAGCGATTTTGTATTTTTATTGAAATTGGACACCTTAGCCCCACCCTGAGGAGTAAAGACAGACACACTTTGGATTGCAATAACTAGTTACTTATAGCTAAATTAAATGTTTTAACTTTACGATATGCAAAGAAGGGCAAAAAATCATATATTTAAAGTATTAATAGCCGATTATAATTCCTTCGTGTAATTTATTGGGAAAAATCTAAAAACATGTCCCGTTTAGCCGCGTCTTACGGTAATGAAAAAAAAACATGAGGAAAATTCCTTACCTACGTGACACTTTTTTCGCACAAGGTTGAGAAAATTTCCAACTGGAACGCATGGTTCCAAGTATGGAATACCTTTTTTACGCCAATAAGTGTATAAAACCAACTTAAAGTACGCATAAATACAAATAGAAAGACAAAATATTGTACACAGTAGTTTTAGCATGAAAGTACTTGAAATTAGAGCCATCTTTTAAGGTTTTGTGGCAAGTGTTATTTTAATTGTACCTGTTAAATTGAAATTTATTTTAATAAAAAATGATTCCATTTAATGGAGGCGCATGAATATTCCACAAATTACAATTTTTACAATATTTATTTCACCAAAATTCATTTTACCGAATGTAGCTATATGTGATACAAGTGCGCAAAACAGAAGATTGCTTACGAAAAGTAAATTTCTCAGCATGAGCGCGAGCCGGAGATTAGCAGAGGCTAGGCGAATTCTGGAAGCACCCGAGCCAGCAATTAATTACCTGGGCGCACGTGTATCACACGCTATTATTGCAACAACCGCTCGAGAAAGTTGCAAGCCCAGACCACCTTGATGGAGTGGTAAAAATAGTAAAGTATCGTACTAATTTGAATAGCTAAATTATCATTCGACATAATTTTCATTCTTCCAGATAACTACATAGGGAAACGTTCACATACGACATCACGCAGGTTTTCTGAAATCTTAAACCCCCCTCACCTTCATCTTGTTTAGCGTTTTACCATATGCTTATATATATAATAAGGCGCGCTCAAAAACATCCTTCTAGACCCTAACGCGTGACATCATATGTGAACACTTCCTGACAGAAATTTTATTTACACAAAAAGCCATTTGTCATAATTCCCACGTAAGTCTTAACTGAATCGACATGTAAAAAAAAATTAATTTTACCTATTTTAAATAGCACATCCTGTGTAGAAATGATAGGGCGAGTTTGAAACTGAGCCATTCCGAATGTTTAATTTGAATTCAGGAAAAATAAAAATTAGAACAAGTTGTGATTTGTCAAAATAGAAATCAGGGGGAATTTTTATCCAGTCAAATGACTTTCGGTAAAATAAATATTAGGAAAAGTAGAATTTGTCGAATTCGTCGAATATTCACGTTCTTCCATCTATTGCACAGCTCTTTTAGTAAATTTAAAGAAAAAATATATCTACAAGTATGGTCTAATCATTCAATGATTAAAATTTCCGACGTACATATCGAAGCGTCATGGGATTGAATAAGAAATATTAAGTAATACGACTTTAATCACGTGATGATCACGTATTGATAATTTCTTTAAGTAAGAAATCCTGGACTTTATCCAGATTAACTGAAATTATGTGGGCGTCAATCGATAGTCATCAGAAAGCATATTTCCTCTGGTTCCTAGATATCATAGAAAATATAGAAAGGATTAGAGCCACGATTGAATAATTCGAATTGTGTTTCTTTTGCGTTTACATTTTAGTGACAAATTTATTAGAAATACAAGAAATTAAAATCCAAGAACCAAAAACGACTAAATTTGGACCAGCGAAAATGCAAAAACTTGCATTCAAAATAAAAAATAAATGAACATAAATAATGAAAAATCGAAATAAAAAATTGTTTTTAAACAAACAATTTTTGATCTGTCCACGTCTACAGCCTAATACATCCAAAGGTTCAGCACCAAATTTTGACGAGAAGTGAATAGCATGATCATCTTGAAATATATCGCAGGATTCTTCGATATCTAGAATAGTTTTTGAGACTTTACGTATTTAGTGCAAAAAATGAAAATTTTGAAATGACATAAACGATGAAATTAAAAGAAAATATTCAAGATATCAAAAATGTCTGCAATATGGAACAAGAATATGTTGCCATAGACTGCTGATTAAAATTTGACGCCAATCAGTTAAATATATTGGGCTGTGAGTGTAGAGGAGACACAGGTAGAAAACTTAATTTTTTTACAATCATTCAACAATAATGCATTATTTATCCACACAGTTCGCATATTATTTGACTTAGAAATCTATGGCAATATGTTCTCGCTGTGCATTTCAGAAAATTACGACATTCTCATTGATTTTAAACTTCAGTTATTCATGTTTTATGTAAAAAAATTGATTTTTTCACATGTGCTTACCTCTACATCAAAATCCGTCCAATCAATTGGCATCAAATTTAAAAAAGAAATCTGTAGCAACATATTCTCGATACAAATCTAAAAAATTTTCGTTATTCTGATTAGCTTTTGAGATTTTGCGTACTTATTGTGAGAAGTGAGGATTTAGTGATGACATAACTAGTCAAATCTTACAAATTTTCCAAGATATCGAAAATTCCTGAAATATGTAATGAGAATATGTTGCTACAGACTTCTCATTAAAACTTGGTATCAACCGGCTGGACAAATTAAGCTGTAGAGGTGGAAACAGGTGAAATAAGCGGGTTTACCGTCAACTTTTTAGCCATTTAATAATTATAAATATAGTAATCACAAATAAAGTTTACTGTATCCCCCAGAAGTGCACTTTGGAAACAAAATTACTGCATAAAGAATAAATGATGGACTATCATTTGACAGTAATTAAAAAAAACCAATTAATTGTTACACATAAAATTTGTGAATTAAACTTAATTAATTTGGTAAAAAACCAATGCAAATATAAAATAAATAATAAAAATATGTACTAACTTCATACACACTACAGTTATGTTTTGGTATGGTTGTTATTATTGAAGATAAAAAAGAGAATTTACTTATTTTTCAATCTTTGTTCTATTGTGATAAAGGAAAAATGTTTAATAATTCATAGTAAAAAATGAAACGGTGTCATTTTAAATTTATAAAATCGTATAGGAAATGAAGTATCGGTGAAGTTCGATGAACCTAGCCACCCTTTCCCTTTTGACGTTCAAGTATTGCGCCATTCTTTCTTGAGACGATTTCCCCCCGCCCCTCACCGTTACGCGTTTTCTATAGTAAGTGTATACAACTTTAACATTAGCGTCACACTGCAGTAGACCCCCACCCCCAGGCATGTGACGTAATATTAGAACGGCCTCACAAATGAGACAGCAAAATTAAATTTAAAATTAAATTAATTCAGGGTAATTTTTTTTAATAACAAGAAAGAAAACATGAAATTCCACCAAAAACAACTGCGATGCAAAAAATCTGCCAAGTACAATTACATAAATTTGCGAAATCAAAGTTGGCCAAGTAATTTGAAGAAAAAATCATATTAAAATATCTTAAGAACATCTTTTTATCCAAAGAACCTATAGGAATTTGTGAAATATATTTTGAAAAGCCATTTTAGACATTCTAAAACTTGACGGAATTGAATATATAAGTATAATGATTGAAAAACTTGCTAAGAATGGGAAACTGATGGTATAACATAAACTCGGAGGGTTTGAGAATGTCAAAAAAGGCTCTCTACAATTTATTTTCAAATTTTGTAAACATTACATTGTAAGACAAATTTTCTTAATATATTTAAAAATAAATTTGTTCTTCAAATTACTTGGCCAACTTCGATTTCACAAATTCATGTTATTGTACTTGGCAAATTTCTTGTATGGGAGATATTTTTGGTGGGATTTAACAATATTTACGTAATTTTTTATGTTTACATTTTTGCTATACTGAAATTAAAATTATTTGAGAAAAAATGTTCCTACAAAAATAATATCTGTATTGTTTACAAACAAATGTTTTTAATGGAACCCAGTTAAACGGAGTTGTACAGAATCTTCCAATGAATTAAATTAGCGATTGTTCATGAATATTGAATACGCGGTTAACTACAATCCAAACTAAAACACGAAACTTCAAATCACTTAGTTAAATGAACAATTCCAACTGAAACAATTTTTTTTTTCTAAAGACGCTTACATTTCTCCTTTAAAGTTTGTAGCATTTGCGAATTTACCTATTTTCTTCGATTTTGCAAGAATCTTTATAAAGTTTTGATGAATTTTGAGATTGATTGTGCGTATTGTATATCGTAAAGTGCAACTATTAAAATATATAAATTTTTTTTTCGAACGATAAATTTTTGGATCCATTAGTAGTACAAATTATAATTACTGCTTACTTTGTAACGAAGAAAATCATGTTTTCTACTTGACTAAAATGAAGAAGTCAGGTGCCCATGAAACGAGAACAATTTTCAATATAAAAGAAAACTTTTACAATCGGGGATACCACTTTATAACTATTTTTCAATTTTATAGTTGCCTGATGATTCAAAATTTCTTTGATTGCAATCACGTTTAAAAGTTAGAAATACCTGAATGATCACGTAGGTGATTTTTGAGCGACTGAATGTATTCTGGGATATCTGGTCTGGATACCAATTAAGAAATTAACTTCAAATCTCTCTTCATGTGTATCTAATCGCCGATATCAAAAGATAATCGCTACATAATTCAGACGTTACATCTACGAAACGAAAAGAGATTTACATTTTTTTTTAAATTGCATAAGGCATAATTCTGGCCTTCAATCGTGATTACCCAAAGGTATACAAAAGGTATACGAAATTGAGATAATACAAATAAATAAAATTGGCATCATTTTGAGGATCTATAAAAATTATTTTCAGCATAACTTCATAATGTACAATATAATTATTGTCGATGTATTCACATGATCCGTGAAGTATTTTTAGCAAAATATCGTTGCTGATTTTTAATATTTTAATTTTTAGGAAACACGTGACCCTAGAACCATGAGGTTCTACTTGAGTTCTAAAATTCGCTTGATTATCAGTTTTTTCCACGTGAAGTAATAGGAAACAAATTAAAATCAAGTCAGTTCTAAGATTCAGGATAGCACCTTATGATTCTGGAGTTATTAGGTCAGGTCTGTCAATGCTCATACATAAGTTGCACGAATGCACCGCATTTTCAGTCTTGAAGTTTAAAACGTTTAAAATATAAGCTGGGCTGATTCTATGATTTGCAGTCTAGTTTAGTCACGTGCGGTGTTGGTAAACAAAACAGGAAGTGAAAATGTAATAAAATGCCGAGTCCGTGCAGTGAAAATTACTGTAAGACGCAATTCAGTTTACTATTGAACAATATAACAATGCCTCATTAAAAAAATAATTTATTAAGTGAATCTCAAATGGAATAATTTATACATATATCTAATAAAGATATTGTGAAGTTACTTACATCAACATTCAAAACTTGCTATGAATTCGATCTCGGGTGTTTCCACTTTGCTTGTATTTATAATTGTACGGTGCTCATTTGATGAGCACTTTACTTCGTCATTATGATTAATTATCAATTGTATTTCGCGCCTCTTCCTCAAGATCATCATGTAGTGCCCCCTCGATGCACCGATGTCGCCACAATCTTCATAGTAACAAATCAAAACTCCCAGACCCCGCACCGCATCTCTCAGGTTCTCATTCT
>JAUMHM010000031.1:10107944-10121066 GCA_032362435.1 Melikaiella ostensackeni
CCTAAAGCCAATAACGAACATCAACATTCCTCACGAATTTTACTATTGAGGGTCAATACAATTTCCCCACCGATTACAAGAAAAAATATTTAACTTCCAGCATAATATGAGATCCTAATCAGAAAGTTTCAAAATCAAAGTTCAAAGAAACAAAAGAACTTATAAAGAATAATCCTAACCTTTCAACAACAAAATCAGATAAAGGGAGTGTCACAGTAGCTATAAAAAAGAAGATAACATACAAAAAATGTTACAACTTTTAGAAGACAAAGTAGATATAAAATTTTCAAAAACCCTAGAAATAAAACCCATAATGATCTTAACAACATGGTCAAAGAATGGTGGGCTGACATACAATTGACAAAAAAAAAACTTACAACTTCTTAAGGTGGCTTGCCACCACTGATCTATTGGGTGATTGAATTACATAAACCAGTTAAATCTCCTAGACCGGTAACTTCCTTTATCGGTACACCATCATATAATATTTCGCAATTTTTAATATCTATTTTCTGCAATATAACAAACAATTCAGAATATACCTTAAGAAATACTTGGGAATTTATCATTTAAATAAAATACTCCATGTACCAGATGATTATACAGTTTGTTATCTAGATGCCGTTTTTATGTTTTCTAATATAGAACTAAACATCATCACATTTTTTCTTTAAACATCACATTTCACACAAGAAGGGTGTTATTTTCTTCTTAGTTGACAGAGCAAAAAATTTGCCAGAAACTGAGTTCCACAAGAAAAACATAGGATTCATTTATGAAACCGTAATTAGCAAAAATTATTCTTATGCATTAATCAAAAATAATATTAAAGAAGACTTAAATTCATAGAGAACAAGAATGTAGATTCATAACAAATTATTGAAAAAACAATAGATTTTTTTGAGGTTATCATTTTACCATATCATAATCATCTTTATTTGCGTAGACTAAGAATCTGTAAAAAATTAAATATCACCATTATCTCCTCGAAAAAATAAACTTTAGAAGACTTTATTGCAGTCTACTTAAGATAAAATACCTAAATTTGATGAAATTGATCTCATCCACGGAGTCAGATGTATAGAACATGGAAGATCACAAGAAAAACAGAAGTGAATTTTTGTTGCGGGTAATTTCATAGTGGGTAAAGTTGAATTTTTTTAGATTGAAACAAAAGAAGATACAATAAACTTGACATGGCAACCATGCCCAATGTGATGGGTAAGTCTTACTACGTGAAGGTATTTTTTGTCACAGGTAAAGATTATTCTGAAATTTGACTAAAGATTACACTTCATTTTTTTCCGTGATTGTGTGTTGAAAATACAAAGAGACCCATAAGAGCTAGAATCTCTCAACATAGAACATAACAAAAAAAAACACAAAAGAAGACAGCATTATGCAAACACGCATCTGAGTTTAATTATAAGTTTGACTTTAACAGCAAAAATGTTAAAATATTCAATCTAGAAAGCAATTATTAGAAAAGGAACATATTAGAAATATTTCATATTGTTAAAAATGAAGGTACTGTGAATTTTGGATCAGGCACTGAAAATTTAAACTTGATATATCATGATACCATGGACTGTAATATTAGTTACTGTAAGTACCTGATCTTTTTCATAATAAACTCATTTCACATGTATTAAATGCCAATTCACAAGCGTACTAACGAAACTCTATTCTAATTATAATTAATTATTACAGACAGACAATTTATCTTCACATCTTACGTACAAAATTTGTAACTTAATATTTTAACCTAATCAAATCTATTTGTAATGAGAAACGTCACATGCGGTATTTATTCTTTTTCGTAAATTTATAATTTGAATAGCTACGATGATACTTACGTACGTTCTCTGTATTTTTAGTCCTGATGACCCTACCGATGCAAATTCACTGGAAATTCTCTAAATATTCTCAGGCCGAGTCAAGTTTCTCAAAATTTCTCTACAAGTACGCAGGTAGTACTCTTTGAAGATCCAAGTAGCCCTCATAAATTTTCTAAAGGCTCATAAACTTGTTTTTGTAAACATAATCGAAATTTTCTTGAATAGCAAAGAATTACAGAGGATGCCTTGAAAGAGGAAGCTCCATTTGGCATCCAGGTAGAAAGAATTCTTTTGTAGTAAAGTTGCAGTGCAGTGGTCAGATCTAAGGGCTTTAAAACTGAAATATTTTCTTTTTCAATTTCCCAATTAGGGATTCGAAAGTTGAAAAATCAAAATTTACGGATATTCACAATCAGAAATATCTCAAATTTACTTTGCAAAATTGAAAATATATCATATTTTGTATTTATCTCGAAAACTGTGCGCGATACGCAAGAACAGATAGCTCTTTCAGATTCACTCTATATAAATATGAGTATAAAGGTTGTCACATATTAATTTATGCATGTGAGTAAGTGAATAATAATTTTCAAAGTGTTAAAAGGGATTATTTTTATGAGAGTTTTATGATAGCGAGACCTTAAATATTCTGCTTATCGTACTCCGGTATCCTCAAGGTTCGACTGCCATAAATGAAGTCGTAAGAAAGGACCCAAATCTCTCAAGCTATCTCTAGAGACGAAATCATTCAAATCAAGCCTGCAAATAGCCTGAAATAGGCCTGATTTTTTTCCCAGAGAATATTCAGAGATTTTCTTTCGGTAGGGGTTCCACGATGTCATGGCGAAATGCATAGACAATTCTCCACATAACTAAGTGTTGTATTATGTATCTTCAACGTTTCGAGACCCAAAGCCAAAAAACAAAAAGAATGTCCATTTCATAATATTCTGGTCCAAAAAATTCAAAGTTATTTAAATAATTACATTTTAAAGAAGTATGCATACACGTCTCCATGCATTTCGCTGACAGCGCCGTCTATGAGACTATATGAAATTAATGTCGAGTATGCGTCTAATCCGAATTTTGACGATTTTGAGTTATTATAATATTCTGATAGAATACGAGTATATACTATACTGCATCGTTTGTTAAAATATTAGAAAAGAAAATATGAATGAGTCGTTTCGTGAATTTCAGTACATATTGTCTATATTTTCATTCAAAAACAAGGCCAATAAGATAAGAAAAATGAATGAGGTTAAGGACGAACTCGAATATCCGGCAGAAAAGAATGCTATTTCCAACTATACCATAGAAAAGTTCATTCATATGATTTGGTTTAAGAATCAGGGCTTCACATGTACAGTTATTAATGACAATTATACGTTCACATTGCACGAAGCCGATCGACTGAATGGGCTAAACGAGATAGTTTTGTTTATTTAGTATTTTATTTATCCAGAATGATATTTATTGTAATTAGAATAGTATAATTGTCATTTGAACGTGAATCAGTGATTCTCATAAAATCTTTGTAGTGCTATGATTCAACTTTTTCGACAGTTATTATCAAAATTATTAGCATCTTGGAAAATAAGACACTTGCTTATTACTAAATTCCTATTATTATCCAACATACTCATTGATAGAACTTAGGAAATAACTACGAAGTTAGAAGTTTAGTAAAGACCTGTAATCGTTTTCATTATTTCAGAATGTTTTTCTGATTTTTTCATAGATTTTAAACTTGAATCAGCTCACCTAGAAAAGATTATAGAATTCAGATGGATTCATACACTACTTGGCACAAATTTCATACACGGCATATTTTGCATATACAGTCTTATAGATGGCGCTGTCATCAAAAAGACTTATATTGCACGAAGTGTTACCCGCAGACAATAGTATATATATTTTTCTTTCCTACGAAAAAATCCCACAGTCATAAAATAAAGGCCGAGTCTGAACGTGCGGACCTAGACAAACGCACGGAAGAGGAAGGGGAGATGGGTTGTGTCCGGGAGTTTAGACACTATCCAGAATAAAAAGATTATATTCAAAAAATATTCAATATCCGTTGCAAAACTGAACTAATTTAATACATAAATGAACGAATAAATAGGTATTTTCCGTAAATAAGGTAATAAATGTTGTAATCCGGTATACGTCTCAACAAAATTTATTATAAATTAATAAAGCCCAGGATTTTACCCTGAATTTTTTATCCGTTGAGCCAGCGTTTCCCAAACTCTTTTCGTAATCACTGGGGTACGGCAGGGTCACCACCCTACAATTTTGTTACAATACCAGAACCCTAGGAAGACACGAGGGGGAACACTTGACTGCCAGTCGTACGGGCGGTGGTTTACCTCGCACGACCTTCTCATTGTTAAAGGATTAGAGCTAGTTGAGAAGAATTAAAATTTGGTAAAATTACAATAAATCGAATTTTAAGATCCTGCATTAGCTTCATTAGATTATGACGAAAAAATTAATAAAAGAGATAGTGAAAAATTGGTTAATATCTTCAAGCCTGGCTGAGAGTTATTGTACTTTCGTATCCACTTAAAGCTTTCCTTTATTACTCAAAGTATGAACAGATTTTTATCAACCTTTCTTCACTTTTTTTCTGATCATATAAAGAAATTGATTCAGCTAATCAAAATTCAGTTGAGCTATGTTTTCATTATTTTAATTTTTGTGACTGGCCTTAATCTCACACAAAAGAAAAGGTCATCCGTTTCAGGTTCAGGAAACTCGCATCCGGATGTCTGCCACGGGCCTGGATCAGGGTGGAATCCCCCTACCAAGGCTACCAGGGCAAGGGCGGTACCCCCTGCCGCCGACAGTAGTTTGAAAAACACTGCGTTAAACTCTAGTAATAGCGGTTGTCTGACTCCACTCTGACTACTACTACTGAGGGGTTCCGCGTGCAGAGGAGAGCCGCCACTATACAGGCAGACTTCCTCCAGACTTCCTCTTAGACTCCCTGTACGTGGAAGCCTAGTTTGGAGTATAGTTCAATTTTCCTTTCAAATTCAACTCCACTATACAGAAATTTGACAGAAACAAAATACGACTTCGCTCTTCTCTTTCGAGGTAAAAGCTGGCCGTTCATTTTTTTGTTGGGTCCCATACTTCCTTATGAATCGGTCTGCAGTAGACGCACCCCTGGAAGACCTCCCAGGCGCTGGGCACCTTGATTCACACCGGAGCTTAGAGGTTTAGAGTGATCGAATACTGCAGGCCGAACTGGATTACCGGTTAAAGAAGAATTAGATGGTCGTACAGACTTCCATTATCTCTAAGAGCTATGGAGTCATCTGCTTCAGTCGTCAAGGGCCCCAGAGCCTACACGTATATCCAAAAAGTCAAGGCAACCATGCCTGCCAATCCAGGAGAAATTCGCCATTGAAATTAACAGGACGAGGAACTGTAGAAGAAATGGATGAGGACGCCTGGACAATCATCTCGACAAGGAAACGCAGGAGACAAACAGGAAAAGGTTCGAATCAATCTTTTTCGTCCAGTACACCCAGCAGCGCCAAGACAATGCCCACCTGCCAAACAAAAATAGTAAAATAGACCTTATTGCTGCAAATCTAAAATCGATCGCTTCACCGGAAAAAATACCCCTAATCAACGTAATCGTTGATGGAGCCAACCACCCTTATACAGTCCTTAACAAAATCCTTGAAGTTGATGAATACAAACCCATTGTCTACAGCATCGGCTCCGATGTTTATTCTATTCGCGTGTCCTACGTTAAAGAGTACCGCACAGTCATAACTTACTTAGCGCAGCAAGACTTCCAATATTACCTCTATATAAATGTCGAGGCACCCTCTATTAAACTTGTTATACGTAACATTCCCATTTCTTACCCCGAAGACTAAGTTCACGATGAACTCAAGGAAGACGAGTTTACCATTACCACTGTTTGCCGCATGCGTAACAGACAAACTGAAAAGGCCATGATCATGACTTTGATAGAGATTCCTAATGCACCACTAGCAAAGGACCTCCTCAAACTCCAGTCTATGGCCTTTAAAAAAAAATAAAATTGAACCCTATGTCAAACCAAGAGAAACCTCTCAGTGTTTTAACTGCCAGAGATTTCACCACGTTTTTCACATGTGTCACGCTACGCCACGCTGTCTGAAACGTGGGGGTGCGCACGCTAGTTCTAAATGCGAAAAAATCGCCAGATACCGGCTACTTGCACTAACTGCGGCAAAGAACACCTGGATAACTATAGTTTAAAGCCTTTATAATTAAAAAAAGCCTCTAGGAAGCCAATTGAGCCAACTGAAAACCCTAATTTCATACCTGCTAACAATTTAAAGGATGCTATCCCCAGCAAACTCCTTGCACCACTGATTCCGCCAGAACAAGTAACCCCCGTAAGCTCCTTCTCCTTACAGAACATATCACTATACAGCACTCAAATAGCCTTAAAATGCGTGACTAAAACCCAAAATGAACCGAAAGCTAAAAAACAGAATGAAAATCAAGCTGATAAACCTACCACCGCCACTCATTGCATTGCAGAGAATAACTTCCTTCCAATAATTGCTGCTGTTCAGAATCCACCTTCTCAAGACATTAAAGTTGACGTAGTTGTCCTAATGAAAAAAGCCATGACTTTAACAACCGAAATAATGGGGGAAATATAAGTAAGAATGAAACTATCAAGAAAACAGCCGAGATTATAACAAGTATATTATCAATTGCTCTTCAAAATGGTAGCCCTTAATAATAAAACTCTTAAAATAATTTTTTTGGTCGATCAGGAAAAACTTAAAAAAATAAACGAATCAGCCACCTACTTCTATAAAAACACTGTTACAATTTGTTTGCTCAGCGAAACTCTACACCGCGAATCACTACAAGTTATATTACTCGGTTATATAATATATTCGGAAACAACACTGACAGGGGAGCAGCAATTTTATTTCAAGAAAATATAGAACACCACGAATTAACATTTCCCAAACATGATGCTCTCGAATTCACTGTTATAGAAATAAAAATACACGGAAATCCATATGCAATGGCCTCTTTTTACCAGACACCTTGCAGTGATTTCATTAAAACTGACTACAGAAAAATTTTCAGTTTTGCACCCTTGGTTATTGCTGCAGGGGACTTCAACGCCAAGCATCTAGCTTCGAGTAGAAGAATAACGAACGGAACTAGAAAATAACTTTCCAAGCATATAATTGACAAGAATCTGTCGGTCTTAGCACCAGATTCGCATACCTCCTTTCTGCATAACACTAAACATAAATCGGACCTCACTGACTTAGCAACAACTAAAAATAACTCCTTCAACAACGATACTATTACTATAAGCAAACTAGACTTGGACCATCGACCAATTTTTCTTAGCCTCTACAGTAACTGTAAAAAATCTCCAGACGTACCTCGCTACAACTATGCAAAAACAAACATAAGGGGGTAAACTACATGAACGTCTTAATTGAAAGCAGCATATCCAGAAAATCAAAGATAAATCCCTCCGGGTAATGTCGCACCTCAATCCTATTATTAATAGACACTTGAGCCTAAAACCTGAATAGGGAATCCTAATATATAAAATGTTTATTCGTTCAGTCATAACTTACGCCTGTACAATTTGGGGAGCTGCATCAAAAACCAACACTAATCACATTTAGATTTTTCAAAATAAATTTCTTAAACGTACCACTAAAACCCCTAGATATACCAAAAATTTTGTCCTTCACAGAAAATTTGAATTATTATTCTTTTTAGAGTACATCCAAGAAACCGCCACTAAAGTTTATAAATCTGCATCATTATCACCTTTTGAACATATTAACCCTCTAAGGAAATATGATAAAGATTCTCTTCGCAAATACGCAATGCCAAAAGATTTTGTCATGAAATGAGTCATCTGACCGGGGGTGGAGGGCCAGCGCGGCTTTGAGACTGTCTCGACGCCGCGCTGACCTGCTGCTACCTCTGACTTGGCCACAATATTCATTTTCGATCACACTAACCTATTTTCTCTCGTCCTTTTTACTTTTCTTACATGAAATAGTCTTTAAGATTTCGTGTATTTTTTCCCGCTTGCGACCTTTTTTCTACACAAATAAACATCACTTTAACTTTTTGCCATGTCAAATTTCTCTCAGATTGTGCACTTATGCCGAAAGGACAAAATAAAACAACTTCTTCAAGTCCGATCATTCTTTAGGGCATTGAATCTCACAAGAGGGGCTGATAGTTGGGGCCGCCTCATCTCCAAACTTCTTTTCACGTAAAATAGCATTTTCAGAGTTCCTTTACACGACCGTCCGCTTGCAGAGTAATCTTCGGACGGAAGTAAAAGGGAAATACCTTTGAGTACATCTCTTCACTCTTCCTGTACGTGTTAGCCTAGTTTGAAGTATAGTTCAATTTTACTTCCAAATTCAACTCCGCTATTCAGAAATTTGACATAAACAAAATACGAGTTCACTCTTTTTTTCCTCTTCAAAGTCGAAAGTTGCGTCTCCGGATTCCTACGAGAGTCGTCAGCCTCCTCTTTCTAGGTGGAATCTGACCGTTAATTTTGTTGTTGGGTCCCATACTTCCTCGTAAACCGGTCTGTAATAGTCGCACCCCTAGAAAAGACCTCCTAGGCGCTGTCGACCGCGATTCAGGGCGGAGTTCAGTGGTTTAGGGTGATCGAATACTGCTGGCCGAACTGAATTACAAGTTAAGACCGGAAGTAGATGGTCGCAGAGACTTCTATTATCTCAGAGAGCTATCAAATAGTCCATTTCAGTAGTCAGGGGCCTCAGAGTTCACACGTATACCTGAATGCAAGGTTTCTTTCTGCGGTTGATGCCCAGGAAGCATTTAAAAGCACAGCAATGTGCAGAACTGAGGGGAAGTAGAATCCGACTATTTTCAACCAAGTTACATTCCTTGACAATCCAAATTGTTTCTTTGCCTGTTCTTTGCTAAGGGGAACATAAGTCATCGGCATATGAATTCAAATGACGTCAATATTCAGGCAACTTCAGCAACTTTGGATTTATAATTTGCAGATATTTCAGAGAAATCTACTGATCTCACTTACTGATTTGAGACATTTTAGCGATTTTAATAGACTTCAGGAGACTGTAGGACAAGAGTTCATCTAACTTCACCTATCAAACCCACGGTTTCATATTTTGTAATCCGATTTTACAACTATTAATTCGCATACGAGCTGTACCTCACACTTGTCTCAATTGAACAATGCCATAGATGTATTATTGGACAGCAGCGACGCGGTCGGTCACCATTCTGGAAAATAGATTGGCAACAGTTATTTTTGATATTTCATTTTTTTTTGTTTCTCCGAGAAGAATGGATATTGAAACACAGATATTAATAGGTTAGATAGTACAGCATAAGAAACAGATATTAACGCGTTTCTTGCTGATATGATAGGCTCAACTGAAATTATATATTTGTTATTTGGTTTTACTTTCTAAGATTTTAAATGGAAACATGGAGATATTTAACTCTTTGTTAGAGTACATGCGCGCAGCTTGCAGTGAATAAGAAAATTCTGTCGACATTTGTTGGTCACTTGATGAAGCTTATGAAAGCACCCAATGTCGTTTCGCATAAAAGGGGTAAGAGCATCAATGGTTGAAACAGCGCCAGTTATTGGCACCCCCGTCTAATTTTCGTTAACTTTTAAGAAAGAATACGAACATTCATCGTATTTCACTTGAAGTAGTTCAATTTCACTATTAGTTTTACTTATGAGAATGTATACATCTTATGCAAAACAATGACATATTTAAGTGTAAAATATTAAATTCATCACTATTCTTAAAGTGCCAAGAATCTATCGAGTTTTCTGAAGGAGTCCTTTAGCTGGTGGCACTTTTGAACTATTTTTATATCAACCTGATAAACAATTGAATCTTTCCTATTTTTCGTGAATATTTGTCAGAAATTATTTGAAATGCAATAAAAATAGGAACTAAAGGTCGGTAACAATGTATTGAATTATTTCTTAGGGGATGCCAATGTAATTTCATACATAAACTATAAACTATGGTCTGTAGTCGCTGTCAGTTTTCTCCTCAGTGTCAATAAAGACCAGACAATACAATTCTGGAATGGTTTCATTCCGTTGTCAGGCCTGCCTCAATGAAAAAAGTAATGTTATGTGATCATATTTACCAGACACCAGGGAACTAGTCCACTACGAGCGCTGTAGCTCCTTGGTGTGGGATTGATCTAGGAAAACATCTGGGAAATCGCATGGGAGTCATCTCTCAGATATATAGTAAAAGTGTGGCAAACGAGACTATCCCATACTTGATGTATGTCTGAATAAAGCAAAGAGTGATAATAAAAAGTCCAAGCGGCAATGCGCGTGCGAATGAAAAATGACCCTCGAATTTTCGGACGTAATTTGAAGGTAGACGTAAGCTGCATTGTAAAAGTGTGGCCTCTTTTCAAGTGGATAATCTGCACGAGATTTTTGATTGGTGAGCTATTCATGTTTCAAGATTACCGCGAACAAGTCACCAATCAAAAACTTCTCGCAGATATTCCACTCAAAACAAGGCTACACCTTCACTATTCAGCGTAAGTCCTCCCTCGAACAATTTTCGGAAAAATAGCGACCAATTTTCTGACACACAGTTTGGTCTCCTTACTATTACTCCAGGGAATAAAGTATATTGAATGTATAGCTCAAATATAGTTAAAGTAGAACTACGTATGGTTGGAGTATAGGGCAAGTATTTCTATAGTATACCTGTGAAGTATAGCTGCAGTATAAATAAATTATAGCTAAAATGTAGCTGATGTGCAGTTCAAGTATGGATGAAGTATATCTGTGAGGTATAGCTCATGTATTTAAAGTATGTCTAAAGTATAGGAAAAATATGGCTATAGTATGTATAGCCGCATATATTCATGATGGGAGATGATCGGATATCTGAAATACATAAAAATGGAGTTCCAGAATCATGACAATATCAAAAAATATTGTTTGCAGCTTCTGCAATGAGTAAAATGTGAATTGTAACATCAGTTGTTGGACTTTATATCATAAAAAATTTAACATAAAAAATTTTTCCTAAATAACAATTTGATGAAAAATTTGTATGCTAATAATACTATGATGATTAAGAAACAAAGATTCTGAAACTCTTACCAATATATATGATATAAAATTATATAAGTTTTCCACTGTATGTACGCTTCTTGTGATGATTTCCATAAAGCTGATTTTCAATTCCGAAGTGAATTTCGTGAGGAAAAAGGCACTGACTTGGGTTATGGAGTTTTCCGTGAGACTAACCCGATGAAGTATAGCGCTAGGGCCAGAGTTACGGCAAATTCCGTAACTTTAGCCCTGAACAAGCCCTAAGGGGGTTAGTCTAACGGAAACTTCCGTAACGGTAGACAGTTCGGTGAAAAATCATGAGATTTGTTTTGGAACTTCAAAATTTTAATGGTTTTATTAACCCACTCTTGAGTTACACTCGCGAACAATATTCAATACACGTTATTCTCACGAAATCATTTGAATCGCGAACTTGATGAATTTTTGGAAGAACTGTCATTTATGATACATTATGTCTTATCCCCATTTCTTGAATATCCTGAAAAACAAACGAGTGCCGTTCTGTGTCTGATACATTGGGCACACTCATGTATATATGAAGTATAGTCTATACTTCAGCTATACTTTATCTATCCTACTTCAATATACTTGAAGTATGGGATTATCTTATTTGCCATACATTTTTAATACTTTGGAAAGTCAGTGATGACGTTTGTACCTTGTAGATTAACTATCCTAATGATTCCTCATAATACGCGTTAAATTGGAAATGATTCGGTTTATACAGGTACACTGAGTTTGAGCGGAGCCGAAACACAGTTAAAATGTTTTGATTTCAGAATTTTGAAAATATTGTAAATGTCAATTTTTTACCCTCTCAACATAATATGGATCATTCTGACAAATTTTTTTATATTTTTCATTTCAAATTCTTATAGAAAATAATCCTTTCTTTATATACCGTAGAAAAAGGAAATAAAATTTGGAAGCTCTGAAAATTATCCTAAAATGATTTCGAGCCTCTATCAACTTTCTCACACCTGGGACATTCTTTTACAAATCGTACGGATTTCAGAAAAAATGTTTTATCAAATTTTTAGATGACTTGATTTTTTTTTGCACTTTCTCATTATTTTAGCTGACATCTGTATCGAGATTTTTGTAGAAAATTTTTTTTTTGAGAAATATTTTAATTAAAACTTTCAATGAAATTGGTTAAAATGCTTGATTCTCTCGTACTTTAAATTCATTATCTCTGGTTTAACTAATCGAATCGATTCAGATTTTGTCTTTTTTCTCACCTTGTTATGTTAGCTTTTCAGATGAGTATTTACATAATTTTTATTTAGTTAATTAACTAAAGATATTAGCGAATCAATTGTACAAACAATTTTTTCATATTTTCCCCCTCAACGAAGAAAATTGAGAAAACTACTGCAGTGTGCGCTTTGTCTCTATCGAAAAAACACATTATTTTAAAAAGTGGAGACTTTATTACATCGGAAGATATTTAATATTTCCGAGCGAAAGTGTCTCGAGGAAGGCTAGTTCGGCCTGAGCCAAATACGATCGAACACGTCGCGCTCGCGACACGCACAACGCGCACGACGTGCGCTCGAAAATATTAAATATCTTTCGATGTAATAAGGTCTCCACTTTAAAAAAATGCGTTTTTTCGATTGAGACATAGCGCATGCCACAGTAGTTTTTTCAATTTTCTTCGTTGAGGGGGCAAATATGAAAAAATTGTTCAAGCAATTAATTTGCTGATATCTTCAGCTAATTAACTAAATAAAAATGATGTAAATACTCATCTGAAAAGCTAACATAACAAGGTGAGAAATAAAAGAAAATCTAAGTCGATTCGATTAGTTAAACCGGTTGTTATGAATTTAAAGTACGAGAGAATTAAGAATTTTAACAAATTTTATCGAAAGTTTGAATTAACATATTTCTCAAAAAAAAGAAGTCCACAAAAATCCGTATACAGGTGTCAGCTTATTTCTTAAATAGAAGCCGTAAAAAAATTTCAGGTGTTTTAAATCCTGGAGTGAAAATAGGTGTACGATTTGTAGAATAATGTTCCACCCATGTAAGAAATACCTACTATCGTCGAGAAAATTCGAGTCCTCTGGTTTTGACGTTCAAAAAGTAAGTGAAAAAAAAATAGTAGCTCAATGAATGAAGGAT
>JAUMHM010000031.1:10121166-10131611 GCA_032362435.1 Melikaiella ostensackeni
GGCAAAATTCCTGAAAAGTGTATCACTTATTTTGTGAATGGCCCCTGGCATTGCGATGTCAAAAAATTATTTTGTTAAAAAAAATACTTAAATAGGAGGAGCTTACGAATATAGTTTTTCTAAAACACACCAATACAATAGAGTCTTAGGTATTCAGTAATTATAACGCATTTTATTCAATTATTTTCTAGATATTCCTTTTGACTCCCTGTGCACACTGAACAACTGTGGGCACCTTTCCTTCAAAATCTAATAGAAATTCAGAATTGTAAAACTTGGGACAAATGGTAATTCGTAAGAGTAAAAATAAGGGCAAATATAAACAACAATGGGCAATATTCATGCGTCTCCTTAATTTTTTTTTTAAGAGAAAGGTACGTATTGAAAGTACTATTCTAATTCTATTTCATACATTTTCAACAAAAATAATGGTTAGTGTCTCGGACAAAAAATTATATTATCTACGCCAATCGATTAGTCTAGGGTTAAATACGCAAGAAAGATGAGTCTTACTCAATTATTTCTTAAATATGTGAATCGTATGTGTATATGTATTTTTAGTTAGTTAAGATGCCCCAAAAACAAACGAATTTCTTTGGTTTCTTTGGAATGTGTTATGAATTTAAAAGTACAACTCAATTTCAATATAACTTTTCAAACTTAGATTAATATTTTTGAATCAATCACAGTCCTTTCCTTGTGCAGAATTTTACGAGTATAAATATGATATTTAAAATTGCGCCAAGAATGCAAAAAGGAATGTGATATTTTAAGATAGAATATTGTTGAAGAGTTTCAAACTATAAAAAAAAAATCTTCATGAATGCTCAAAATTATTTTCCCGAAAAAGAAACTGGTAAGTTATTATCTAGGACATCCAGAATACTAAATTATGACTTTTGAAAACAATGTGTAAAGTAATAGTAATAAAAATAGCCGTTCAAGTTTTTCAGCCTGATTGAAAATAGTTATTTGTGATTTGTGCAAGTGTAAAACACACTATTTTCTGCAACACCCGACCGAGAAAGTTGCACACTAAAGGCTGCTCCAAAATAGAGATAAGAACGCCAGGCCTATGTCATTTGGAGACTGAAGTAAAGGCTGCTACGCTAGATGGCGCTACCGGTTTTTGGATTTTACGATTTGCAATCCGTGTGTGAAATTGCTTTTTCAAAGTGCGCATGCTCTACAATGGCCGCCGGTGTGTAAAGTAACTACTTCACAACTGTCACAACAACGTTGTTAAAAGAGTCACATTACACATTATTTAGAGCAACATAAAGTCAAACTTTAGATGTGAGTGTTGCAAAAAATCATGTTTCGATCAAAATGCTCAAAAATGATGATCAAAAAAAGTTTCATTTCAAAGTTACGGTACAATAATAATAACAGTTAAGGCTGCACTTCAAAAGAATTATCCCTTCTTCGTATGGAAATTGGAATTTTTTATTATTACCTCCTTCATTAATTGTTTACCCTCAAATGAGAACTGCAATGTATGAAATATAAAGTAGCTACAAAAAAACATAGCTTATTACAACTTAAAAGAAAATTGTACACACTTCTTTAAAAGGTGGCTTTTTACATCGTAATCTTATATAGAATGGCCCTCGAGATACGATTATTTGCTTAACTGATTTTGTAAATGCGAAACGTTCAACAATCGTTCAGAACTAATTAGTATTGGTCCTTGATTGCCTCTCGTTACAGCGAAAAAGGTCAAACTTCTATCTCTTCCATTAAAGCGTTTGAGCCGAACGCGATTTACTTTCCATATTAGTCTATCACTTCTGGAAACCTCTCTTTCACTTGTACCGTAACAGTAAACAAGTACAATTTATATACTTATCTTTAAGATTATAAGCTCTAAGAAAGTTTTTCGATTACATCATAACTTTCAGTAAATTACAAGTTACAAGTTTCTTTGATCTCGTCGTATTTTATACTGGGGGCATTATTTCTGAAGGGACCCCATCAACAAAAAAAGAAAAGAAATTTCTTCGATCGGACTCAAACTTCGGCAAAGTGTAGTCCTACTGAATGGCAATTCATGGGAAAAAATTTTGCCATTAGGGCAAATATTTACCGAGAGGGGGGGGGGGATATTCTTGGGCTTTTTGGGGATATCATCATATTCAACGACTTGTAACTCTTTTAATATCCATAAAAAAATGTTGTCTTCTACAGTTTCAAATTTTTACAATTTTTTTTTGTTCCATTTTAGCCTTTAAAGAAAGCTGAGGTTTTTTCCTTTCAAAAACTTCAAGAAAAAGTGGGCTGACAATTATTTGTTTATGAAAATAAACGTTAAGTACTCTGGTTCACCTCATGACGCCTGCGCACGTCCACCAGAGTACTTAACGTTTATTTTCATGAACAAATAACTGCCAGCCCACTTTTTCACCTAAAGGTTTTGTGAAAGAAAAACCCTCAGCTTTCTTTCAAGCCTTCTTTTATTTTTAAAGGCCAAATATTTACTTTTTCAAAAAATGCCTGCTTCAATGAAAAGGGCGTGAAAATCCTATCGAAACTGTAGAAGACATAATTTTTTTTTATTGATATTAAAAGACTTACAAGTCGTTGAGTTCCATGGTACCTTCAAAAAACCCAAAAATATCAACCCTTCTCTCTTGGTAAATATTTGTTTAAATGGCAGCAGTTTTTCCTTATAAATTGCCATCCAGTGGGACTATACTTTGCCGATGTTTGAGTCCGATCGGAGAATTTTTTTTTTTTAAGTGGGGTCAATTCAGAAATAATGCTACAATAGAGAAGTGTGCTTAAGAAGCTTCCGCAGAATTCGCTTATCCATAGGATATTTTAAATATCAGGTAATATTTTCAATACGCATAGGAGGTTTGATGAATATTTATGAAATATAAGAATTCTAGGAGAATTTAATTTTATAGTTATATATAAATATGATTACGATTACTTTAGAAACTAATAATCATAATTCTGTCGCAAAATACTGGAATGTCTTGAGAATATTCAAAATCGAATTTAAGTTTAAATTAATTCTTTAGAGGAAGACCTCCGAATATAGTCTACTGAAAATAATTAGATACAGTTACTCACTTTTGTTTTTAATTATGCAGGTATGTATAGTTTATACCAAACATACTTTCCTCGCAAAACACGGTCAATTAAGGTCAAGGCACAAATGTCAATCTATATAAAGTTTACTAGTATCGTTGATATAAGAGAATTGATTAGAATCACAGGGTAGAACAAAATCAGTATACGGTATTATAGTGACCATCTAAAACTTAATTATAATTATGAAAAGCAATATTCAGCTTATAAGCTTCGAACTAAGAAACCTTTTTTTATGAATATTATAGTAACTCTAATCTTTCTTCATGAAAAGAATCTTTGTAACCTATTGAGGAAAATTGTGTGATACGAGGGGCATATAAATTTAAAACTGAAGGCCAAAAATATAAGTATATTGTACCATGAGATTTCCACAAAAAATATTTCTAATTAGTTTAAGTTTTTTTTATGAATCCTAACCCAGAAGAATACGAAAATTGATCATTTTAAGGATGAAAAACACATCTTTGATATCCATACGCACATGGATTCGAGTTTACAAATCGAATGACAAGCCATTAAACCATTAAAAATTCAAAATTCTTTTCAAAAACGTTAAAAACTAGGCGAAGATATTGCATAATATTATACAAATTAGTTTTTGCGTGATTAGAATGATTTGGTGATAAACTCTCAAATAATTTTTAAAGTACGGAAACATGAAAATATTCATTTTTTTCATGACCATTATTTCTGTAAACTAAAAACAAGCGTTTTTCTTAAACGTACAATAATATACAGAGACAAAATGTAATATTATTTAGCGCGAGGGGCGATTCACTCTAAATCGCACAGAGTCTGCCTTATTTACTTTTTCGTATCCGTCTCCGTACTAGAACTGAGGATAGCTCTTCGATTTAGCGGTTATAAAATTATAAACAAAGTCATTTGAAGTTTTTAACACAGCCACTATGTGATTAGATATAATTACTATACTCATGTGTTAAAAAAAAATGTTATTACCTAATAAAAATGTAGAATACTATTGCGGCTTTAATGTCTCAATATTTTAGTGATAACTTCAGTTGAAGTAACGCGTTGGAAGTTAAAAAATTATAAATTAATGCATCCAGAAATAACAGTTGCACATTGCAAATTATTGAGTGTGTCAAATAAAACACCACTGCGACATAATTTTTTCTTAGAAATGCATTTTAAGCTTTCAAAAGTGTTTCCAATTGAAGCTTACCTTCTGAACCTGTTTATATAATTAATTCACAATAAGAAACTTTAATTTAAATCTCTTACCAGTAACTTATATAAAAAGCTACGTTATTCGGAGGCTTCCCTTCATAAGTTATTGTGAGTATAACTTTCTTGATGTCAAACAATCACATACAAATTTAAAATAATTATTGGAAGCTTCGTTTACTTTATTCAAAATACAAACTTAGGTCACCGTAGCTTTACTCAACCGTAAGGGTATGTGATACTTAGTTACTTGCCATATGCGCCATATCAGTTCCTCCAGGTCTTTTTCCACAATAATAAATTTTATTATTATTATTATTATTATTGATATTCATTTATTAGCATAAATATTTTTCGTTGAAATTTCGGAAAATATTAAAGAACATAAAAACGTACATTGGTGTACTCTTATTTCGTAAAAAGGTGAATTTCTGCTTCACCGAACTAATATATATTTTTTTATTATTAAAAAAAAGAGTCCCAAGACGTACATTTTCATTTTCCTTACCATGTCTCAAAGTTACAGCGAAAAATGTTCATTAATGTGTAGAAAACCTCGCAGAAACTGATACGGCTCATATGGTAAGTAACTAAGTATCACATGCATTAATTGTGAAGATATTTCCATCTGCTACCTATGTTTATGCAAACTACGAATCGCACAGAGAAGACAACAAATTCATTTGTGGTGGAAAATGTTTTGAAAAATAAACTAAAATTAAATTAAATCTAATTTTTTTAAGTATATAAGACCCATGAAAAAAAGTTGAGAAAACTTCAGTTTATAAACTTCAGTTTATAATATTCATTAGAATTAAAACAAGTTGTATTTTTTGTGTGATATTTTTTCACTCACAATAGCTAATCACCTGCAAACTTTCAGTAACCTTAATTTTCTAAGCCCCAAGTGGACGAAGTATTCAGCCTTTCAAAATCAGATCTCATTGGTTTTTTCCCTTATCTTGATAATCATAATCATAATACTTCTTCTAACCATCTTCTTCATAAACAAAATATCTCCTGACGAAAAATCTACCTGTGTTCCTTATTACCCGGAACAAGGTTTATTTTCAGAAATGTTGAGCACTCACCACACCGGTCAGTGTGAGCTAGAAATTTAAAATTTTCAACCCTAAGAACAACCCAGTGAAAAGCTAATTTGTAACATTATGGCAGTTGCGCCGCTCGAAATTCGCCACACAAAGATACAAATCTCCCGACAAAAAATAAATCATCTTGTTCTCTATGATCTTTTTGTCACATTGATAATAGCATCAGAGATACGCATTGCTGAAAGTGACATTTTGAGACATCCTTTGTAGAGCTACACCAAGAAGAAATACGAATGTCCCTCATATATGACTTTGTCATTGAGGAAAGGAGAATCTCGAATTTAAGTATACGTCATTTTTCTTAGCTAAATCCAGATGCTAATTTATATCGCACATCCTATCAATTTAAATCCTAGAGACGTGCACGTAAATCGGCAGACGTTCGTTGGCCTTGAGTTGAGGATTGTGGGTGCCATTCTGCCTGCAATGTTTTGAGTTGGCTTGGATGAGCTCCCTCGTTTCGCTGGGAGATCCTGGACTGATGCTATTCGTCGTAGAAGTTTCAAACCTATCGCTGATGGCCTCCTCTTCAGTAATCTGCTCGAGGAATAAAGCTGATTGAATCGGAACTTGATGATCCCCGTTTGAAACGGGTGGTGAGGTTGGCGAGTAAGCAGGTGGAGGACTCCTTGGCAAAGATATTGAACTTTTGTCATCATCTTGAGTTTGAATAGATCCTGAAGATGTAGTACTTTTCATTTGTTTTGCTCTGCGACCATGTCTGGTTGTGAGACCTCCAGTCTCGACGTCTCTTTCAAGACGATGACCTGACCTTGACCTTGTCAGCTGCCTTTGAACGTATTCTTCCAGATCATTTTCCTCCTTTCGTGCAATGACACGGTTTAATATGATCAAGAAGATGCCAATGAAAACTGCGAAGAGTCCAATAGCTACTAATTCATTCCACCAACCCCCGGTGGCTTTGGTCCCCCAGGAGGCAAAGTCTCCAGGAAGAAGTCCACTAGCCAATAGAAAGGCTCCAAGTACGACGAAAACTACCCCGATGTGAAGCATTCCAATGGAGGTAACAACTTTCGAGTCTACCATACTCTGGCCGGCTGCTCGGTGAGAATTAGCCGTCTTGTGGTGTCGCGGGTGATGGTCCAAGGAACCCGTCGACGCCCTTGGGGACGTCAAGCCGCTTTCCCCTGACTGAACGCTGTAGCGACGCTCTCGAGCGCGACGCTGCTCATCTCGACGCTTTCGCTGACGCTTGATGGCCAAGGCCGAGTGCAATCCAACCGCGTGCATCCTGCAACACCGGAAACACAGTCTTCTCAGTCAATCTTGTCATCCAGTGTAGCTCTAAGCTCGGGTTTGTTGCAAGTTTACGGGAATGAACGAATATTAGGGTGGCCTTTATTCATTAACGTGCCACACAAAAAATACATTTTTTATCATCTACCCCTCTATCTTCTTTCATTTGGTTTAGAAATAATTGTCAAATTTTTTTTAAATCTTTAAAATCCTTAGACCGTTGTCCTGAGCCTTTAGAAATTTTAAAACTATTAACATAACTAGTAAACCATTAACATAATTAACTTAAATCATTTCTAAAGGAAGCAGCTGGGCCTTACTTGAAAAAAAAAAACACTTTGTGGCAGGATTATGTGTCTATAATGGTTATTTCACTTTTTGTGTTTCTTCTTTAATTTTATCAAAATGTCCCTTATTCATTGAAAGATTCTCTACAATTTCACTTATTGGATTTTATTATACATTAGTTTCTTAGAGTATCAGAGAGAAATCAATAAAGTTCTTCATCCAACAAATCGTAAACATCCGTGACAAATCCCCAAAACATCCCAGAATATCTTATGTAGGAATATCCCGCAAATATTCTGCAGATATCTCTGAAATATCTACAGAATATTTTGGGACATATACATAGGATATACTGGAATATCCTCGTTGATGTGCGGGTTCGTTCATATTAGAGAAAGAACACCAAAGGTCAAATCTTTATTATCAGACAAATAATTAAGACTCAAACTAATTTTCCTATATGAAATGCACCGCTTCCTACTCCTGAATCAAAGGGTCTCGTGTTCTTAAAACACACAAAATCTGCAAAATTCTTAATTGTTCTTTGTGTAAGAGTAGTGGATATTTTACGTTCAAAGACATAACATATTAATTAAAACAATGCCACCTGAAATCATCTAAGAATAAGGGAAAGGTGTCCACAGTTGTTTCGTGTGCACAAGGCGTCAAAAGAAATATTTAAATTTATTCAATAAAATGCTTTATAATCACCGAATATCAAAGTCCCTATTTTGTATGGGAGTGTTTTAGGAAAGTTATTCGTATGTCTCACGTATTTAAGTTTTTTGTGAAAACAATATGTGTTTTTGATAGATCACAAATACACTACCGGTGGACATTAGCTACATGCCTATATTTTGAGCTGTTGCTAAAGTGCCTTAATTTTTATAATATTGAAATCAAAATTTTTTCTTCACAATATCACTGAAGGTAATAAAATTCTACGTCTCATAAGCCCAAGTTAAAAGCCAAATGTCAGTTTTATAAAAAGATATTGCACAAAAACCTGAAATTTCGATGATTCGAAAAATTGAAATAACTATGGAAATAATTAACATTTTATAAATTTCTTGGGCTCATTTTAAAGATAAGTTTTTAAACTATTTTTGTGAATTATTAGGAAATTTTTAGAATTTTTCCCCCTAGATTCTGCCCTTGAGTCAAACTCTGTGCAAAAAAGTCGCAAAATTTCAAATAATGATTGTACTCACCAAGTGATTTGAAAAATCCAAAACAGTTATATTTCAAAGAATTTTACTAAAATTTATGAGAATATGATAGTGGTTTTTGAAAAAATTGTTCAGGTATTTGCACATTTTTTTAATGTTGCGACTTTTTTTCTCAAAGTTTGATCCGAGGGCAGAATCTAGGGAAAAAACTCTAAAAATATCTTAACAATATGCAAAAATACTATGGATCGTCTGTTTTCGAGAAAAAATTATTTTTTCTGTGAAAAGATGAAAATTTGCGATGAGCGACCTCTATATATTATCTGATTCATTTCTCCTTTCACATGGTTCATTTTTAACCCAATAGGAACAAAAAAAATTGAAAATGTAAGCATAGATTCGGACTTCGTTTCTTTTGAATACCCCTAATGGAGACTTACTTTTAAAATCAGCCCCAAAAACTTTTAAAAATGTTAATTATTTCTGGAGTTATTCCAAATTTTCTAAATCATTGAAATTGGACGACCTTGTGCAATATTTTCCCAGTTTCAACTACACAAAGGATTAGGCTTAACTTCCACGCGTCAAACCTGCAGGTTAATTTCAAAATGCGCTTTTATACGAGTTAAAACTTTTCTGAATCTCTGTGGAACACCTTTTCTTTCAGCATTATTATAAAAACATCCTTAAAATTAAAATAAAAACACTACACAGAATGTTTAAATTAGATATTTGAAAATAACATAAGGTCCAATTTTGGCTCTTTAAACGACTCTTCCACAAAAAGTGGTGATTATCGTTATTTAGCGTAAATATAACAAATAAGTGTCGAAAAAACAAGCCTTATATATCATTAAAAAATATCTTCACCTAAAATAGACTCATCATACTATCCAAGGAAGTCAAAAACCATCCTTTCTGATGGTTAAAAAATTGAATACTGTTTCTTATTCATTTTTGGACACAACTCTTTGGATATGTTTGTATTTAAATGTCTGAGCAAACGTTAGAGTTTTAAAAAACCTGCACTCAAAAAAAATAACCCTTGAAAATAAGAAGAAATACCCCTTAACCCTTTCAGACCCGAATTATTTCTGGCTTTTTTTTCGATACCCTTTGTCTAAAACTACCAACAATATTAGAACTATCGACCTTCATATAATTTTTTCTAATAGATATTGCATCCCCTCACATAATCAAACAGCTTACAAATCGTTTCAACTCGCCAAAAAATTTTGCTGAGCCTTCAAAAACTGTGTACATTGGAATGTACATTAGGTCTGAAAGGGTTAAGTAGGTTTGAAACTAATAGTAGATTGCGTGAAAAGGGGAGAAAGGCAGCGATTTTCGACGACTACGAAGTTTGCCGCACGAGCGAAGCGAGGGCAGCATTCACACGAGTCGAGAAACTGCTGTCTCCTCTTGACACACACTGTATTTTTCACAACTCCGCTAGAAGTTTTACTTTTGTATCTAATATAGACGACTGAACAAACCTCAAGAAGCCATAGAAAGGTATAGAACCAAAGATTTGAAGCACAATTCATGCGTCTAGTAGAACTGTTATGAAAGTTATCAAAAGTTATCGGTAAATTTCCATAAATTACCATAATTTCCGAAATAATGGACATTTTTTTAAATTTATGAAATATATATAAATGCATAAGATTCATATAATTCATGGCAACTTTCATAAATCATCATAATTTCTAAAATTAGGGATATTCATGATTTATAGAAATTTATGAAATTTACGGTAATTTACGATAATTTACGGGAATTCCTGTTAATTTACTGGTAACTTTTGATAACTTATAAAAGTTCTGCTGGACGCATGTGCAATACTCGTGGCTCGGGCTGCTGAACTTAAAGTTGTCGCCCATGGGATGATCCACGAAAGAAGAACTCAAATTCGTTTTCTTCCCTAGGATAGAAAAATGATGACGCAGCGGGAGGAAAGTGAAGAAACCTGAAATTGGTCACTTTCGAAGCGCTGTGCAAGCCTTGAGAGTCGAACTTTCAGGCAAGGTGTTGGGAAAAACAATTTTAATAAGTTTCTCTAAAGACAGATGGCAAGGGGAGAGTGTATTTGAGATGGAAGGAACAGAGGAGACGAAGTAGTCGGTCAGAGAGGAAGGGTGGGGTATATTTGAGAGGATGGAAGGAAGAGACGAGAGAAAGAGAAAGGGAGTTGAAAAGGTGATGAGGGAAACAGGAAATAATGGGTCGAGGGAAGGGGTGTGCGTGAAAAGGGAGGAGGCGAGAGGATTGTGATGGAGAGGAGGAAAGTGATCTAGGAGGCTATATAGGAGAAGGTGTTAGGGGCCATCCA
>JAUMHM010000031.1:10150121-10166640 GCA_032362435.1 Melikaiella ostensackeni
TACATGATAACGAGGATGGTCATCAACTGACCCATCTTCTGTACATGGATGACCTGAAGTTATACGCTAGTTCACACTAGAAACTGGAGCAAGTGATCCATGTCACAAAGCAGTTTTCTAATGACATCCACATGGAATTTGAACTAAATAAATGAAGAACAGTGCATTTAATAAGAGTATTTTTTTAAATAAGAGTATTATACACAATGAGTATTTTATTTGTAGCATTTTATCTTCCGTAAAACATAAATTTCCTAATATTCTGCAGTGTTCTTTCTTAATATTTTTCACGTGTAGTGGGCATTTCTCCTATTAAAAACACAATCCACGATCAGTAATTCATCTGTAGTATTTCATCTTCTGTAAAACATAAATTTTCCAATATTTTGCAGTGTTTTTTAAAAATATTCTTTACGTGTAGTGGGCATTTCTCCTATTGACAACACAATACACGATGAGTATTTTATTTGCAGTATTTTATCTTTTGTAAAACATAAATTTCCCAATATTTTGCAGTATTTTTAAAAGTAGTCTTTGCGTGTAGTGGGCATTTTCTCTATTGACAACACAATTCATGATGAGTATTTTTTTTAGCATTTTATCCTCTGTAAAACATGAATTTTTTAAAAGCCTTTGTGTTGAAAGAGAAAATGTTTTCCACATTTACGCAGCAAATTTTAAAAAAGTTTCGTCGATTAGACGAAGATGGGCCCTGTTTTTGAATATTCTTCACGTGTAGTAGGCCTTTTTCCTTTTGACAACACAATTTACGATGGTTACTTTCTCTGTAGTATTTTATCTTCTGTAAAACATAAATTTTTCAAAGGCCTTAGTTTTGAAAGAAAAAGGAAAAGGAACGTTTTGGGAACTTATCGAGAGTTTTGAAAATTTGTGGAGGCTTTTTGAAAATATATGAAAAGTTTTCGAAAATATGAAAGGTATTGGAAATTTGTAAGTTTTCAAAAATAGAATTTTAAAATGAAAACTTAGGGAGGTTTTCAAGCTTGTTAATTTCATATTCATGGTTCAGAATTCTTATCACATTTTAGAAGCAATGGATGGTATTTTCCCATCTTAGAGGCCAAACTGCAGAAAATTGGTGCCCTCCCCAGTGTACAACACAAAACGAACATAACCCCTTTGGTTCTGGCTTGGTTTTCATACTTTTCTTTGCATGATCGAAGTTTGGCGAGACTGACGTTATGAATGGACACTCCACCTTATGACGATTCAGCTGCTTGATTTGGATATGATTTTATACTTGTGGAATAAATTTCTCGCGTTAAGTTGTAGTTAGGTGTATACTTTTAGCGATGAATAATACAAATAATAATTCAGCCTCGCATAGGATTAACATCTGTTGACGAAAGGCATGTCCAAAAAGTTTCAGGCGATGAATGGAAATTGGGTGTTTGGTATGCTAGAGGTGTAAATGATCTTAAAGAAAAGGAATCGTGGGATACAATGCACATAAGAAGGCTAGATATTTTATGTGTACCGGAAACAAAGAAGAAGGGATTTGAGGTAAGAAAGATAAAGAACGGACTCAAACTATGGTTGGGAGTAGATAATGAATCATATGGAAAAAGCTCTCGATGCGGTGAATTGATCTAAACTTTGGAAAGTCCTAAAAGAGTATGGAGTGAATGGTTGATTTCTAAAAGCAATAAAAGCAATATATAATGGTAGCAAAGCGAGTGTAAGAGTGAAAGGAGAACTGAGCGATTGGTTTAATATGAAGCAGGGCATTAGGCAAGGCTGCGTCATGTCCTCCTAGATGTTCAGTATATACATGGACAAATGTCTAGGAGTGGCTCTCTTAGACGAAGAAGGTGTTGGTGTCGGGTCCGAACCTTCGTCGCGTACAGATCGATCAGTTACGTGTTAAGCAATTAGACTTTCGGGTCTATGTAAGTATAGTTATTTACTTACATTACTGTAATTTGATGAAAGTGGTTTAAGGAACTTAAATAATTAAGAAACGTAATTATTAATACCGTTTGAAATGGAACTTCGAGAAAAGGTATATTTAATTGGAAATTTGATCCATAACATTGCCGGTAAAAAGCTGCCATCAAACAAACAAGTTTCAAGTGTCTTGCTTTTCAATATTCGTAAAATGAAAAAAAAAATGTTCGGGAAAGTGTGTCCTTAGTGATTGATGAAACACTTACTTTTTGGCAAAAAGCAAGAATACCAACAAGGAAAAACAACACGGCGTATTGAAACTGAAACTGCTATATCAAGAATGGAGGAACCTTAACGGAAATTCTTCAATGAAAATTGCAACACAGAAGCAAAATGAAGACTAGTTTCTTGAGAGTCTAGATGAGCTTTTTGATATTGCTCATGCAAGTGCGCTGGACTTAATTACGATAGAGGAAAACAAAAAAATTTTGCTTTTGCAGAGGCAAAGAGGCCGACTACACTACAAAAGCGAAATTGATGCAGAATTGGCTAGAAAGGAAGATAAACTGCAAGAAAGATTGGAAACTGAAGATTTGAGGAAAGAAAGTTCTCTTCAGGATATAGCACAAATCGTTTAGAACTTAAAATAATTGAAAGCATATAAATCAGGGATTTATTTTCTTTTCATTATTTTCGTTTATATCATTTCCTTAACTTTTTTTTGTTTCTTCACACATTGCCGTAAATGGTCCATAGTATGAAATCATTCAATATTCATATTGTTTCTTCAAGGCGAAATATCCTTATTCTAAAATACTTGTAAGTTTTTGAATAGACACATTGTAACTGAAATAAATATGTATATTAATTCTCAATATCTCACTTTTAGATGAACTTGCTGAGTTTTATCTTCCTTAAGTGTAAGCAATAGAGGCAATGGATCATAATAGACTACACAGGAAAATCCAAGGGGTCCACTTGATCCAAAAAGGAGAGCAAGAGAATTTTTCCTTACTGAGAAATTGGCCTCTGCATTGGACAAATGTAAAGTGACAGAGATGCAGTGCATATTTTAATAGCAGCTGCAGAAGCCTTAGGTCACAATAGCAATGATCTCATTATAAATCGAACATCCATTCAGCGATGTCGTCAACTTCTGCATGAAAAGTACTCAAAGAAAATTCGTGTGAATTTGCAGCTTCTGAATTCAAAGCATGTATTGTACACTGGGATGGGAAATTGCTTCTCGACTTAACGGGAAAGAAAAATATTGAAAGATTGCCTGTTGTAGTGACAAACTGTGGGACCAAAAAACTTCTTGGCGTTTCAAAATTACCCTCTGCAATAGGACTGAGTTAAGCCAATGCCGTTTATGAGTCACTTGAAGAATGGACGTTGGCAGATAGTATTGTAGGTCTTTGTTGTGATTCAACTGCATCAAATACAGGGCGACTGAATCGAGCTTGCGTTTTGCTAGAGCAAAAGTTAAAAAAAAGGTTTATTGTATTCGATTTGCAGGCACCATATTTACGAGATCATTTTAAGATGCGTCTTTGCAACAAAGCTTGGAATGACATTAGGACCCACGGTGCCAATACTAAACTTTTTCAAAATGCATTGCCACCAAGCGATGTTTCAAATTATCAGCCTGGAATAGACGATGAAACGGTTAGAAAAGCATTGGAAGATGTTTCAGGAAGTTTCATGGATTTTGCACTGAATTGCTTGAAAACTGTTCAATGTAGGGAAGATTATAGGGAATTTCTGGAGATAACTGTGATTTCTTTTGGTGGTACTCCATTACGTGGAGTAAATTTCCAACTTCCTGGAGCTCTACATCATGCGAGATGGATGGCTGAAGCCATTTATTGTTTCAAGATATTCCTTTTCCAACATCAGTTTCAGATGAGAAAATTTGAAAGAGACGCATGCCGAGACGTTTGTATTTTTATCATGAGATTATACATTAAAGCTTGGTTTAGTGCTCCAGTTAGGACAATTCTTCGATCGATTCGGAATATCAATGTCTTTTCTCGAAATGCCGCCAAAAGAATGGAAAACCAACAAAGACTACCAAAATGGACTGCAAATACTAAACAATCTGAAAGTCGTGAATCACACTGCAGAAAGAGCAATTGAGGGGGTCTTCCACGTTCGAGGTTTTGGAAAATCAATTTTTTTTATGCATATTCCGAATCTAGAAGTTATCAGAAATGTGCCCTATAAGGGATTTTGGAGAATACACTTCAGTTAACAAGTGATAGGACGTCCTTCACGGCCGCTCGCGGTCATTTCACGCGTCTCTGTGACAGGTGGTTTATGTTTAAACGCGTTTTACCAAAAGTCGTGTATTTCAAAAGTTTTGGTAAGACTTCGACAGGAAGTATTTGGAGTATCGGGTCATTTTTTTCAATTGCTCAGCAGACATGTCACTAAATCAGAACACAAGCTTTTTCAAAAATGTTTTGTTTAATTTTTACAGCCTTTATTAGCTAAAAAAAGCGATCGAAAAAAAACATTTTCGTAAAAAAGTCTGCCATTTTGAGAGATTTCAAAATTTTTAAAAAACCTTGTGTCCAAATCTAGCTAACGTAATAACAATTAAAGACATATTTCACTTTGTTTGTTTCGGGCAACCTAAATGGCCAAAGTCTTACGACCCGTTTAACTGTGACGTTTTTGCAGAGGCGCGGTCAAGGACGCTCCAAGGTCGCGGGTGTGAAAATTATTTTTCTTCAAACTGATATTTTGAAAGTCGAAGGATGTATCAATAAAAGGCAAAAAACCGTTTCTCATTATCATGCGTAGTTTCTTCGCAAGAAGTTCTCAAAGATAGGCTCGAAATTTTGGCCCGAACGTGGAAGACCCCCTCAAATTAATGACCGATTAGAATCCAGTAATAAAAAAGGACGAAGAACAGAAGCAGCATTTGTTGCGAGTTGTGCAGGATTATCGCCGTCGATTTCCGGATGCTAAGAAGAAAACATTGTCGATGAAGGAATAAACATTAGTGCTCGATTTCTACCTGCCCTAAGAAAATTGGAGGTACGCAAGGACGTATTTTTTCCTCTTGTCAATCAAAAACACATAAAATACAATAAATATAAAAACTGTTGAGAAAATGAATTGTTGTGAAATGTTAATTTTTTTAAAACGTTTGAGAGTATTTTGATAAAACAAAGTTGTACTTACGAATATTCAAGTCTGTTGAAAAATGATCAAAATCAAATATTGGAAAAATCAAAAAGTGTTCAAGCAATTTCAATTCTTTCAAACATTCTAGAGTTTTGTTCAGAAACAAATTAGTACCTACGAATAATGGCGAATAATTACCTACGAAAAATGGCGAAAATTATATATTCAGAAAATACGAAATTTCTTAAACAATTTAGGTTTCTTTAAACAATTAAGAGTAGTATTAAAAACAAATTGGTACTCACAAAAATTAAAATTTGTCTAGAAAATCCAATACATTCTCGACTCATATGAATAAATTAAATGTTTAAACAAATAAAAATTGTTTAAAGATTCTAGAGTATTGTTCAGAAACAAATTAGTACCTAAAAATATTCACATCTGCAAAAAAATGGCGAAAATTACATATTTAGAAAATATGAAATTGTTCAAACAATTAAGGTTTCTTTGAACAATTAAGAGTAGTATCAAAAACTAAATTTTCGACTCATATGAATAAATCAGGTGTTTAAACAAATGAAAATTGTTCAAACAATTTCAAATTGCTTGAAAAATTACTGTTTATTGTCAGATTACCGTCTCATGATGATTTATGGAGACAAAAAATTTCAAAAAGCTTTAATAAACCTCAATATTAGATCAAATTCGTGTTTGGCGCTCATGAGGTATTCCTTGGGGACCCATAAGAGTACCATAAAATAACTCAACTTTAAAATTTATGACTGATACTTATTCCTTGATGAATTCTGAACAACATATTGCAAGGCGGAATAATTTGAAAGATTTTATGGCTTTGAAATCTTAGATTAACAAAGAACTGCTTTTTCCCCATAAGGAACATGTGTTAAATTTTATAGTGTTTCAGGCACGGGTTAATATCAACTGATTTGGCTAAAATTTAGAGATAATTTTTTTTAGGTATTCGAACAATACTGGGGGATGAGAGCAAAAAAATTCTGAAAATTTTTTTCCACTACGTATGAATAAGGGCCACCTCAATGCTTATCCCCCGTTAACTTCATAGGTTTGATGCTTGAAATATTATATTTTATATTTTTTTGTAGGAAACAGTGTCCTGAACTATAAGATTTATGAAAAACATTAAACTTGATGTGACTTTCATTAACACTTATTTCATTTTAAAATATCGTGCATAAATGAAGTGCTTTGTCCCCTGGTACAAATTAAAGACTTCTGTTGGTATTTCTAGATATTTTATAGTGACATTTGAATAATTTTTTTGGATTAATGACTTTAGAAACTTTCCGGGAGTCACGAAAAATTGTTTCTAATCATTTAGATTCTTTAAATAATTTTGTATAGATATATTTATCCTTGTCCCCGAAATTCGCATCAATTGCGTCCACTGCAGTTTTTACGTATATTTTGAGAATACAAGGCTAAATTATATGTTATTTTAACATAAATCCTGTTTAAAAAGTAAGGAGAAACATTTTCCGAAGTTGTCGAACGATTTTGGAACGAATTATCACAAGAAAATTTTTTGAAAAGTACGAAAACGTGTTTTATAGCTTATGAACTTCAACTACGCCCCCCTATGTTCATTCATGACTAATTAGTATTTTTCAAGTTATTAATTTTTTTGTACACTTCTAACCTCGTCCTAATTCAGTATTACTCGTAAACTAATTTAAATCCTTGAATAAGACAAAGATTATTTACGAAATATGGTGAGAATTCAACTACGTCCACTCTCGCTATGTCCACCTCTATAGAGTTTATTTTTTTTTTCTAAGAAACTGGGTCTCAGGTATATTTGTATTTCATTAGCATCTAATACTAAAAAACGTGAAACATAAATGCTGTAATAAAAGTTTAGCAAAAAATGTGTATAATTTTTAATTTTTTACACACATTTAGAGTGACACACTTCATGAATTTTGTTCTGTTTGGTACTATATTTGCACAGATCTTGTAAATATATCTTTAAAGAATACTATGCAAATATTTTTGAAAAAAGATTTAAAATTAATTAATTTTATCAATCTGAAACTCCTCATGATATCTATGTCCACCTCAAAAGGAACATGGGAGTTTAGAAAGCCACCGCTAGATATCATTTGTTACCACTATCCTCATTACACATTAAAAAGCATTCTTCAGCATCCTGTCCATCCATCTTGTTATAAAAGACTATACTCGGCTTTATCGATTAAGTAGTAACTTGCACCTTCATTTTATTTCGCGAAAGCAAAAGTCTATAAGGGTCGCTGCGAAAGATTAGTCGAAAATGTGATTAGCAATCTCCTACCTCGTCTCTGACAAAAGTCAATACATTGACCCAAAATATATAATTTTTTGGATTTTGAACAATGTAAAATAAGCAGAAACAAACCTTTCATTCCACTTGACAAGGGACGGGTCGATGCTTCGTCCAAACGGCCTTCGCTTCCACTACTCGTGCAAGAACTTTGTGGACTCAAAGGACCCAAACCAATCAAACCAGCTGTAGTTCAAAGAGGAAAATAAGGTCAGATTTGAAAAATTAGAAATAATAAATCAAATCACATCATAAGCAGGAAGAACATAAACTCACAGGTTGTGTGATCTCCGGAAACGCTAAAGCTTCTGGTCTTATGTTTAGTAGAGTTATTACCCCGATCAATGACCTCCAGATGATGCAGAGGAACGAAAGGAGGTGTCAGACTATTTGATCGACGTTGTCGAGTTACTGGAGACAGAAGTTGAGTGCTAAAGGTTGTTCCAGGTTGTGAATTTAGAAGACTTATCTGCTCGCTTTGCTGCTTCATATTCCTCTGCCAACCCGCATCCCATCTTTTTAAATCAAAAAATTAGAGATTCAAATTAGTTAACAGTCTCCAGAATTATTATTTGAAGGGGTCTACAGGACAACATTTTTACGACACATGTATATGTTACTGGTAAAATGGTTTGCCTAGACAATGAGCGAATTCTGAGAGCGTTCTAAGTAATGTTCGAAATAACTTACAATATACGCTTTAGGTAAAATCTGAAAGAAGAATTGTGAATATATGTGTACATTAGGGTGGTCCAAAAAACGTTTTTCGAGCTAGGGGGCAAGACAACCCCCCCCAAAAGTTTCCATTTCCGGAGAAAAAAAATCCGTTTCTTTTTTCAAATTCCAATATTAACACAGGCCACCGGGCACTTGAAAATCCCACATATTTAACATGGAAAAATTTTGGATTTTCGAAAAATTGGACTGATACTTCAGGGTTTGATCAGAAGTTGCCAAATTATTCAGGGATTGAAGTGGAGTCTCTACGAAACAAAACCATATCAATAAATTTAATCCCCCCCCCCCCCTACAACAATCCAAATATGACCCAAAAATAAAAAACTACATTTTTACGTATTATTGTTAATTTTCAGCATTTTCTGCCACCTGTTTTGATACAAGTGAATACTAATGGACAATTTGAATATCCTTCATGACTTTCTAAACAATTTTCGATTGTTTAAATAAATTTAACTTATTTAAAAAACTATTTTTTTTCCAAAAAATGTAAAAAGTAATCGTATTATCTGAATGAAATGTAATAGTTGGTCAGTGTTTGGAGTGGTAAATTTTTTAGAAAACACGTGATTATTGAAACAATTAATTATTGTTTAGTTTCCAAACTTCTGAAAATCGAGCCTGAGATGTCCACTTTTGGCAAATTGGGATCCTATGCTACTTATTGTTGAATACTTACATAACTTTGATACTTTCTTCATAATGTTTAATAAATTTCTATTTGTTTAAACAATTGAAAAATGGTTAATATATATTCTTTCTATATACTATACAGCCCGAAAAATAATCGTATGTGTTCCATATTACATTAGTTTTTTAAAGTCTCCGAAAAAAAGCTGCTTGAGCAAACAAAAATTGTTTAAACAAATATAAATTCATTAAATATTATTTAAAAAGTATCAAAGTTATGTAAGTATGCAACAATAAGCAGCATAGGATACCAATTTGGAATTTTTTGGGTCATATTTGGAGCGTTGTTGGGGGGGTTAAGAATGAAAGTTATTGATATGATTTTATTTGGTAGATTCTCCTCTTCAATCCCTAAAATATTTGGCAACTTTCGATCATACCCTGAAGTATCAGTCCAATTTTTCGAAAATCCAAAATTTTTCCATGCTAAATATATGGGATTTTCAAGTACCCGGTGGTGGCACGTGTTAATATTGGGATTTCGAAAAAAAATATGGATTTTCTCTCTCCGGATATGGAAACCTTTGAGGGGGAGAGGTGTCTTGCCCCCTAGATTGAAAAAAATTTTGCAATGCATTTTTGTACTGCCCCAGTGTATATCTATCTCAAAGGTGCTCATGTTATGGGTTTGGCGTAATGTACATGGGTCGAAAAAATTCTCGAAATTGTGAGCTCAAAACGAACACTTTAGGTTGAAAACCGAAACGGCATAGATCGAAGTATGCCCCTACTGGAAAACCAAAATGGCGACTTCTGAAATTTACTTTTAAAAAGCGCATATAACTCCTAAGCCAGGATTGAAAGTACATATGTCGTATATCGTCGATTTAGTTGCATAAGGTCTTAAGCCACACCATTATCAAATCTGACTTTTTTATTGCATTACATACTTTACAACACCATTTGGTAAGACAATGTTTAAATACAGTAGCCCATTCTCTGCGCCTGGTGCAGTTTAAATATTGTAAATACTTGTTAAATAATAGTAATCATAATTCAACAAATATGATTTTCAGGTTTGAAGCAGGTCTATTTGGTAAAGCGATACTCATAGGTGATGGTGGCTATTCTCGAAAGCCACATTTAACGACACCTTTGAATGCACCAAACACTTCCGCAGAACAATTGTACAATGAGTCGCTCATAAAAACACATAACTCGGTGGAGCGTATATTTGGAGTTTAGAAGAGATTTCCAATTATGGCATTAGGCATGCGATTTACACTTGCCAATGTTTTGCATGTGATTGTTGCAACGGCTGTACTACATAATATAGCCCGCCAAGGAGGAGAAGAGGAGCCAATGGCGATCCGAATATAATTTTACCAGCACCACTGCAGGATCTCATTTTAATGGGAAATATTAATGTTAATGACGGGCTTCAAGATGAGGATGCAGTCCGAAATGAACTAATTCATGATTACTTCTAAAGGTAATTATTTTTCTGTACACGTGTATGATACTGTTTCAGAAAATTGTAAAGTGTGATTAAATATTCAATGATTTTTACTTGCAGCCTCTTGGAGGAGGATGAGGACTAAGGACAAGTCTACGGAAAATGCAATTTCGCCTATTATCATGTGAAAATATAAAATAATCACTAAGATATTTATTTAAAAGAACGTTTCTTATGAGCGCAGTATCTTACTGATATTGAGGATTAAGGTCAAGTAAACGGAAAATGTAATTTTGCCTATTGTAAGGTAATAAAAGAAAATAATAAATAAAGATCTTTATTCATAAAACAAAATATGCTAATAGAAAATATAGAAACATTATTGCTATGTCGCAGCAACTGCAGCTGAAGTTTTCCTTTTTTAAACTGGACACGCAATATTTGCATTTCAAGTTCCATCTTCTCCAACAGTTTGCTCTTTATAAGGTCCGCCAATTCCTTCTTAGAAGTGGCTAGGTCGACGAAAGTTAGTGCACGTTCTGCATTTTTCATTCGGTTTTGCCTATTCTTGTTGGCTCTTCCTTCTATTCAAAATGGAACGTAGTCCTGCTGGCTCAACATTTTCCCCATTTCAACATGATGATTTGTACTTGGGCCCGCTCCTTCTTCCGTTGAATGGGAATTAGTTTCCTCACTACGCGAAGATGATGGTGGCTCGGGTAGTACATTCTCCACATTCTGGAAATTTATAATCAAATAGCGAACGTAAGCATTTAAAATTGGTTAATTTTGAATGGTTTATTTGATCAATTCGAAGTTAAAATTTGTTTCGTTTGAATACGTTGAAAGGTATCTACACTTTTAATAAAATGAGCCCAGGACGAAGTAAATAGGAAAATAATAGTTTTCAAGCTAAGAATTCAAATTTTTAAGAAAAATTTCAACTTCCAAACCCGAAAAAGATGAATTTTTAACAAAAAAGTTAATTTTGAACCAAGAAAAAAATTCGACCCAATTCTTGAATTTCTAACAAAAAAGTTTATTTTTAACGAAACAGTTGAATTTTTTACCAAAAAATACGAATTTTCCACAAAATACATGAATTTTCAACCAAAGATGAATTCACATTGAAAAATGTAGCAGTTATTAATTCAACCCAAAAAAGACGAATGCGCGACGAAATAGTAGAATCGTCAAGCAAAACAGATTAATTTTCAACCATGCGCTTGCATTTTCAACAGAAATGAATTGATTTTCAAACCAAAAAGACCAATTTGCAACTAACAAAAATTATTAAGTTAAGTAATTTTCTCAATTTTTCACAGAAGGAATCGAAAAAACTGTGCAAGTTGTACTTTTTGGAAATTTTTTAAATAAATAATAAAATGATGAACTCCCATTTGCGGGAGGAAAACGGATAAATTTATTTATGTACCTGCCATGTTTCTAACTGCATCTCTTTATCCTCTTCACTTCCTTCGAAGGTCTCTACAGAGTTTTGACTTTGAGCTAGTTTTGCGTATGCAGCATCGTCTAGCGCTGCAATAAATACATAAGATGGTAAAAAGAATCACAAATTTTCACTGGATACTAAAATGTGAAATAATTTATATTCACAAACCTGGTACGTAATCATTGTCAAACGGGTTCGTATGGTTCGTTCGGTACGTGATTTTTGTATGTCCCCTTACTATATAATAACAATAATAATAACAATTAATTTTCTGCTCTTTTTGTACACTCTTGCGAGATTTTATAGTTTTCACAATTTTTACATTCCCAGTTGCACTTGTACATGTAAATTGAATCTTAAAACTACATTGTAACGCATTTGCAATCTATTCATCTATTTAATATATTTAACATTAACTAATCAGTAATCATCCTCTAATCTAAGATAACTTCCCAGTCCCTACCCTTCTCTACTGCCTTTTCTTCAAAGTCTTTTGCAAACCCACAGAGGACGGGATTCGGTTTTTCATTCAAAGTTTTAAATATATGATTTTCAAATTCCACCCCTGTCTCTCCAGCTACGCACTCTGCTACCCCCTTAGTCAATTTGCTGTTCAAAATCTAATTTACGCCTTAGTGTATCTTGCGTGTACATTGCCCATAGCTTAAATCACAATAGAATGAATAGATGCATGTTTCACATTCCGCCACATTGTATTTACTTCATGCCGTAGTTCGTAATACTTATGGATTTTGGTAGTATGGGTTGCCAGCAAGTTCCGGTTAAGTGGACAAGCAATGTCGCGATGATGTAGACTTTACCTTTTTTTTCACACGCATTACGATGTCGGGTCGATTGGCTCGTTTGGTTGATTAGATAGTAACATCCCAGTGTAAGATTGTAGCGGGCACCTACGGCTAAAGCAGAGACAACCGGGCTTTTAAAGGAATTTGTTGGTGGAAATTGATACAGGCGTATCAGCGAAGGAAGTAGTACATTAATACAGGCGAGCTACCGCTGGTCAGGGCAGGACCTATTCTCTCATTACCGATATCAGCGGTCAGGGTTCTAAGAGACCGAGCATGAAACCAATGGACAGCAAGTCGGTGGACGAGAGTCTACCTGGTAACTTGTTAAGGTTGCAAAGTTCTACGCTTGGTGATACTCCTTGGCCCCCACGAAAGACAGATTCGTAGATTTTTGGTACTGGGTACGCTGTCACAGGCTCCAGTAAATTATATCCGGGTACACACCCCAGGTTCTGGAAAAACATGTTACTTTGATTTTTTGAAAAATGGGTACGCTGTCACAGGCTTCAGGGAATTGTATTCGGGTACGCTGCTCAGGCTCTGGAAAAAAAACATATTATTTCATTTTTGTGCTGGGTATGCTGTTACAGGCTCCAGTGAATTGTATCCTGTAAAACTGTATTCTCATTCGAAAGTTTAAAAAATTAGGTTACAAAAAATGTTTTAGGTTAAGCTTACTGCGCGATTCGCCTTTGTTATCTGAAGGTCTGCAAAATCTAAAGGCACATTTGATTTAAAATCATAAATGAGAGTTCTAAAATTATATTCTACCACTACGTAAATTAAGTTGCTTATGCTCGCTTATCGAATAATGTTATAGGTATATAGTATTATCACATAATAAAATTCTAATAGTATTTCTATTTAATTAGTATGAACAAATGCTTTCAATATTATTACTCTAGTAAACAAGGTAATGCACTGAAGGAGTCTTCTGCAAAGATACCCGTCGTAATACGTAGTAATCTAGCTATCCTTGGTTGTCCATGATCAAAATATTGATTCTTGTTTTCCAAAGCATCATCGCACGACCTAAAAAGTCGATGATGCGTGGGCTGATCTTGTAAATTTTTGAGACTTCAAGCTAATAGTCATGTGATACGGCATTCATATTTTCGGGGTAATTTTTGTTTTGTCAGAGGTGGCAGAGCTTGCGAGCACGCGAAGTATACCAACTATTTTCAACGGACATATATCTACCCGCACTTTTTCGATTGAAATACATGTTTACCCGCACTTTTTCTAATCAATTGGTAAATACATCAAAATGGCACACAAGTAATCAAATACAATTTATTATTGTTTCATCATTTGGATGACTTCCGTTCTCGACTTGGGAGGATTTTTGAACTTCCAGGTGTGGCCAACGCCTTTCTGGAAGTTCGGAACAAAGGAATTGTGGGATTTTTGTTTGGGCGCCAAATTTGTGAGGGGAATTTCGCAAATTCAGGGAAAGGTAATGATTTGGACGCTCGAGAACAGGGTGAAGTCAGTAATGAGCAAAACAATGATATAAGTAAAGGTTTTGGTTTATTCAACCACTTACAATAAAGAAGAGCTCAATGAGCCAAAGCAGCAGAAAAACCCGAACCGGGCGGCGAAACCAAGATCGGGGGCAAGCTGGTACCTTTCTTCAGATGCTTGGAGGTAACGGACTAACCCAGCGGGTAGGTAAGCGAGAACTGACTCGCAGTGGTAAGAGTTTTGGGGACGAGACCCTGGTGCGGGTCTTCTCCCCACTCCCTCTTTGGCCCACAGGGCCGTATATGGCAGGGGTGATTATAACTCCGTTATAGCTGCAGTTTTCAAGAGATTGCGCTGTTTACATCAATGGGAACGTTAATGTCCGGATGTGGTTCAAGTTGATCCGGTACTTGATCTTCATTATCCCTAGCACCTATGCCTTCAGCTTCAGTTAGCTTTTCGTTATCCACACCTTCCAGAGATAGTTCATTAATGGGAGGCTGTTCTTTCACTTCCATTTTGATGGTAGCTATTTCAACAGCCGAAGGCCATTTGTTGACAGATATTGAGCATTTTTGGCATGATGGATTCTGTTCTTTCATTCTCGTGGCTTGCTATGGCTCGTGATGTTGTTCTCTCCTCACACTTTGCCATCTTTTCACTGCTTAAAAAATAAAGGCGCATTACATCTCTGTTCATATCGTATGTATGTCCATTTCAGTCGCCTTCTTGGTTGCTGAATCTCTGCTTCTGCCTCTGGTTGAATCAGGCCATCTGCTTCTGGAGGCGTGGTGGTACTGGATCATCATGAGGTGGCGCAGGAACATCAAAAGCATGATGATGTTGTATTGCTTCACCTGTCGCCGTTTGATCTTGTGGTGCAGCTTCCTCTAACTGACGTTCACCTGTCGACGTTTTTCCCCGTCGAATCAACCTTTCATTTAATCTTTATTGCTCGGTCTCCTGAGGTGAGTAGATTAATACTGACGTCCTTAACCTTAATGATAAGATCTCGTACTGCAACTTTCTGTATATAGGGCATTATTTCTCAAGTGTACCCACTCATAAAATCAAAATTGTCCAATCTTAGCCAAACTTAGGCAATGTGTTGTACTATTGGATAGTAGTTTATGGGGGAATAATTTTGTCATTTTCGTGGATATCATCTATCATGGTGATTTTTAACTCTTCTAATCGCGATAACAAAAATTTCGTACACTACAGTTTCGATAGGTTTTTCACACCCTTTCCATTGATTAGAAACATTTTTTGAAAAAATTAATAGTTGACCTTCAAAAATAATAGTCAAAAGCAAATTTGACTTTTTTGGAAAAAGGCATTTTTTTCATTTTTTTTTTATTTCAAAAGTAAGCTAAGGTTTTTTACATTGAGAGGTTTAAGGTTGAATAACAAAATTTAATTTTTTATTCATGAAATGAGGGATGAGTGGATTTTGAGAATATCTAGCTGTCATGGCGATTTTCAACTTTTTCAACAACAATAAAAAAATGTTGTCTACTACAATTTCGATAGGTTTTTTCACGACCTTTTCATTGATCGTAACGATTTTTTTGGGAAAATAAATACTTCACCTTCAAAAGTAAAGTTCGAAAATAAATTTGACTTTCTATAGGACACTTCTTTAAAATGTTTTCTGGGCTGGAAAGAAAGCATGGTTTTTCCCTGTAAGAACTTTAGGATTAAAAAGTGAAATTCAATTTTTTATTAGGTGAAGTAATCGTTTAGAACATCGGTCAAATATTTATTTTTTCAAGAAAAGCTAATGACCAATGGAAAGGGCGTGAAAAATCCTGTCGAAACTATATTAGACAAAATTTTTTTTTTCGCCATTAGTAAAGTCACAAATCGCCAAAACAGATGATATATTCTCAAAAACCACTCATCGCTTATTTTCATTAATAAAAAATTGAAATCCCACTTTTTAACCTTAAAGCTCTTGAAGAAAAAATTCTAAGCTTTCCTTTGAGATAAAAAATGGAATAATATGCCTTTATCCATAAAAACCAAATTTGTTTTTTACTTTTTAAAAAAATGCTTATTGTTCAGGACGAAATTTTTTATCGCCATTAGAAGGTTTGAAAATCGCCGAAATACACGATATGCAAGTATATCCCAAAATTTTCACCCCCTCGTCCTTGGTAAATATTCATCTAAGCAATTCTTCTTTCATTGTTTGATTACGGTTGATGCTCTCCCACGGTATTCCTGTTGAGGTGGTTGGCTGCAAGTCGCTAACGCTAGCCAAAGCATCCTCGGAGGCACACTTGAAGTTCCACTCTCAACTTTTTTTCGCAGATGTTCTTGCTGACCAGCTCATTGGTTGGTGAGATCTGCCCGACCATCACGCAGCTCACCATCACCACCATCCCGCATGCTGTGGCGGCTACAGGGGCACCTCGAGGATCCTTGGGAAGCGACCACCGTTTCAAAAAATTCTTTTTAGTCCAGACGCCATACCCAGTCCTGTCGAATCAGAGGTGTCGCCGCAATATTTTTAATGATTCTTATGCAGAATGATCTCCTGATTCCGAATCTGTGTGGTACGTCTTCGGCAGATTGTGCGT
>JAUMHM010000031.1:10195584-10205925 GCA_032362435.1 Melikaiella ostensackeni
AGGTTATTACATCCGCACCAAAAACTGGCGGCCATTTTGCTTATGCTGACAGATGACCCTGAAAGCAGATCAAAATGTTCCGATTGAACAGATCATCATGATTTCGAGAGTCAAATGATCGCTGGAGCAGAATGCTCTGCAACAAAAATGATCATTTTTTTTTACTGTGTACTTATCATGCATCAAATTCAAATTTCTAGAATTAATTATTCAAATAATTTATTTAAATTGCCCGCAAGTCTAAAGCAAATGGCCTATATAAAAAAAATTTTCAATTCATGTGTAGAAAACGTACAAAAAGTTTGACATATGTGCTTAAACATTTTGACACTTTTTTTAAAGGATAAAATGACACTTCTGTGGAAATGCCCATATATGTGGTGTGTAGACACTAGGCAGCTCCATATAGGCCGTATAAATGCTGCAGCCTAACCTGCTGCAGTTCATTAGCCAATCAGATACTTTATAAGCCTAGAACCCTAAAAACCGTTTTAAGATCTAGGCTACAGACTAGGGCTAAAGCGCGACCTCTGAATTTACTCTTACACGGAAAAAAGTAGATCGTTAGAATAACTCTCTAAACCAGTAGCTCTAACTATCTTAAACTGAAGCGCAGCTTTTCGGTGGTGAATTTTTTTAAGATCACTATTTCACGTTCAGGTTATTGAATTTGACTTATTGATAGAGTAGGATGAACAATTCCAAATTGTAGGATGCACTCAGTGAATCAACAGGGAAGTTAATGGAAGGGTTACTATTTCGTGTAGTAAGGCTAACAAGTGTGAAGTGTAAGTTTGGCGATTTCGCATTGTATACGCACACTGTAGGGGATCAATAAATAGATTAACTCGAAACTTTCGACAACAAAAATAGTTTAAATGTCGATGGATTTGAAGAGAAAAAAATTATTTTATGATTACTGCATTTAATTTACGTTTATTATTACCCTACCAAACTTAAGCTATACCTAAACCTAAACCTAGGGCACGCACTAACGAACTAAGCTATCGGACCGCTTATATCTCTCTGGCAAACTGTGGGGCAAGTGGTTTTTCTGAGAAAGCCGTGCCAACTAAGAAATAAATGTGTCGTGCTCCATTTTATAGGTAACTTTAGATACTAATAGGTGGGCTTAAAAATGTTTTATTACAGTATTTGTAATTGATCTCTTACAAAATATAATATTTTGTGACGACCTTGGGTAAAACGTTTTGTTTATATAATAAAATGCATTATAAAATGATTTGAATTCCAATTATTAAAAAACACATGTTTAAAATCATTTTTGTGCTATTAAAAAGTGAGAGTTGGAAAACTGTTTACAAAGATCATTTCTTTATTTTGAAATTTTATTTTATTTTGCAATCGTCTCCCTTAATTCAAAATGCAACGATCAATTACACAACTAATATATAGAACGTCATTCACTGGCAATATTCAATAATTACACAGAATCAAACTTTAAAATATAGCATGAAGCTGTTCTGAAGCATTATAATGGTGAATATTTCAAATTTAAAAAAAAATTATATTTAACTTTTCCAAAATAGTTCATAATATTTAACGTCAGAAAAGATTTTTGAAAGGTCTTGAGTGGAATATCTCCGAAAGCTGCAGAAGGTCTTTGATTTGTGATTCATCTTCAATCTGCGCACGCGTAAAAAATTTTTACTCAGAGTCTGCTGAATAAGGTCTTTTAGGGACAATTTAGAAGCATGAAAAGTGCAACTTTATAGGCGGATGTTGCAAAAACATGTAGTTAAAACAGGAATTAACTTTTTTGATGTTTTCAAAAAAGGAGAGTATCCAGACGTCCTTTTTCATGTGTGACGTTCCGCGAAGAAAAGGACCTAACGGAGCTGAGGCAAATTTTACAGGAGACGCGATTGAAAGATACGCACGCGCGTTAAAATACACGGCTCACGCCTCTCTTTGCACTTTAATAATTATTCGAATTTTGCAGCTGGAAAAATATTTTTTTATTATGAAAGACGGGCTCTAAAACTATTGAAAGCATCGAAATCCTTGAAATCGATTTTTACCGCCGAAGGGACCTTTATTTGCGGAACGTCATATGTCCATTACCCTTGAATGGATATTACCAGGAAGGGTATTATCTTGGAAGCATAGCTATGGGATAGCCGTTTAAGATATTATACGGATAAATATCAAAATATTAAACGCTTAGATGTATATATTGAATTTTACTGTCAGATGTTCCAACTTGCGTTTTAACATTCAAAAATTATCAGATACTACGTTATGTAATATCTAGGAAACTATCCTTCAAGGGCATATGATACTTATCCGATTCCTACCTTACTGAATTTTTGTTGAAACAACTCACGTCCACATGAAATGAGATTTTGAGTTGACATGGTAAATCAACTAAAGGGCACTGAGAATCGTTCGAATAGTCTTAAATTTTTTAATTGTATGGAAAGATTTAAAGAATGAAGAAAACCTTTTTCTTTACGACATCTTCGAGACCAATTTTTTTATTGCTTTAAAAGATGTCGTGAATAATAAGCTTTTCTTCCTTATTCATATCTATCCTATTATGGTTCCCAGATCTAAAAAACGATGTTTAGCTCGGTAACTCATTTTTCCATACTTTTAACTATAGAAAAAATGTTTAAATATAGATTGAATTTTGAAATTATTCCAGGATGAAGGAGAGCAATTTTGATATGAGAAAGAATGTATGAATGTTTAATACTCTATATGGTTTGCGGTATTCATGTTTTTTATTAAATTGATTTAACACAATATATCATTTTTCGCGCATTAAATTTGTGTTATTTCAAAGTTAAAATTCAAAGCATCGAAGCTTTCGAATGTAAAATCATCACAGAATTTGTTTATTCAATTTATTTCCTGAATAGGAGGTCCGGAGTTGGCCTCGAAGTATATTGGAACGAATATTGAATAAATATTGGAAGAACTGAGAGAAATAAGTTCGAGCCATATGGTTGGGTTACTTCTTTTTTCCGAACTGTTTTCAGTTGTAAATTTTTGACCCCAATGAACCATATAAACAACATTTGCAAAGACGAATAACTTTCTCTTGAATACTTTGATTCAATGCAAAGTTTTTATGGTGTTTCTTCTTTTCCAGTTCGAAAAAACAGAGATGCTAAACTGAAGTTTAGGCAATTTTTATTATCCAAACAATTATTTCTATATCGACTCTGTATTATAATTTTAAAAAAGACTGTCGAACAATTATTAACTACAGCAGGGTTATTATCTATTGTATAAATTTAACATCTTTTTCTTTTTTCAAGTATGACTTGAAATTGAGTTACACGCAGTAATATTTGTACAAAGTTAGAAAATTGCACTTATTAGCGCGATTGTAATGGAAACAACGCACCTTTCGAGCACTATTTTAGCGAATAATTAAATTTATTTTTATTTTACGGGTCTAAAAACCCCACCCATCAAAAACTATAATTCTGCTATTGTCTACATCTTCGATTTGAAGGATATTGCTTGAGCAAACGCTTCACCACGTTTTGATATATTCTGGCATTCGTTCTTTCTTGAGCGCGATATGATGGTGGTTTATTATGATTCAAGATTGGCTTGCATTTAATTCCAGGAGTATGCACCAAAAATGCGCCGTCTAAGACTATGAGACGGTAATTTAGCAGGCACATTTGAAACATCTAGAGCAGTTAAAAAATAGTTAAATAACATGATATTTTGTATTATTGACAAAATATTTTTAGAGAGAATTCTTCCTAGTTATAGTATGAATTTCTTGCAGAACAAATTAAATAAATTACCTGAGCCATTTTATCCTGACGACCTTCCCAGGTCATATCCTCAGTGTAAAGTGGATCTGTCCTCGTCCCAATAAAAACTGGTTCCCATCTGTGATTCGGAAATTCTCTTCTAGTAGCAATAAGTGGTCTGACTCTTCCTGAATCGGGTCGTAGCATCCATCGTGTAAGACCAGGAAATCTCTGACAATGGGGACAAACGTACCTTTAAATATACATATTTTTCTTAATTACACTAGTCAACAAAATGTGACCTCCATTTGTTTCCATAAATTCTAATTGAAAAGATATGCTTAGCTTAATTTTTAATGAAGTTTTTCTAGTCCAAATACCAACAAATTTTTCAATAGCTCTCACGGTACTCGGGATAATCACGAAAAACGTGTCAAAAATCGTGGGCCACATCAAAGACGTACTCGCACACTAAAAAAAAGTACTGGATCCAAGAAAATGCGTTTTTTTGGTATTTTTTCTTAGTTCCAAAGATTTTTTAACTTCAGTTAAGTATATCTTGTTGAGCGGCAAAAAGGTCATGCGTTGACTTGAAAAAATCTTTTCTTTAGTGATATTTCTTCAATAGAAAGAAATTTTTTTGCATTAAATGTGAAAATTATTAAGTCAAAGAAATGATTTCTTGGAAGCTAAAAACCTAGTTTCTTCGAAACTGTTTTTCAAACCCCACGAAATATATCCTTCTTTTAATGTAATGGATACTCTGAAGTGATAAATACGTATTTGAAGTTGGTAATTGGTCCATGTGTGGATGAAGTAATTTAGGTTTCATTGAGTGAAAAAAAAACTTTAGCGAATTAACGAACGACTAGCGTGGGGCAGTAGGGAATAACGTATTGTCACTCTAAAGTCGATTAAGTAAAAATTATAAATTATATAAATAAAAAATCAACCGATATTAATCACACTAGTCGATATTCTACTAATTTACTTTGATTATAATCTAGTTTAAATCAATCCAATCATAAGCCGACTTTCAACCCGCGAGTCAATGCGTACACGTTAGTCTTGATATACAAAAAAATATTCAGGTTGTTTAGAAACTTCGCACAGATGTAGACTCCGGAATCTACGACCACTATCTTTCTCGGAATGATCGATCGCGACGCAACCAGAGGTGTATGTCAGTCGATCCGTCACTTTCCACAACACCAGAAGAGGATCAGTCTCGGAAATAGCCACAAATACCCAGCACGAAAGTCACAATTGAACTGAAGTGATAAATCGAGACGTCGACCTAGTCAGCCACCATAATAACATCACTTCTGTTTCACATCAGCGGTCGAGAAGGCTCGAGCGACACAACCCAATAAAAGTAACCGCGCGGAACAATAGCGTTAGGGACAAACTCCCAGGAACCACAAACCTTATTAGGAATAGTAAACATTCCTCAATTAGAAGACTTACTTTAGATTGAAACTAAATCAAACTAAAGAGGCAAAATAGTGTTAACAAAAATCTGTTCAGATGAATACCACTGGTCTACACGCCTCGCATGTGGATTGTGTTTCACCAGTAAATAGTGGAACATCAACTGTGCCTGCTAAGGATGCTTTGGCTAGCGTTAGCAATTTGCAGCCAACCGCCTCAAGAAAAATACTGTGGGAGAGCATCAATTGGGATACAATAATGAAAGAAGAATTAATGCGTCCCTACTATGAAAGCACGAAGTTTTAAACTAAACGCGAAAAGTGACTGCATTTTAAAATAACGTTCGATGAAAAGTATCCTTATATACAGAAAGTTGCAGTAAGAGATCTTATCGCTAAGGTTAAGGTCAACAGAAATAATTTAATTATCTGAGAAGATCGAGCTATAGAGATTAAACGAAAGGTTGATTCGACGGGGAAAAATGTCGATAATGAACAACAGTTGGAGGATGCTCCACCACAAGATCAAGCGGCGACTAGTGAGGCAATAGAACATCATCGTGTTATTGATGTTCCTGCGCAACCTCATGATGAACCAGTACCACCACATCCTCTAGAGGCAGATGGCCAGATTCAGCTATAGACAGTAGCTGAGAATCAGAAACCAAGAAGTTCCAGATCCACTAGAACCACGTTGGGCCGAAGAACTAGGCCGTCTTTGCTACAGGAAGGGAACGAGATCCACCATGAAAAATCAGGTTGGATATGTATGTCAGCAAATTAGGATGGATGAATTAAATTAGGTCGATTCACTCAATATAAGAAAAAAATAGAACCAAAAAGCTGATACACGACAATAGTGAAATCATCTGCTGTCGGTACATCAAGGCACTAACGCCATCAATCTTGGACAAGATCAAAGACTCTTAACGGCAGAGACTTGATATTCTTACTGCTAGACTGCGTCGGCACAATAAGAGTAGTGCAAGAAGACAGCAAAATCGAACATTTCAGGTAGATGAAAGAAGGTTTTATCGTGAACTAAGTGAAGAGCAAAATATTCAGCAAAACACCAAAGTTCCTCAATTGAAAGACATGGCTAATTACTGGTCAGGCGTTTGGGGAAAAACAAACAGAAACAACCTAGAAGCTGCGTGGTTCTGACTATAGGAACAAAGGGCAAGCAATAATCCTGTAATGAAATCTACTAACATCATAGACCCAGGCGTTTCTGCCGTTTCGAAAAGGGTCAGTAACTGGAGAGCCCTAGGTCGGAACACGGTGCGCAATTTCTGATACAAGTACCTAACAAGTGCGCATTCTGTATTGGCAAGGTGTTTTCAACAGATCATCGAAGATTGAGATTTGATGCCAGGCTTTACGCTCAAAGGTATCACGTATATAGTACCCAAGAGACCAGACGTTCAAAATCCATCTGAATTTCGACCAATAGTTTGTCTCCCAACGATTTGTAACTACCTCACAGCTGTAACTACAGATAAGATTGACTCCTATCGCGTTGGGAATAACAATCTAACAGAATAACAAGAAGGATGTTTCAAAAATTCGCGGGGCAGTAAATATCTAGTCTCCATTGACGCTGTAGCCATGACGTCAGCTAGGAAACATCAAAGCAATTTGCACGTGGCGTACGTTGACTACGAGCAAGCGTTCCCTTCGGTACCACATGACTATTAGCTTGAAGTTTTAAAAGTTCAAAAGATCTGCTCACATATCATCGACTTCTTAGGTCGTGCGATGATGCTTTGGAGAACAGGAATCAAGTATTTTGATCATTGGCAACCAATGATTACTAGATTAATACGCATTACGACGCTTATCTTTCAAGTAGGAGACTCCTTTAGTCCATTATGTTTCAGTTTAGCGTTAAATCCATTGAGTAAAACACTAAACAGCATTCCTCATAGGTTTAGAGTACATGATAACGAGGATGGTCATCAACTGACCTATCTTCTGCACATGGATGACCTGAAGCTATACGCTAGTTCAAACCAGAAATTGCAGCAAGTTATTCATGTTACAAAACAGTTTTCCAATGACATCCACATAGAGTTCGGTCTAGACAAATAAAGAACACTGCATTCAATCAGAAGAGGTTAAGGGACTGCAAAACTGGATAATAAGAGTGAGGATCATATCGAGGCAATGACTGAGGGTGAATCTTATAAATATTTGATTATTCTTGAGTCTAAGGGTATTCAACATGAGATAGTTAAGAAAAGCCTAATGGCTGCCTTAAGTCCAAGACTCAGATTGGTTCTTAAGAGTTCTTCTAACTGGGCCAAAAAAAATCAGGGCTATTAACACCTATGCCATCCCTGACCTCACGCACGCTTTTGTGCTCATCACATGGTTAACTACTGACAATGAAAAGATAAACAGAACCATCCACGTTGAAAATTACAAGAATCGAATGCGCCTTGTAATTCGGCGATTAAAAGGGTAGTTCTACCGCGATATAAAGAGTGTAGGGACGTTGTAGAGGCCAATTAACAGTGTAACTCAGAAGTTATACAGTTGCGAGACTATTTAAACAGCAAGCGAGATGTTGCGCTTAGAACAAGATCTGTGAAGCAGGGAGGCATACAATATTTAGCTGAAAAAGGGTGTCCTGTTTCCGAAAACGGAGGGATTCTTGATAGCAATTCAGGCCCAGATTGTTAGCACCAGAAACTATTGCAAGCACGTGTTATATCAAGACATGGTGAATAGGTGCTGATTATTTGAAGATATCAACGAATCCATCGAGCACGTTATTGATGGTTGTCGAGTGATGGCTCAGAGAGAGTATACCCACAGACATAATGATGTAGCGGGCATTATACGTCAACAACTTGCCCTGGGGCTAGGACTCTTAACAGAATGGATAGATTTCTATAGATACATTTCAGTGCCCATTCAGAAAAATGAAGATAACATACCATACTGAAATGTAACTATCCAGACGCATCATTATATCCGAGCCAATCAAGCCGAGATCGTGATGCGATAGAGAAAAAGGTGGAAGAGTCAACATCACCGAAATTGCTTGTCCACTTACCCGGAACTTGCAGGCAACCTATACAAAAAAAAAATCCATAAGTATATCGAGCTAAGGCATGAAGTAAGGACAAGATGGGGGAGTGTGAGCCATTCATCTATTCGTCTGATTGTGATTTCGGCTACAGGCAATGTGCACGCATGATGCACTGAACATCTTGAGTATATAGGAATCAGTAGGGTACGTGCAGAAGCACAAAAAGCTGTTTTATTGAACACCTAGATCATTGTGAGATACTTCATAAACTATCAGGAAGTAGGCGGCTGAAACCCCGTGGAGTCAGAACTAAATATTATCTGAACATAATATCTTCGCAAGAGGTCAAACATCGTTATGAGCTTTTTACATCTTTAACTCATCAGGCACTTGACGTAATCCATGGCTGATGTTAAAAGCCGGGTTCACTCGAAAGAAAGAAAAAAAATGATACATGCCGAGACAGCTCCGTATAGACAGGTTCGCCCCGAAAATTCGAATTCAAGACCAAAAATGCCTAAGACATATTGGGCTGTGTCTAAGGTTTTCTTTTTTTTTGTAAACATAATAACTACAATTTGGCCCAGAAAATTCCAATTCAAGACCAAAAATGCCTAAGGCATATTGGGATGTGCTTGACGTTTTCTTTTCTTCTTAATAACTATTAAGCACTCGCCGCGTTCGCGACCGTATTTGGTAGCGAAGTACAGAAGCTGGGTCTGGGAGATGTAGAACTACGATTGTCGCATGGTAGACCGTCACTAGGACTGCATCCACCGGACCCCACTCCTGTCCATCACATTCAAGAGCTCAACGAAGAGAGCCTGCGTCTCATGGTAAGCTTCACTGATGAAATTATCGAGTTCGCGGAGCAGCAACCATCTGAGAGACGAATTCTTTCAGAATTCAAGGTGAACAATGACCTTTTTCGGTTAGTTGGCAGCATGAACAACGAGATACGAAAAGTGGGAGACGAAAAACGTTTTTACAGCAAGCTTGCTGATGGACCAAACAATAACGAAAATGCTAGTGAACCATCGACAGCAGAGGAAATGGCGAGATATTGTTCAAGCATCTGCGTTGATCATGTGTCAAGCCATCTGGACCCCCGCTGAAACTTGCAACTGACGATTACCAAAATATCGTTCACCCAACTGTTAAGCAGCCTGCTGCTCAATGGAGGGGCAAGCAGCTCCATAAAAAGCACAATCGGAAACGGCAGGGTTCGTTATTGCAATCCAGGATGGGATAATTAACACGAGGAACCACTAGAAGCACATACTTGGTATTGAGGCGGTTACTGACAAATGCCGTCTCTATGGAAATCCAAATGATAGAATCGAGAACATCACTGATGGCTTTACGATTCTTGCTTCGCAGGAATACACACATAGACAATAACGATGCTGCTGGGATCATCGACCAACAAATTGCCTTGAATCTTGGTTTGCTAGAGGAGTGTAAGTTTTATTGCAAATTTCCCAAGTAAAAGTATTAGAGAATAAACATCATCTCCACTACTGGGACAGGACTATCCTGACAGACTGTCTAGTCGGACATAAGCGACCGAACGTTCTCTGGTGGAACAAACGTGACCAACATGTCAGAATTATTGACAAGAGTGTTCCCTCAAATAACAACATTCAGCTCCGATACACTAAGAAGGTCCACAAATACACGGAGCTAAAGCAGGAGATCCTGAACGTATGAAGAAAGTCCCAATCCATCTGATCGTAATCCCCTCTACAGGGAACTTTCATGCGAGGTGCGCCCATCTACCTAAGCTTTCTAGTGTGTGCACACCTTCCTGTAGCAGGATACGGGGAAATCTGACGAATGGGCAAGCAAGATTAAACCTACAAACAGCGAATGACACCAGGGAATTTACACAGCACTTGCCGCGTTCGCGACTACGTTTAGTAGCCAAGTACCAGGTCATTAGTACTACATGGGCTGAAAAGTCTTCGGCCTGACAATGAAAAAACGATATTTTGAATGAAAAATTTGTTTTATTCTTCGACATAATCTCCATCTAGAGTAATGCATTTATTGTAACCGTCTTCCAACATCTCGATACCGGTCCGGTAGTGTGACGCGTCAAGGCCTTCAAAATAGGCGTTTGTTTCCGTCTCGA
>JAUMHM010000031.1:10213309-10231366 GCA_032362435.1 Melikaiella ostensackeni
CAACTTTCATTTATTCAACTAAAAAACTTATTGTCAATTGTTAATTTTTAAAACACTTTCAATTAAAAAAACAAACTATCTAAAGCTTGTGATAATTGAAAATGATGTATTAAAAAGTTAATCAGAAAAGTAACGTCAAGGTAGCGCGTCACTTTTTTCCGGCAACGGTAACAATAGCGCATTACATATTTTTAGGAAGTAACGGTAACATTATCGCGTTACTTTTTATTGGTAACGTTTCAAATACTGAAATATTTGTACCAATAATTATTATATATAGCAGGTAGACTTTTAAAGTTTCCTGTAATATTGTTTCATGGGTAATAAAATATGTTATGAGCTGCGGGCAAACTTGCAGAAAAACATGGTGTGTAATTTCAGTAAAGGTGGTAAAATATAATATGTAGTTCGCGCAGCTATGAATACACTATTCTAAGCAGATTATTTGATAGATAGTGTGTGATAAAGTTAAAAGGCTTAATTAAATTCAAATTAGTAATTGCTATAAATGATATAAATATGATGAATAAATTTAAAAAAATAATAATAATACCGTCAAATTAAAAAGTACACAAGTTTTGAAAACTAGAAAAATTTCAGATTCATGATACAATTTTCACAATGAAGACTGAAGTTTTCTATTTATGTGTGTTTCAACCAAGGAAGCAGGAAATAATATTAAAGTTAAAGATGCAGTATTTTGTAGAATGTTCGTAATAAAGAAAAAATTATAGTCACGAGTAGAACGTGAAATAAAAACTTGAAGTAAAAATAGCAAAATATAAATATACTTTTCGTAAGTTCTCCTATACTGAAAGATCGGTGAAATACGACCAAATAAAAATATGACCAAATAACTCGTTAGAAAATGATTTTACGCTTAGAATGGATGGCGGGATCTTTTGCAGAATAATTTTATAACCGATTATTTGAACCGATCCCTCAATTTTCAATCAGCGGTTTTCGAAATTGAACGTCAAAATTTAATAAACTATAAAAATTTACGTTATTCACATCATGTAGGGGACAGTTGCTATCAGTGGGTCGGGTAATTTTCAAAGTCGTAATTAAGCCTAAATTTTACGTAATTCATGTCAATAAATAACGTCAATCTAAAGTTTATACACCTAAGTACATGATGCAAATGTGATACAAAGGATTTTGCACAGCTGATTATATAAATTTAACGCTTTTGTGGGACAATAAATTATTCTAATTCCTAAAGTCGTCTGGTCACAGTGGGTCGATCACCATATTTTATTTTGTACAGTATGAGCAATTTTTTTTTTCATGGAATTAAAAGAAAAAGTATTCAGAATAGTTGATGTATGTAAAAATGTTATATAATGATGAATTTAGTATACTGTTTACGTCGCCGGAGCACTGAATAACCAGAATGTGATGCTACTAGACTTTTCAACTATTTCAACCTGTTGGAAATGATACGCGGTTCCTAAAATGGGTCTTAATTTTACTTTACAATTACAATCTGTTTTCATTATTATTAATTACGTTTAGGCAGAAATTGTTCGACCCGCTGTTGGCCAAATGCTGCTTATAAGCAAATTATTTATATTCATTTATTTACGCAATTTTAAACATTCTCTGTCATCGGATGTTCTAGTTGAAACCCTTAGCAATATTTAGGTATCATAAGCGTACATATTTTCAAAACCGCCAAATACTTAGTATAAAGTCAAGGTACATTTTTTTAGCATAAACTCAAAAACAGTTTTTTGCATTTTTCTCATTTTGTAATGGATTTAGATGGCTCAAGTTTTTGGACGTAGTGTGTTAACGTATATTTTATTCATCCCTGAAGTTCAAAACAAATTGCTTCACTGGTTTTTCAAGTAATTGAAAATACCCACTGTCTACAGCGACTCAGTGATGGCCATTCGCCCCTACCTAATTAAAAATAACAAATGAACATTTTTTTTAGATAAGTGTTAAAGATCCAAGAATTTTAAAGGTGATTGTGAAAATTTGAGATTTTCAAGTTGCAAAATGAATCGACAGCGAATGCAAAATGATTACAAAGGTATTGCAAAGTTAATTCAAAGTGATTATAAAGGTACTGCAAGGTGACTTCAGAATGATTGCAAAGTGAATGTAAAATAAGCGCTAAGGTACGCCTTTCAAAATTAGGTGATTTTAAAATGATGGCATATGATAGGAAAAGGATTACAAACGTAATGCAATAAAGTGATTGCAAGGAGAATTCAAAGTGGTTGCGAGGTAATTTAAAAATTATTTCAAAGCCGATGCAAATTGATTGCTAAATGGTATCATAAGATTGCAAAGGGTTTGCAAAATGATAGCACCCGGGTAACAAATATTGGTATGGGATAGGTTCAGGAAAAAAATCTATAGGAAATCTTACAGGAGACAAGTTTCAAATACTATATTAAATGTATGGCAAATGAGACTATCCCATACTTCATGTATATTTAAAAAAAAAAGTAAAGTGAATGTGTAGCTCAAATATAGCTAAAGCATAACGATATATGGTTGAAGTATAGTAAAAGTATTGTTAAAGTATATCTGAGAAGCATAGATAAAGTCTATCTAAAGTATAGCTAAAGTATAGTTGAAGTTTAGTCAAAGTATGGCTGAAGTATATCATTAAAATATTACTCAAGTATTTCAGAAGTGTACATAAAGTATGCCTCAAGTATAAGAAAAGTATACGGCTGTACTCTGTTAAGCGATGTATTCTTGATGATGGGAGATACATGAGAGATCTGAAATACATAAAATTAGAGATCCAGAATCATGATTCACATTGAATGAAAAAATATTGTTTGCAACTAATCAAATTTATTTCAAGTTAATAATGTTATATACTTTATTGTTTATACTATTTCAATATACTTGAAGTATGGGATTGTTTCATTTGCCATACATTTTTTATACTTCGGAAAGTCAATGATTGATCAATCCCATACTTATGATTTTTACCCGGGCATGTGATGGAAAAGATATTGAAAATTCATTACAAGGTGATCATCGCCTTGTAATTTCATCATCACCATTGATATTATCAATATGATTGCAGAGTTATTGCAAAGTTATTTTAAAGGAAGAATAATGCAAAATAATAGCATGTGATTGTAAGAAATTGCAACAATGTAGCATGTAACTCCAAAGAGATTACAAAAGTATTTTAATGTAATTTCATAGTGAATGCAAAGTGACTGCAAGGTTATGACAAAACAATAGCATATGATTGCAAAGATATTGCAGAATGATGGTATGAGATTGCAAAGGGATTGGAAAATGATAGCATGTGATTACAAAGAGATTACATAGTGACTGCGAAAGGATAGCGTGTGATGTCAAATGTATTGCAAATCCATTACACGATGATATCAATATGATTGCAGAGTAATTGTAAAGTTATTGCAAAGGAAGAATAATGAAAAATAATAGCATGTGATTACATAGAGATTAGAGATTACAAGCTCTAGTAGAAATTGGTCCTAGTTTTATACAAGTTTTTAGTCAGTTTTTCCCTACGTCTGGTTAGCACCCATCTAGGAATCTTGTCAGGTACTACTGAGGAATGTAACGCTGCTTTGAGTGAGGAACTTTCTAGGAAATCTAGAAGGAATCTAGTTAGTTACTTACGAGGTACTTACGTAGTTTTTAATAAAATTATTTCCATTTTTTAATGAAAGTAAACTCTTTTATTTTCGAAATTATATACTACATTAGAGATTTTCCATTCCTCGTTCGGTCGCTTGCCTTGTTCAGTCCTTGGCCGCCTTAGTCCGCTGGGTCCTACCTCCATCCCAATCTTTAGCGTTGGGGATAACGCTCGACAACGCCGTTTTGAAGACTTTGGAGAACAGTGTTTCACCCCTTTCGTTTTTTCACATAGTCTAAAAATCTGCAAAAATTAACAGTGATCAGTAAAAATTCATACATTTTTGAAAATTTGATTATTTGAAATATCTTACTCTTAATGCAGTTAGACATTACTGCCTCTTTGAAAACGAAGTCTTTCTCATCACTTTTCTTAACTGCTGTAAACAGCAGTGCAAGTTCTCGTTGAAGGAATCCTTTTAAAATTACTGTGATGTTTTTCTTCAGTGACATCTCCTTGTTATATAGTACATAGATTTCAACACAGCATCCTGTAATAAATGAATGAATTATAAATGCTTTAAATAGTATGCCATTTGTAAATCTATTTAAAAGAAACAACATCTTAGAGTCTCCAAAAATAATCGGGCAGAAAAAAATCCGATCGGAATTTTTTATTTTAATTCACGATTCGATTTTTTTCTAGCCAAAAGCTTCAATATATTTCAAATAATGATGACTTTTGAATGAAATTTTTTTAAATTCTAACTTTGAAAAATAACCTTCATTGACTTTCAATAAATAATTGATATTTAATATTTTTCAATATTTGTAAATTAAAATTTTAAATAAAACAAAAAATAATTCAGATTATTCGAGAATGAATGACCTTTAAATAAAAAAGAATTCTCTTATTTTCGTCGATTGAAATTATACATAAGTCAAGCATTTCAAAAAAAAATTTCGCATAAATCAATAATCAGTAAAAGTTGATAACTGACAAGACAAAGATATTGATATTTTTTATGTTTTTGTTTAGTTTTTCATGTGTATATGTTACAAAACTTGTTTATACATATTTGATTTTTATTTAAATTCATATTTCAATACTTTGAGCATCAATTTCAAATAATTTTAAGTCATTCTTTTATCTCTTGGCAATATAATTTTTGAAAGTTTTGTATCTTGCGCTTAGTAAATCCTTGAAGAATTCATCCTTGGTCAGCAGTTCTTCGCAAAAGGCGTTGAAATCTTTAATTTTTTTCAATTGGCAAGGGAACTTTGTATTTTTTCTCGAACATCTCTGTATTCAGTACCAAATTCTGCGGTACATCCTGAGTAAACTGCAGTTTTCCCACATTTTCGTACACTTCGGTCATTTCTGATTTGACTTCAGAAAAGTGATACTCGAACATGGAATTCTTAGCTCGTAAAACGATGCTTATCAATTCTAGAAAAAAAGGATTAATTGTCAGCTCATGCAAAATTTCGTAAAAATTAGCATTACCTTCGTTGGAAATGGGAGAGTTATTTGCATTGTTTTGAAAACATTTTTCACTTTTTTAACTTCAATTAATAAATTAACAATTAAAATCGTATTCTTTGTACATTATTAAATGATTTTTGGTCAAGTTATATTCTCTTGACATGTATTTGCATTCAATTATTAGTTTGATAATCATTTAATAAATTATCATTTATCAAATACTTGTTATTAATTATTATTTAATAATTTTAGATTTTTAAATTGATTTATTTGTATTCAATTTTTATTATATAATACAAACAAATATATTTATTTGTATCCAAATCCATGTATGAAATACATTTTTTTCTGTTTTCTAGGTTAGGAGTATTATAATATATTATTTTTTCTACTTACCCGAAAATAACTTATTTAATAATTTATTTCTTTTGCGGAAATATCGCACTCGATTTCTTGTTAATTTCCTTTTTCGGTCCATACCGTCACCGACCGTAATGTTATGACTCATTCGCAGCATAAAATGATTAAAAAAGAGCAATTAATTACCGCACTGTGTATCAATCAGCTGATCGATCGCTACGCCACAATAACAGCTTTTTCCTCGCCAAACGCTTGACAGGAAAAAAGCGCTCGTTCCAAGCGAGGAAAATCTGTCAGAAATCAGTAGGGGTCTTTCGAGTTAAAACTGATCAGGAAATCGTAGTTAGTTTGTATCCAGGCTCTGGCAAGGGAAAACTAATCTCATATTGAATAAGGAAATTTCATTGATTACTAGTCAAGGATTTCCTTTTTCAAATCTGTTCAGGAAACTCTAGTTAGGTTGTAACGAAGCACTACCAAGAATCTTCAGCCTAGTTTTTCCACATTTCAGCCCTACGAGTTCCTTTTGAGTGTCAAGAAAGGTCTAGACCAATTTCTACTAGGGAAGTAGCTTTGCCTGAAAAACATCATAAAAGTATAAAAGTGTGGAAGTTCGAAGCCTGTGTGAATTATAACGATAAAGTCGAAATGTCAAAATCGAGGGACATAATCCTAAAGCTGTTGTTTGGTTAGAACAAAATCCAGATTTTCTTGAATGAACATGATTTTGCTTCAATTAACTTGAAATGCATACTGTGTTTTATAACTTTATCTTGTATCACTGTAGTTTTTGAGCATAAAAAGCACAAAACAGTGTGAATCAAGACAAGCTGATTTCATCAAAAATCGAATATTCAAACTTCAATTACTTTTAATCTAGAGTATTCATTTATTTAAAACCATTTGTACAGGATACTTTACGCTGTAATGGATATCCCAAAACAAAAATTTCTGTTTAATTCACGAGACTTACCTAAATATCTTTGAGGGACATAAAAGTGAAAGGTTCTAGACAAATGCCCATATATATCCAAAGTTAATTTTCAGACAACTTTATTCATATCTGTTAAATTTTCAACCGAAGAAATGAATTTTCAAATAAAATGATATATCATCAATTAAAAAATTGAATTTTTAACAATGGAGTTCAACTTGCAACGAAATCGTTGATTTCGCAACTGAAAAAATTAATTTTCAACCAAATAGTTGACTTTTCATCTGAAAAAATAAATTTTCAGACCAAACAGTTGAATTCTCAACCAGAAAAAATCCATCTTTAATCAAAAAAAGAAACGAATTTTCAACAGAACGCATATATTTCCAACCATACAGATGAATTTTAGACTGAAATGATGAATCTTCAATAAAAAAAAATTGAATTCTCAACAAACAAACAAAATTTCAAGCAGATAGTTGAATCTTCAACTAAAAAATATTAATTCACTACCAGAAATGGAATAGTCAAATTTTCACTCAAAAAAATTAATGTTCAACCAGAAAAAGAATTTCATAAAAAACTTAAATTTGCAACTAAAATGATAAAGCATCGACCAAAAAAATAAGTTTTCAACCAAAAACGAGATAGTTAAATTTTCAATTGAAAAGATTGATTTTCAACGAAAGAAGATGAATTCTCAACGAAAAATGTAATAGTTGATATTTCCACCAAGAATATCTTAGTTTTAAATCGGAAACAGTTGAGTTCAACCAAAAAACTAATCTTTAACAAATTATTTAAATTTTCAGTCAAAAGAGAAAAAAATCAAAGAGATTGTTGAAATTTCCAGCCAAAAAGGCGAATTTTCTAAGAAAAATAGTTGACGTTTCAACTCGCAAATATGAATCTTCAACAAAACAGTAAATTCTCAACCAAAAAATTTTATTTTCTACAAAATAAATTAATTTTCAAGCAAAAAAAATCGTTTGCAGAAAATAGTGGAATTTCAAACTAAATAGAATGATTTTCTATCAAAATTGTTGAATTTTAAACGAAATAATTAAATTTTCAAACAAATAATAAAATTTTTAATCGTAAAAGATGAATTCAGTCAAAAGAGAACAAAAATTCAAGCAGATTTCTCAAATTTCACGCCAGAAAGGCGAATTTTCTACAAGACAGTTGAATTTTTAAGCCGCAAATATGAATTTCCAACAAAAAAGTTAATTTTCAACCTTATAATTGAATTTTCTACCAAAATAGTCAAATCTTTAACCCAAAAGAACGAACTTTTGATAAAACAATTGAATTTTCAAACGAGTGGAATGATTTTCCATGAAAATTATGAATTTTGAACAAAGTAATTAAATTTTCAAAGAAATTATAGAATTTTCGACCAAGAAAGATGAATTCTCAACCTATAATAGTTGGATTTTCAACAAAAAAGATAAATTTTCAATCAAACTGATGAATCTTTGATTGCAATTGTTAAATTTTCATATAATAACAAACAATTTTCGACAAAAAAAAATGAATATTCAACTCTGAAATTAACTTTTATCCTTTCTGAAAGTGTTTCCATAGATATGCGATAGGATTTCAGAGTGGAAGAAAAATTGCAGTTTCCCTATATTGAGCTTCAAATCTCTATGGCTATCTGCCGCCACAATTTGAATAGTGAAAATTAAAAAATAGTTACAAAAGCAATAGAATTGATTGATTGTCGTAAAAAAGACTTGTGAACTACATTTCAAAAGTTATTTCAAAAGTAGTTAACTAGTTACTAATTCGTTACTTATTTACAAAACTAACTTCGTGACCTCTAACAGTTGCCTTTAACAGTTTTATTAGATTTTTATGTACAAAGAGGGGTGTTAACAGAATCTCTGTTTTTCTTCAATTGTTCAACTAAGATCAGAAGCATGTACAAAGTTTTCCAAAAAAGTTTCAAAAGACCAACTCATATACAAAAAAGAAACTTAGTATTTTCTAGAAAAGTAAATTTGAAATCCCATCTAAGATTGGTATTGATTTAAAATAAATAAGAATAAAAATCAGACCAAAATATATTACCGTAGTCTCCTATAAAATTTCCCTGACGAGGTTTGTTCCAAGTACAGTCAACTCTCGAGTTAGTGCGGGTTTCGGGCATTGCTTACTTGGACCGTGATACTCTTCCTAAAATTTCTACGATGAAAACAGTCAGGGCCGTTTGAAGCATTTCTAGTATGAATACATAATATCAATAAACTATATTTTGTACAGATGTAGATTCTTGTTATCATAAAGGATGGAACTTTTCTAATTATGAAAAAACACAAGCGAGTGTACGAGCTGCCCGCTTTGTCGCTACGGTACTGCGTGATTGCGTCAAGAACGCCATGCGTCTTCCCCTATTCCCCGGAGTCCCTTGGCATCAACTGTGAGCTGTAAGTATTCTAGGGACGTCCGACGCGGTAAGCCGAGGCGCAGTATATCAAGAGTTGAGTGTAGTATAATAAAGGCAGAGAAAAAATAAGGCAAAGAGAGTGAAGTTGTTTTGGCAGTCTCTTTTCTTTTTCTCCCTCTTCTTTCATTTGTTTACATAATTGTCTCTAATAAGCCTCTCACACAGATTTTTGGAAACATAATTTTTTCGTTTCAAAGACTTTCTGTGCGACTTTCTGTTACACAAGATAACTTCATTAGAGTTTATGTTTTCAAAAGCTTTTCTTTCAAATTTAACAAATAGAGACATGAGGACATAGACTTTATTTCCGTTCCGGTAAGGTTCAGTTCGGGCGATCATCAATTCTGCCGTAGATACCTGCCATCCCTTCCCCTTCCAGTGCGCAACGACGCTAGCTCTCACTCGACTCGACGCAGCATCTCGAGCAACTCCGCCTTCAATGATGGGCTCCCTGCGGAGATGATGCCCTCGATAATCTTCTGGATAATCCCTTTGTCACCTAGCTTACCTATTCCCTGGCCTATTTCTATCTCAAAAATACTAATACGTCAAATAAGATCTGTGCCATTTTGGCGAGTTTGAAAATATAGTCGTAGAAGTACAATGAACATCACATACCTTCCTCTTTTCAACTTCCGTGAGGGGCGGGAAAGCACCCCTATGACTGGTCACAGAAATAATGTAGGCCACATGCCTTTCCCTACCCAACGTCTTGTAGAGGCAGAAAGGCACCGACGTGACTGGTCACAGAAATAATGAACAAAGGCGATAAATTTGTGGCACAAAAAAGACGTATTTTTTTTGAAGCTACAACTTTCATTTGAAATTTTTTTCTCTCGAACCAATATTTGTCGAAATTGAGTTGAAAGCTATTGAAGGCGGAGCTGCTCGGGATGCTGCTTTGAGTCGAGTGAGGGGTAGAGTCGTTGCGCACTGAAAGGGCAAGGGATGGCAAGTATTTATGGCGGAATTGATGACTGCCCGTTCAGTTCTTAGTCGACTCTACAAGTTGAAGGTCATTTAGAAAGGTCCTCCGGATAATCTCGCTGTCATCAATGGGAGATTCCTGGCCAGTGGATGGATTCGTGTCCTACAAGGTGGAAGTAATTACTTGTTAATTAACGTATTGAGAATTAAGATATACTATGCGACACTGTCGGCACCTACGCGAACTAACCAATATGGCCGTGGATGACATATTAATTACGCGAAAATATCACGAAAACCAGCATAAATATAGCTTTCAACTGTAATGATCGACCAACTGAATGAATAAGTGTTGTAACAAGTAGCTCTGATGAGCAAAATACTTCCGAGCTGATGATTGCTTGCTCCCATAATGGGATTTGCTCGTCAATATTGAAAATCAACAAGTTTCGGAGGTTGTTGCGTCAGTGGTTGTGTCTCCAAAGATAATCAAAACTTCAATTCAAGTTTTCATAGAGTGCCAAAGCTTGGAAGTGTTAAAATGAAAAGGCGAAACTTATTTGGAAAAATTGAAGTTGTAGATAAACACAGTAAGTGGTTGAGAAATTTAAATGCGAAAGATTATAACTTCAAGAATTTACTTGTCTGTGCCTTGCATTTCAATGAAATTTTGCAATTCTCATCGCCACTATTAAATAATAACCATCCTTTTATTTCGTGTGGTTCTGAAGTGGAAGCACTGGTTTGAAGGCACAATGAATATATTTTAACTTTTTCGCGAGTTTTTATAGTAGCTCCGCACATTACAATCATACCAGAATTAAGAATATTTTGGCCTACGATCATATTTCTGGATGCAGGTATAGCTGTTGCGTAACTACACAAACTACCTAAGTCCAAAAATACCATTTTCTAAACTTAAACACACTAATTAAATTATTGCTACTACTCCATATTATCCATGCGGCTTCCGCGGCCATGTTTGTGTGGCACCGCAGCGTCTTTTTTGGCGCGGTAGATGTTTTCATTCCCAATACCGATTTATACATTTTATGATCTTCCACAGGCGCGAGTGTTTCAAGGAGATACTTGGGTACACCAGTATTTAATACTTTAAAGGCGATGACGCAAAGATGCAATTGCCACAGTTCACCCACTCTTGACCACCAAGATTCTTCCATTGCCGGAGTAATATGCTCGAATTCACGAACCCTATAGACAAATCTTAGGCACGAGTTCTAGACCCCTTGGATCCTCGCCTTCTGAGCCACCGACAGGAAGGGAGCGTAGACCACGTCCACATATTTAGGCTTTTTTAGTTTTTTTTCCGAGGAGGTGGAAATGCATTGATGCACTGAGTGCGGGACTCGGCCTAAAAATCGGCAATACCTACTAAAACAACCTCCTCTTCCTGCCAATTCATGCCTCGGGATCCGCTTTTGCATTACTTCAAGCACATTGATTATAAAAATTCTACGCCGTGCCTCGGTGTACTGCTCTTCGGCCTGCTCGACTTCCACTGCGAGTTCTTATGGCCTGCTGTTGGGATTTGCCTCCTTGAACGCCGCACATCCCGATGTTCCCAGATGATGGTCAGTCCGGTGAGGCTTGCTCTCCTTAGTGGCGTAGAGGTAACACTGCGGGGCGCTCTTGCACTTCTTGGCCTTGTGATCCTCTTCGCCGCACCTCCAGCAATTCTTCGATCTATCCGGGCCAGCGCAGGTCGCTGCCAGATTGACACAGCCTTGACAGCGATAGCGCCTAGCTGCTTCCACCTTCTTTCTAGCTCTGCAGGACACCCAACCCACCTCAAAATGTCATGACCGGAATAACCTCGCGGCTATCTCCTTTCTCATCTCCGCGTGGGCCTTTAGATTTCTCTGAAGGATCTTTTCGTCATACTGACCTTTATTTCAACAGTCAGGGTCTCCTCGAAGTGTTTCTTCACGGCTTCCCTCACTTCCTGTTCCTCCGTTGTTGGGTCGAGATCGAAATTCTCAACCTCAACGCGGAGAACGAGCTCACGCACGTTCCCCCTGCTCTCAACGGTCTCCTTGATGGCAGATTGCTAGCCTGATACCCTTGATTTTATCACCAAGGCTGCCCAGATTCACCATACTCTTGAGGTTCCTGCGCACCTCAGCGCAACTTGAACCATCGGCCGGTTTTATGGGAACCACCTCAGGCCGAGCACGTCTCTTGGTCTCCTTCTTCTTCTTCTGAAGAATATTGAAGTTTCCCCTTCCTGGTTTCACTCGCTACTGCTGCGGCTCCAGCTCCCTAAACCCGAGACTCCAATTCACCGGCATCGGTTTGGATGCGCCGGCTTTCAGGGAAATCGCGGTGTGATCTCTCGTCCTTTTCCCTTGAGTGAGTGCGAGAGTTGTCTGAGCTTGCTCTGACGTCTGGGTCACCTAGATGGTCACTTCCTTTCTTGCGGTTGTCTGCCTCGCAGCCTTCTCCTTCAGATTTTTGCCAACCGTGGCACACATGTCATCTTCAAGGCAACTGCAGAAGTTCTTCAGCAGCTCCACATTTATCGCCAATAGTCGTAGTTCGGACTGTGCATCTTCTATTCCGTTGCTAATTTCGAGGGACATATTTCTCTTTGTCCCTTCAAGTGGCTCCAGAAAGTCTCCTTGAGCCTCTCCCTGTAAACTAGCACATCCGACTCAACACTCATGTCTGTTTTCTCCATGACTTCCAAGTCCCCTCCATACATCTCATGACACATGTTTTTATTTATGTTTTCATTCTCCGTTGTATTCCCACGAGTAGCTAGGGAAATGTACGGTCCGCCCCGGAAAGCCCTGCATGCAGGGGTAAGGTCTCAATACTCCAGGAGGTGACCTGATATCCTAGAGACACTGTAAAGAACACCACACCCTGGTGCCACGCAGCCTGCGGCACGGTTGTTCATGCCTTGGCTTGCGGATTTTTCCTTCGGGATTATCCTTGGACCACTGTTCGCGACTGCTTATTTAGTTGCGTAACCAAATTTGGCAGAAAACTTCGGTACAGGGCTCCTGTATTCGCAACACGAGGACGCGCTCGGTATTGTAAAGCAGTAGTTTCACAAACATTGGCAAGTATTGCCAGTAAGGATACAAGATTCGTAGTCACATGTACGCTGCTTGACACTTAGCAGACACATTCGCATCGAATCGCCATTCCTGATCCGCAATAAGTTCCAGGTTTTTCGCTTGCTTCACATATAGTATTGAACTGTTCATTACAATAATTGGTAAATCTTCCGGTAAAGCATTACTTATGGCCATTACCAAAGACTTCGAAGGACTTAGAAGCTAGAGCCTTTGACCACGCAGCTACTGCGCGTAGGATTCTGTTGAGTACTATACCTCCGATTTTCAAGTACTCCGGCTTGCAGTGTACATAAACCTGTGTGTCTTCCGCATAATTATGGATTTTGACACTGACTTTGCTTTTATATTCGTCTTCTGAATTGCCTATTATGTCATCTACAGCCGCAGGTAAATCATGTGAGTAAATGATGAAAGTAAATGGGCGCATTACTGCGCCCTGGGAGACTCCGATTTGTATGGTCCTAAACTACGGGACCCATGTCTTGTATTAGTATCTGTGAGGACAACACATTGCTTTCGAATATTAAGAAAATCGCTAAACTATGCCTGAGCTTGACCCTTCACTACAAAGGCTCCCAACTCAGCCAAAAGTAGATAGTGATTAACAATCTCAAATGCCCGCGAGTAATCTGTTAAAGCTGAAGGAGTCATCTCTTGTTATATCATTTGAGACCTTGAGTAACGCTGTGATAGTAGAATGGTTCTTTCCGAATCCTGATTGACATGTTGTAAGAATATTTAGATTATTGACGTAAGCCAAGAGCTGACCACGAGTAACTTTTTCTAGAATTTTAGATGGGTAAGATAGGATTGTGATGGGGCGGATGTCCTTGAAGGAAGAAGGCTTAGAACACTTACGAATAGAACGAACTATTCCCGCTTTCCAACAATCTGTAAAAGTTCCCCCTGTGAGTGAGGTATTGAGCATATGCAGGAGCAATGGAAGACAGAAAGGTATGCAAAGCAGAACTGCTCCGTAGCTTAAACCATCGACTCCAGTCACGTTAGATTTTATTGACATGGTCGCCCGGTATAGCTGCGCCATATCTACTTTCTCATAAGAAAATACATTTTTAGAGTTGATATGTTCATCCCCTGAGACCTTCTGAATTATTTCTTCCGATATTTCTAATCTAGGCAACGAATCGATAATGAAATCGTTTTTACTCACTGAATCCATAGGTAAATCTCTCCAAGAAAATTTCTTTTGATCAGATCGAAACCCGACTGATTCAAACTTTCCCCATGTTTCTTTTGTGGACTTTGTAAAAGTGGAAAGATAGGCTTTTTTAACAACGCTTTGTAACCGTGGAGAAATTTCTAAGCCAAATATACTTAACTTAATCATAATGTTTCCTCCATTTCGTACGGACTCTATCGCGACTACGTCTAATCCTTTTTACCACATCTGTACGCCATGGTGGCTTAGGTCTAGCAATTCTGTATTTACATAAAGGCGGAAATGTATCTAAAAGGCTTTCAACAATTGCGGAGAAGCTCGCCACCTTATCCTCAACAGAATCCATTCGCATTATACTGTTCCAGTCCTCGCTATTGGTTGCCCCATGATAAGCCTCTCTATTTATTTGCTTAAAGTCACGTCTGAAACGAAAAATACCTGGTCTCGACTCGATAAGTATATTCAAATCACAAAATATCATTTTTTGATACGGAAAGTCCTTAGCTAACTCTGTAACGCCGGAGTTTAAGATCTTCTATGGACTCTTAAAAAATTTAATTCTTTCTGTTTCACAAGCCGCTCGACACAGGACTTCCTTTAAGACCTAAATCTATAAGTCTATAAGTAAGTCCGCTGAGTCTATAAGTCACTAAGTCTATTTCTTGCCTTGTGATATCCTTTTCATCGTCTTTCTTCCGTCCCACTCCTCCTATTTTCGTTATTTTCTTTCCCACTGCTCCTAACGATTCCGTACATTCACATCTTTTCTTATGTAATTGCTACTCTACCCCTATGACCCTATCGTCCTCGCTATTTCTTACCTTGTGATATCCTTTTCTTCATCTTTTTCTCGTTTCTCTTCCTCTCCTTTTGTTATATCCTTTTCCACTGTTTCCGAATATTCCATAAATTCACATCGTTTCTTATATAATTGCTTCTCTGACCCCCCCTTTTCGCTGGGATACAGTTTTGGTCCCAACGAACCAGCGTGTAACCGTTGATATATAACAGTTCATCTGGAATTTCATCATGAAACCAGAGTTCCTGATATCGTATGTGTAGATTATTTATAATTAAAAAGTCGCGCACTTCATTCAATTTGCTAGATAAGGATCTGACATTAACATGTGCAATTCTATGAAAGTGGTCTTCATTTTTATTAGTCGTTGATAATGTGGAAGATAATTCAATACTTGGAGAAGAAATCTCCGAATTAGAATTATCACTAAGAAAAAAAAAGCGTAGATTCAAATGCCTTATTAAGACTTATATTTACTTGAGACGAATGCGACAAAAATGTAGGGTCCTTGAGAGGTAATTAGTTGAATATTGGGATCTGACATCTTGGACGCGCTAGTGTTGCGACCTCGCGAAGTCAGGCACAATTTTTAGGATGCATTTTAATATGTACTTGAACACTATTTTTCTATTATTTTTCATAGTTTCAAACAATTAGAGAATTAAGGAAATAAAAATTTATCGGAAACTAAGTGCTACATATGAAATTTGCATCGTATACAGCAAAAAAGACGTTTCCTGTTAAAAATGTTTTTGTCAACAAAACAATTTTTCTACCATGACATGTAAGTTTCAACACATTATAAGATTAAATGAACTTGATTAATGCATATAGCAAAAAATTCGATTCAAAATGTGCAAGAAATATGAATTATAGATAAACAGAATTGAAATACGGATTCTAACCTAACGTTGAGGTTATACTTTTTCAGATAGTGAATATTTCATAAATAAATTAATAAAAATTTATTTTATATTCAAGTTTGCATAAAAATAAGTCAATTTGAGCTTATAGTGTCTTGAAACTTACATGACGTAGTAAAATCATTGTTTTTTCTTGTTGACAAAAGCAGTTTTAATAGGAAATGTATTTTTTCGCTGTATACGATGAAAATTCCATATGTATCCGATTAATCTTGATTTTTGTGATACATAATTGTTTAAAAATATGGAAAACAATAGTCAAATTGTTTTTGAGGACAATTAAAAATGCATCTTGAGAATACTACCTGGTTTTGCGAGATCACATTTTGGCCGCATTGAAAAAACAGTTGGCGTATTGCAGTGTGGCGGGCCCCAACATATTGGGGATTTAAACATGCTATGCGACACTGCCGGCCCTTACGCGAACTCATCAATATGGCTGTGGATGACATATTAAGTACGCGTGAAACATCACGAAAGCCAGCAAAAACATAGCGTTGAACTGTAATGATCGTCCAACTGAATGAATAAATGCTGTAATAAGTAGCTCTGATGAGCAAAATACTTCCGAGCTGATAATTATTCGCTTCAATAATGGAATTTGCACGCCAATATCGAAAATCAACAAGTTCCGGAGGTTGTTGCGTCAGTGGTTGTGACTCCAAAGAGAATAAAAACTTCAATTGAAGTCTTCATGCAGTGCCAAAGCTTGGAAGTGTTAAAATAAAAAGACGAAACTTATTTTTAAAAATTAAAGTTGTAGATAAACATAGTGAGTGGTTGAGGAATTTAAATGAATATATTTCAACTTTTTCGCGAGTTTTTGTAGTAGCTCCGCACATTACAATCATACCAGAATTAAGAATAGTTTGGCCTCCGATCATATTTCTGGATGTAGCCCTGACATTCAAACGGCACTGAAACGGCGCTGCCAAGGGCCGTTTCAGTGCTGTTCGTTTCACGCTACTGCGTCATAAGTTTTCTGTACCGGAGATCATCTCAAAGTGTCTCTTTAAATTTTTTATAGCAGGCTATCTGACCAAATGAACCTATTTTGTGAGGTCTTTGCAAAGCTGTATTAGGGCACAGGACAATTACGCACCAGTTACCTGGGTGCAGTTCCCCCACTACGCGGCTTTCCCTCTCTAAGCTGAACTTCTTTCACCGACCTTCGGTCAGCGGGAGTCCTTTGTGCCTAATGATGACTCAAGTGCGGAATGAAAAAATTTTTTAATGTAGCACTTGGTAATTTAGAAACATAATATTCGAAGTCTACGAATTACGACGATTCCAACGATATGTTATTTGCTTTAAAAAATTGAAAATTAGAGAAAAAATGTTCAATTTTATGTGACATGGTCTGATGATCAGCCTGATCTGGGCATATCCAAACTCGCACACTACTACCTGAGAAGTATACCCCCGCCCCCTCAGTGGAAAATCATAAACTTTGATGAGATGTTAGAAAGGGGTAGGGGTGCGAGCCACGTTATTTTTGTAAACCCAAGTGAGGGGTAAGTGCTCTGGGCCCAGTGGTGGGGGCATTCTTCCTAGGTATCAGAGTGCGAGTTTGGAATCGCCCATATGCACTAGGAGTGCGAAAGGATTTAAGGGTAATTTTGAGTAATAAACTAAATTTATGAAGTTATTTAATGAGTTTCCACATCTGGAAAGACTTAAGTTTCTGCAATTTCCCCGTACCAATAAATCTGAGTTACTGCAGTGAATTTTAGAAAAATAAACTGAAATTAGGCTGATCATGAGACCATGTTTCATAAAATTGAACATTTTTATTCTTTGATTTTCAACTTTTTAAGGCGAATAACATGTCGTTGGAATCGTCGTAATTCGTGAATTTCGAATATTATGTTTCTAAATTACCAAGTGCTACATTCAAAATTTTTTATATTTCGCACTTGAATCCTCATCAGGCACAAAGGACTCACGCTGATCGAGGGTCGGTGAGAGAAGTTCGGCTTAAAGAGGGGAAGCCGCGTAGTAGGGGAACTGCACTCAGGTATCTGGTGCGGAATTGACCATCGCCCGTGTGTTAGTAGCGTGTACTAGTGTTAGTGAAAAAACCTGTGCTGTGCTTTCATGCTTTATTTGAAAGAGAATTGTTATCCAATTAGAATGCTACCTGGGGTCCCGCTAAAGTCTAGAATAACCCTTCCACCAGGGGTCCTTTGTTGGAGAATGCGGAAAAAATTTCAATTTTAAAAATTCTTAATTCTGCAGTAGGCGGTCTGAAAGTTATGTATTTGGAATCTACGAATTTTTCCGATTCCAACGACATGTAATTTG
>JAUMHM010000031.1:10236123-10249209 GCA_032362435.1 Melikaiella ostensackeni
GTTGAAAACACAATTCATGATGAGTATTCCATTCGCAGTATTTTAAAAACATGAAATTTCCCAATATTCTGCAGTGTTTTCAAATATTCTTTACGTTTAGTGGGTATTTCTCTTGTTGACAACACAATTCGCGATGAGTATTTCATTTGTAGTATTTTAAAAACATTAATTTCACAATATTCTGCAGTCTTTTTGAATATTCTTTGCGTGTAGTGGGCATTTCGCTTGTGGACAATACAATTCACGATGAGTATTCTATTCGTACTATTTTAAAAGTATAAATTTTCAATATTCTGCAGTGTTGTCAAATATCCTTTACGTATAGTGTACATTTTTCTTGTTGACAACACAGTTCACGATAAGTATTTAATTTTTATTATTTCAAGAACAATAGTTTTAAAATATTCTGCAGTGTTTTTGAAGTCTTTTTACGTGTAGTGGCATTTCTCTTGTTGACAACACAACTCACGATGCGTATTTGATTTGTGGTATTTTAAAAATATAAATTTCCCTATATTCTGCAGTGTTTTTAAATAATCTTCACGAATAGCGGGCATTCCTCGTGTTGAAAACACGATTCATGATGAGTATTCTATTTTTAGTATTTCAAAAACATAAATATCCGAATATGTAGGACTGTTTTTAAATATTGTTTACGCGTATTGGGAATTTCTCTTGTTAAAAGCACAACTCACGACGAGTATTTCATTTGCATTATTCAAGAAACATAAATTCCACATTACTTTCAATGCTTTTAAACATTTTATACGTGTAGTGGGCATTTTCCGTGTCGTAAACACAATACATGATCAGTATTTTGTTTCTAGTATTTGAAAAACATAAATTTACCGATATTTTGCAATGTTTTTGAATACTTTTTAAGTGAAGTGAGTATTTCTCCCGTTGACAACATAATTCACGATGAGTATTTTATCATGTAGTATTTCGAAAAAATATATTTGCCAATATTTCGCAGTGTTATTATATATTCTTTGCGTACAGTGGACATTTTCCGTCTTGAAAACACAATTTATGATGAGTATTCTATATGTAGTATTTTAAAATCATGAGTTTCCCAACATTTTGCAGTGTGTTTAACTACTATTTACGTGGGTTTGGAATATCTCTTGTTTGAAACACAAGTCACGATGAGTATTTTGATTGAAAAATTTTAGAAACGTAAATTTCTCAATACTTTGCAGTGTTTATAGATATTCTGTATGTGTTGTTATCATTCTTCTCATTGACGACACAATTCACGATGACTGTTTCATTTGTAGTATTATAAAAACATAAATTGCCCAATATTTTGCAGTGTTTACAAGTATTCTTTACGTGTGGTAGGCATTTCTCATGTTGACAACACAACTCGCGATGAATATTTTATTTGCATTATTTTGAAGACAAAGATTTTTCAATATTTCGTTGTGTTCTTAAATATTCTCCACGTGTAGGCCTTTCTCTTGTTGACAACACAATTCACGATGAGTATTTTATTTGTAATATTTCCAAATCATTAATTTCCCAATGTTGTGCATTGATTTTGAATACTCTTCATGTGTAGTGGGCATTTCTCATGTTGACAATACAAATTAGGATGAGTATTTTATTTGTATTATTTTGAAAACATCAAATCCCCAATATTTTTCAGAGTTTTTGAATACCCTTCTTTTGTAGCGGGCATTTCTTTTATTGAAAACACAACTCACGATGATCATTTAATTTATAGTATTTTAGAAACATAAATTTCCCAATATTCTGCCGGATTTATGAATATTCTTTACGTGTAATGAGCATTTCTCTTGCTGACAAAACTATTCACAATGACTATTTCATTCGTAGTATTTTAAAAACATGAACTTCCCAATTTTCAGCAGTGACTTCAGATATTTTTCACGTATAGTGGGATTCTCTCGTGTTGACAACACAATTCGCGATGAATGTTTTCTTCCGCGGTATTATAGAATCATAAATTTCTCAATATTCTGCGGTGTATTTGAATATTCTTTACGTGTAGTGAGCATTTCTCGTGTTGACAACACAGCTCACGATGAGTATTTTATTTCCAGTATTTTGAAAACATAAATTCCCCAATTAATTAGCAGTGCTTTTAAATGTTCCTAACGTAGAGTGGGCATTTCTGACGTTGACAACACAATTCGCGACGGGTATTTTATTTGTAGTATCCCAAAAATATGAATTTTTCAATATTTTGCTGTGTTTGGATATATTCATCACGTGTGGTTGGCCTTTCCCTTGTTGAAAAAACAACTCACGATGACTGTTTCATTCGTAGCATTTTAGAAATATAAGTTTTTCAGTATGCTGCAGTGTTTTCGAATCTCCTTTGCGTGTAGTGGACATCTCTCTTGTTGACAACACAATCCACGATGAGTGTTTTATTTTAGGTATTTCAAAACCATAAATTTCCCAATAAACTGTTGTGTTTTTAAACATTATTCACGTAAAGTGGGCATTTCTCATATTGACAACGCAATTCATGATCGGTATTCTGTTTGTGGCGCTAAAGAAAATGAGTTTCCCAATACTTTACAGAGATTTTAATTATTTTCTACGTGTAGTGGGAATACTCACGATAAGTATTTTATTTGTACTATTTTAAAAACATAAATTTCACTATATTTTGCAGTATTTATAAATATTTTTACGTGTGGCTTGCATTTCTTTCTGACAAAACAATTCACAATGACTATTTTATTCATAGTATTTTAGAAGCATAAATTTCCCAACATTCTGCAGGGTTTTCAGATATTCTTTACGTGTAGTGGGAGTTTCTCGTGTTGACAACGCAACTCACGATCAGTATTTTATTACTAGTATCTTGAAAACATGAATTCGTCAATATTTTGCGGTGTTGGAAAATATTCATCACGTGAGTGTTTCTAAATACTCTTCACGTGTAGTCGGCATTTGTCTCGTCGACAACGCAATACACGATGAGTATTTCATTCGCGGTATTATAAAACCATAAATTTCCCAATATTCTGCGATTTATTTAAAAGTTCTTTACGTGTAGTGGGCATTTCTCATGATGACAACACAGCTCACGATGATAATTTTATTTGTAGCATTTTGAAAACATAAATTTCTCAATATTCTGCGGTCTTTTGAGATATTTTTTACGTGTAGTGGGTATTTCGCTGTGTCTTAAGATACTCTGTACGTGTAGAAGGCGTTTCTCTTGTTGACAATACAATTCACAATGAGAATTTTATTTGTAGTATTTCCAAAGCATTAATTTTTCAATGTTGTGTGGTGTTTTTGAATACTCTTTATGTGTAGTGGGCATTTCTTATGTTTACAAGACAATTCATGATGAGGATTCTATTTGTGGTGTTTTAAAATACGAAATCCTCAATATTTTGCCGTGATTTTGATTATTCTTCACGTGTAGTGGACATTTCTCATATTGTAACACAATTCACGATAACTATTTCATTTTTAATATTTCAAAACCATAAAGTTCCAGAACTTTTGCAGTGTCTTTAAATATTCTTTACGTGTAGTGGGCATTTTTCTTGTTGACAACACAATTCGCGATATGCATATCATTTGCAAAATTTTAGAAGCTTTAATTTTTGAATACTTTGCAGTGTTTATAGATATTTGGTATGTGTTGTGAGCATCCCTCTTATTGACGACACAATTCGCAATCACTATTTTATCTGTAGTATTAAAAAACATAAATTTCTGAAAATTCTGCAGTTTGTTTGAATATTCTTTATGCGTAGTGGGCATTTTTCACATTGAGAATACAACTCACGATGAGTATTTTATTTGCAGTATTTCAAAACAGAAATTTTCTGATATTCTACAGAGTTTTTGAATATTCCCTACATGTATTGGGGTTTTCTCTTGTTGGCAATACGATTGACGATGAGTATTTTATCAGTATTGTTCTAAAAACCTAATTTTCTCAATATTATGCAGTGTTTTTGAATATTCTTTACGTGTAATTTCTCTTGTTGGCAACACAACTCATGATACCCCTGTATTTCACAAACGCACAAATGCACATGTATAACTATTATTATAGTTTTTTTCTAAAAAGGTTTTTTTCGCTTGCAATTTATAATTCTGAATTATATTTCTGTTCAAAAAGTTTGATTCTTACGAGGCTTCGATATACTCTTTACGGGCTCCAGTAGTGCATGTATATTAAAAAAACAATTGGCCAAACAACCACCGCAGGGTCCCCCTAGGAGCGACGGCCATTCAGAACAATGACACTGGCTCCCATTAGAACTGCCGTAAAATACACATATGGCTACGCCTCACGACCTTGAGACGGGCGATCACATGGTACGACGGAGTCACGATGAAGGATCGGTGAAACCCTCGTGACTCTTGAGGACACGGAACGACCCTAGAATGACAGCTCTCTGCATGCATCTTGCAAGTGTCTTGGCTTTTTTTTGGCACGCGGGTATGGCTGGGAGCTTACGAACTAGTGATTGTTTCACACCCCCGAGAGGACCGATGACAAGGACAATCATTTTAGCCGAATATTCTCGGAACATTCCATGCAGCTCCCTTACAAGATCACGATACGTCCCCCCCCCCTTTTTCTTCTCCTTGACTGTGATGTTGGCGTCGGCCGGAGCCGAGAATCCGATCATGTACATGGTTCGTCTCTCTTTGTCAAGGAAAACGATGTCAGGCCTCGAGTGTTGAATATGCACTTCTGGATCGATTATGTAATTCCAGTGAATTTTGCACATCTCATTCTCGGCAATTGACTCTATCTCTCTGGGATCGTTCGGTCAGTGAGGCACCTAGATGGAGCTATGCACTTTCCAAACGTCTGATGTTCAGATCCAGGCCAAGAGTCTTGGCCGCCTGCTCCGCGGCTTTGTGAAGGAACGCTCCTTTGCCAATCAACTCGTGGTTCTTGACCATTTGAAGAGAGGATCTCATCAATTTACAACGATGTAAGCTGTACTCATGATCATTTGGTCATAAAGTCATCGGACATTTAGAGGTACGCGTTAGTATTTACGGCGTGAGATGTATAAGCGCCGAACGGACGACTTGATATGCAAGATCTCCTGCATATGCATGATCTTACGTGTGGCGATATCAAAGGCCGTGAGCTCGTGCTTCGTTCATAGAATCACCCCAAATAAGTCGAGTAGAACCGCGACGGCAAGCATGTTAGTTGCAGGTATTTGGTTCAACGCCGACAGATAGGAAGACCAAATCTGTCGAGAAAGACGCTTGTATCTGCTTCGGAGAGCCTTCGGATAAACCTTCAAACTTTCCAACAGACAGATGATAAGTCTATTGGACGTTTAATCGAAAGCTTTCTGGCAATCAATTGAGGCCATTGACAGATTGTGATTGTAGGTTGCATCGTGTTTGCAGACGCTTCTGTTGATTAGCAGGTTTCCCGACAGCCTGCTACGCCTCTTTTCAATCCACGTTGCTCGTAGATCTTTCTCCACACAGGTCCAATTACTTGAACAATCCTGTAGTTCAGGATAGCTGTGAAGATCTTATACAGCGTCTTCAGGCAAGTTATTGGCCGACAGTTCCTTGGGTTAGACTAGTCGCCTTTCTTCGGTAGAAGTACAGTGCGTCCTGGCACCAGCTCTGCGGAATGGGCATCTCCGACTTTCAATATGAGGTAAAGATCCGGGCCAGATGTTGGCGTGTAGAAGTGGACTTCTTCCACCAGGCGTTCTTGATATCATCTGTCCGTCAGCGGAGAAGTCTTTCGTGCTCCTTAGAGCCCCTTTTTCACCCCTTCGGCAGTCATTGGCGGACATTGTTCCTCGGTCGTTATGATGTTGCAGCGCAGCTTATTCACACGCATGATATTCTCAGCGTCTTCATGCAATGGGTGTTGAACTAGGTAAATCTCTTTCTAAAGAGTATTGACGTTCTCGGACGTAGGTGGATTCATGACAGACGCAGGGGGCTCGCTGAAGTGGCACGATAGGTCAGCGAGGAACTGTTGATTCTCGCGGACTTACCCTTCTCTCTCCTGTATTCCAACGTATGTGGGCACCGAAATATACAGCAAAACAATTGGAAATAATTCCGAAATTTTTCCGCAAACTTTGTTTTAAACAAAGTAACTAACTAACTAACTCACTTGGTGTACGGCGGTGGCTGGGAGGCCAAAACTAAGCGTCAGTTGATTAGCAGAATTCGGCAAAAACCGAAAGAAATTGACATTATCACCGTCCAAGCCATGATGAGTAACATCTGGCCAACACTCCTAAAAATTCAAGATAATGGTCCACTGAGCGTACTTTGAATGTTAAATTTATTATAATATGAATAAAATTATTCGACCCAATTAATAGTTCACGAATGCATTGTGTTTTTCCTGAAATTTTAGCAATTTGAAAGAGTGCCAAAACTTATGAATCGCGCCTTAAGAGGCTCACGAGATTTTATGTAGTCAATCACATACTGAATACGGGATGCGTTCTATCTAGCCCAGCCAATCTTCTGGTCAGTTTATGCAGGCGCTTTTTGGTCTTTTGATCAATCGTCAGCTTAACCCTTCGATATGAATAGGCCAAAGCTCTCTTTGCATCATAAACTGAACAAGTGATGGTCCAGAGGTCGGAGTCCTCCGAAAGATGTTCGAGAGAGATATTCAGAGTCTTTATGATCGACTTATCTTGGGTACAGCTCACATCGTGGCGAATGGATGAGATCCTTTCCTAAAAATGGTCAGGAATCACGAGATGAGGCAGAGGAGCATCCCTTTACAAAGCCGCGGAGTAGTCGGCCGAGACCGTTAGCCTGGATTTCAACATCCGGAGTGCAGGAAGTGCAGTACTGCATCTAGATGCTTCATCTCCCAAGTCCTGACTGGAGTAGTCAGAGGTCAACAACTTTCCCGAACAGCTTCACGCCAAGAAAATGCACGGAAACTTCCACAGAAATGTGAAGGATCAGTCCATGTCGATGGAGTTGACGTTTGCTTTCCTTATATCATCCGGACTGAATTCAGGCACATAGGGTCTCATTTTTGCATGTCAGGACGGTGTCACTTCCACCTTGGTATACCGTAGCTGCATCATACGTAAAGAAGTTTCCAGCGACAGGTGCAAGGCAGGTAATACACATTCTGAGCACCTACGGCACATACTATCCGGGTGCTCCACTAACGCGGGATCGGCTTATCTCCACAGACACAATGGGGCTCTAAAAGTACTTTATTACCATCTTTTATCGCTGTTATGGTGTTAACTGCGACCTCGCCCTGCCGAACGCTCCAAGAGAGATAGAGTCAATTGTCGAGAACGAGATATGCGAAATTTACTGAAACTACAACTTGGATCCAAAAGTGCATATTGAACATTTGAGGCCTGACATCGTCCTCCTCGACAAAGAGAAATGATCTATGTCCGTAATCGAATTTTCGGCTCCGGCTGACGCCAACATCACAATTAAGGACAAGAAAAAGGAGGAGATGCATCGTGACCTTATGAGGGAGCTGCAGGAAATGTTCGGAGAATATTTGGTTAAAATGATGGTCCTTGTCATCGGTGCTCTCGGAAGTGCGAAACCATCACTGGTTCGTAACCTCAAAGCCACACACGCGTGCCAGAAAAATGCCAAGGCGCTTGCGAGATGGATGCAGAGAGCTGTCATTCTTGGGTCGCTTCGTGTCCTTTAGACTCACGGGGGTTTCGCTGGCCATTCATCGTGATTCAATCGTACAATATTGTCGCCCGCCTTACGGTTGTAAGGCGTGGCCATTTTCTTGTGATTTACCGTGGTTATACTGGGAGCCATTGTCATTTCCCTGGATGGCTATCGCTTCCAGGGGGACTTTGCTGTGGTCGTTTGACCAATTTTTAAAATATATATGTATATATACATGCACTACTGGTGTCCCTGAGAAGTATATGGGCGCCTCCCGAAAATTAAACTTTTCGAACAGAAATACATTTTAAAATTATAAAATGCAAGGGAAAAAGAAAAAAACAAATTAAAGAAATTGTATTTCTAGTAATGCATGTGCATTTGTGCATTTGTACAAGCCAGGGGCATCATGGGTCTTGGATATTTTCTTCGCTCGTTCCTTTTGCAATATAATATATATTTATTTGTTCAAAAAATATAAGCTTCATGGGGTCCCTTTAAATGCCTTAGGGGGCGCTAAACAAGGGGGACGCAGTTAGAATTCCCTGACATTAGTGTATGGCCCGTCCGCCACTGGCTATATGCCCTCTCTCATAACATTTTTCGCATGCGTTTAACTATTTGTAAAGCTTACTTTTATTTTTGTTTATTTGTGCCTGGGCAATTATGTGCACATTTGCATTATTAAGAATTCCGTCTCTCAATTCAGCAAAATTTTCTTCGGAAAACACGAATTTTTCTGCTAACGCTTCTAACGTATGGCGAGCGGCACTTTGTTTCGCAGCCTTTTTCATGGATGCAAGCTCGCCTTTATATACATATTATTCTCATTATACTTATTTATTATGCATTTAGCTTCGAATAGTCATAATTTAACGTTATGACCAGATATCTTTACAATAAATGTATATTTCGAAAAGTCGTACCCGATACTCATTTCGTATAAGGTTTGTACTGCTGAGGATTGCGAGAGGTTTCTTTTCATTGACATGTTATCTGTTAAAAAGAAACAGCAATATTTTAAATTGTAGATTACACGACACTGGAAATTTAAGTAAACTATATGGTTGTAACATAGAGTTTGAACTATAAATTATTTACATATTATTATAAACATAGTACATTCTTTTAATCGTCATTTTCGAGTATTTCAGTTTCAGCATCCGAATCCATTTCCGGATACGTATCGGGCACATGTCTGTAATTTTTTTATAAAATTCGTTAATTAATTGTCGTATGTTTGCGATTTTTCTTGTTTTGATAATGGTTCATTTGATGGCTGACGAGCTAATTTACCAAAAACTAATGCATAGGGCGTAGTCTTCGTATACCCTCGTGGACACTTGTGTTATAAGAAAATATGTCTAATTCAAGCCAATCGTCCCATTTGGAATTTTATGAAACGAATTGTTTGAGGTATTCCATTAATACGTGATGCGATCTTTCGAGACACCCATAAGATTGTGAATGGAATGCTGCTGTCTTCAACTATTTGATTCTAAAACGTGGTACCATTTTTTTCCATTAAATTACTTGAAAAGTTTGAGCCTTGGTCAGTTGAAACTGCTTTTGGGGGATCATAAACGCATATAAGTGTTTTAGTAAAGATACCTGCTACTGTTGAAGCTTTTGCGTCCGGAATTGCTAAGGCTAAAGCATATTTTGTGAAATTATTTTGAATAGCTGAAATATTCACGTTTCCTACTGTTGTTCATGAAAGTGGACCAACTATGTCCATTGAAATTCTTCAAATCCTGTTCTATCCATCATGGGATGCTTAGTTTTTACGCGGACTAGTTTTACAATTTGAGATTGTAAGCACTTTTGAATATGTTTTTTGAATATCAATTTTCATATTCTCCCGATAATAACTCTGATGAATTCGATGATGATTCTCCTAAGGCTGCGGAACGTGTCTCTCCAAGTACAAGTAATTGAGTTCGCTCCTCTTTAGTTAGATATTGAACTATTCCCGTACAAGTTAAAATTTTGGATGGAGAGTTAGAGAAGTTTGAAAATAGAATTTCATGTATTTCTTTCCAACTTATTTGATTAACTGGTGGAGTTTTTGCTATACTAATAGACCATCATTTCAGTCTGGCTGATATTGAATGCAAAGAAAATTTTTGAAGTTTAATGCTGTTTGAAGTTTATTATAAATTTTCTTTAGAATCAGTTCCAATTGGAAAGGCTAAATGATACCGTTGTCCTTTCCTTACTTCCTTAGCAAGTCTTTTTTTCAAGGTGGCCACATTTAGGTAGAATACCACGTTTTGACAAAGCTCTTGATCCATTACCACGTGGTGAACTGTCAGTAGCAACAAAATAAGCATAATTGTTTAATACACTTCTGAATTTTTGGAATTGGATAATCTTCAACCGTCATGATTTTTTTCGGATCAGGTCGAACTCCGTCTTCATCTATTATTTGTTCTAAATATCCTACTTCATATCGTGAAGTTTCGCACTTATCGGGTTTTGAATAAAGATTTACATTTCGTAATCGGCTCGTTAATTCATTAAACTTTGTAACATGTTTTTCTAACGTGTTTGCATGAATTACAATGTCATCAAGATGAACAGATAGTTCAGTTCCCTGAAGTCCTGTTAAAACTAAATCCGCTAGATGTTGAAAATTTGCTAGTGCATTTTTTAAACTAAAAGGCATTCGGTTAAACACATAATGTCCATAAGGGGTTAAAAATGCGGTTTCACGCGCGTCCTTGGGATCCATTTTTATGTGGTAAAACCCTGTCGCTGCATCGAAAAAAAAAGAAATAGCACGAAGAGCATAACTGGTCTAAAATGTCATGAATATTTGGTAGAGGGTGTGAATCACCGATTGCCTTTTCACTTACTTTTCTGAAGTCAAGTACCATTCTCTATTCCATTTTTAATTTTCCATTAATATTCGCTGATTTGGCATAGGCTTTACTTCCACAATTTTTTATGATAGCTTGATCCACAATAATTCCTTCTCCAATAGGTATTTGAGGTATATAACCTTCACTTCTATTTGTATTTTTCATTTTCACATAGTAATGAAAAATGGTTCGTGCTGAGATTGTAATTTCGTCATTTTGTTTAAACAGATAAGTTGTGTCGTTAATTTCAATGCACTTACTTGTGTAATTTATATTTACATTATTATTATGGAAAAATTCAGAGCCTAAAACTCCATCTTCGTCGACGGGTACATTATCAGAAATGATATTTAGTATTGTTAAAGGTCCGAGTATCACAAACTCAATTTGACATAGCGTATAAACAGGTAGATCGTTAATCCCTGTTAGTCTCGAGACTTCATTTTTATTTATTTCTATTTCGGGATCCATCGCATTTCATTTAATCAAATTTCGACCAGCGCCAGTGTCGATCGTCATACGTGCCGGGTTTTTTAGACCAACGGCAGATATCATGTTCGAATGAATTATATTATTTCTACTGAGATGAATTTTTATGTCATTTCCCTTATTTGGAATTTCTGTAGGTGCTTTAGTTAATGAGCCGGCGCCTTCGTTTTAGCACCCGCGGGGGGAATAGCGTTGGAGTTTTCCTGGTTCTGTGTATAATTTTGAGAAGTTCGCTGTCCATTTTGACTTTGAAAATATCTACTCTTTCTTCTACAATCTCTAGCGATATGAACAGGATTGTTACAAAAATTGCAAATAATTTCAGACATTTGGGTAGGATACGGGCGGGACTGTTAATTATTCCCATTTTGATCATTATTTCCTTCTTGGTTTTGTCCAGGCTCAACATTTCGATTCTATCTGGGTCTAAAACTTTCATTTTGTCCGTATCCAAAATTTTGACCTTGCCTGTACACGAAATTTTTATTTTGTCCGTTTTCGAAATTTTGATTTTGTCCGTGTCCGAAATTTTGATTCTATCTGTATCTGAAATTTGGATTTTGTCTGTATCCGAAATTTTGATTCTGTCCTGGTATAAGATTTTGTTTTGTTCAGTTCAGGTCTGAAGTTTTTATTTTGTTCCGGTCTAAAGTTTTTATTCTGTCGAGGACTAAAATTTGGATTTTGTCCAGAATTCCATTTACTGTAATTTATAAAGTTTCCTGTGGTTTATTCGGTGAAAAGTGGTTTTGTACTGAGTTTGGAATAGCAGAATTTTTGTACAAAATTTTTTGTCGAGAGTCCTCGAGGTGTTAATATTTTTCGGCAGCATGTCCCGGTTTTCTGCAAATTGAACACGCTTTTTTAGTGTCCTGAGCAACATTGAATTTATTGTTTTCAGTAATAATGCTCGATTCTGATTCTTCCTCTGATGATCTAATTGGTTTATTTTTTCACATTTCCGAACAGGCATTTAATTTTCGTTAAATTTCTAGAGCGTCATTGATAAGAGTTTTGAAGGTTTCATCTGCTTTATCATTCAATATTATCTCTAATTCTGAACTTCATCCTCTTTTAAAACATTTAATTATAAGACCTTCCAAATTTGCTTCGAATGTGTCATCTGTGGCACCATCGTCGCCTAATTTATGCGCGTCTTCGATCCTATCTGCCAATTCTTTTATTTGCGCAGCGTACGATATCACATTTGACCTATCCTACATGAATATATTTCCTGATTCTCCTGAGAGCTGGTACCTGCTTTTCGCGGGGGCATAAACCTTTTTTAATTTCTCTATTAATTCAACTAAAGTTCTAATTGTGTTTCCGAAAATACACTTTCACGCTCCTTTGGTTAATTTACTTCTGAATAATCTCGCTAGATTCTCGTGCGCCTGTGCAGCAATTACGGCTTTTGCTTCTGTGCATCCCTCTATAAAATGGGCTAAAGGGATGATACTACCGTCAAGAGTAGGGATTCTTCCGAGTGCGTTTCGGAGGGATACTTGTTGACTGGTTGGCAGTGTTATTTCTTCTACTCCCGTCGAGTCTTCGTTGCTAATTTCGCCGTCACTTCGTTCGTCGTCACTATCTACGTCATAGAATAAGTGAATACTTTCCTTTTTTATTAGGTTCCTCCTTTTAGTTGATATTGAAGATCTCGAACAAGGAAGAGGAAAGAGCAGCTAGTTAATAATATGTGAGAATTTATTATAAACAATTAAATTTAGAACTTAATGACTACTAAGAAATTATCTTAGCGCAGGAATCTAATGGAAGACGAGTAGGTCCCTTCTAATCCTTGGCCAGTACCTTAAAATAATGGAACTCATGTAGTAGGTGTGTAAAAGAATCTGCACTTTAACAGGAGCTGGGTGTCCAGAATTTGCTAAGTTCCTTTAACGGAACTCAGTATGTAATAGGTGTGTAAAAGAATCTGCACTCTAACAGGAGCTGGGTGTCCAGAATTTGCTAAGTTCCTTTAACGGAACTCAGTATGTAATAGGTGTGTAAAAGAATCTGCACTCTAACAGGAGCTGGGTGTCCAGAATTTGCTAAGTTCCTTTAACGGAACTCAGTATGTAATAGGTGTGTAAAAGAATCT
>JAUMHM010000031.1:10249309-10264354 GCA_032362435.1 Melikaiella ostensackeni
TTGCACTCAATTATTAAAACGGCCCTTACCCCATTTTTATTTTCGGAAGTAGATTGTAGGATAAATACATAGAACTCACCAAGTATTCGGGGTCTGATGAAATCCAGGAATCCATATAACGTAAAATACATCGCGTTTTCCATGAAAAAATATATATTTTAATAGAAAATAGTAATTTTCTGAAACGTTGAAATCAACACCAACGCTAAATAAACAAAGCGCTCTGTATAGCATCCTTCCACAAACTAAACTTCACAATTATAAAGTGAGTTTCGCGATTCAATGCGGGACAAAAGTGAAAAATACTTTCAAATTTTTTAAGAACTACGCGACGGAAGATGACATATGAAGCAGCAAGAAAAACCGATCTAGCAGCGCGTTCACAAGGCGATAGCGACCACTTTTTGTACTAAAATGATAAAATCGCAGATTACCCAGATAATCGCGGTCGGTAATTTGTCTTTTTCCTCAAAACTAATTATCGAAATATATAAATAAAAACTAACAATTTTCGTTATGAACATGCATCCTTAAATTATTTTTTGCAGAAGTACAATGGTAAAATACTAGTTATAATATTATTTACTAAGTTTAGACAATTATTTATTGCTAACGTCACAAGTCATTTCTCTTTATAAATATAAAAATTTACTAACCTGGTGAAATGATTTATTTATAAATACACATGTCTTGATTTTTTATGAATAAATAAATGAACAGATTTACCAACTTTGCGGAATTATATATTTTTAAATTTAGAAGTCCATTTCTTATAAACAAATAAATTTCCTAAGTCGTCAAATTATTTATTGCTAACTTTTTAAGTAACTTTCCTTTTATAAATAAAGAAATTTGCCAACCTTATGACATTTTTAATTTATAAATCCACATGTCTCTGTCCTTTATAAATAAAAAAATTAATTTACTAACTTTGCGAAATTATTTATTTCCAAATTCACAAGTCTCTTTCTTGTAAATAAATAAACGCATTCTCTAAGTTTTCAAATTATTTGTTTATAGATTCTCAAGCCTACTTCCTTCATAAATAAATTAATTTACCAATCTTTTGAAATTATTTATTTTTCAATTCACAAGCCTCTGTCCTTCATGAAAAAATTAATTTATCAACTCTGCGAAATCATTTGAAAACTTGGAGAATTTTTTTAATTACTTACAAGAAGGAGACTTGTAAATTTGGAAATGAATAATTTTGCAAAATTTGTCAATTTATTTATTTATTTATTCATAAAGGACAGAGATTTGTGAATGTATGAATAAGTAATTTTACAAGGTTGGTACATTCATTCATTTATAAAGGAAAGTGAATTGTGAAGTTAGCAATAAATAATTTGACGACTTAAAGAATTTATTTGTTTATAATAAACGGACTTGTGGTTTCGTAAATAAATAATTTCGCAAAGTTTTAAATTCATTTATTTATTTATTCATAAAGGACAAAGACTTGTGTATTCATAAATTAATAATTGAACAAGGTTGGTAAATTTATTTATTTATGAAGGAAATTGAATTGTGAAATTATGGCAAAATGGCAGTGTTGAACAGTGTTACCAACATAGTTCGCGTTCCAAAACTTTATTAAAAGTGAAGTAATGAATTAAGTAATGAATGAGTGAATGAAGTAATGAAATTTCATTACTGTACTAGTGGGAAAACATGTTGATTACTTATGCTAATCGTCAACAATCAGGTAATGTATTATTTTTTCCACTCGAAACAGGGTCGGGCAATAAGATATTACTCGCGGATGTTGAATAAAAAATTATTATTCAAGTAAATAACAAAATTATAAATATGACAATTTTTTCAAATAAGCAGTCTGTTAACATGTAAAACCAAGCCATATAACAATCAGCTCCAAATTAATTATAATTTATTAGAAGGTCATAATATGCTACTTTTTTGCACATTATACTCGATTTCCAAAATTTTGTTTCTACAACCAAAATTAACATACTTTTCCCTGATACACCACTTTACGTATTTTATTACATATTAAGATAGTTTCGTTAGAAATTATTTCTTGAAAACTTTCGGAAATTTTTCAATAGAAAAAAGAAATCAAATTATAAAATGTAAAATTATGAGTGTACCGGTTTCCCCAGCGTGTCCTGGTTAGCCCCGTTTTGCGGTACTGATCTCTATTTATTATTATTTGAAATCAACGCTGATACACCGTTTTTGAACTAAAAAAAAATTTTAAATATAAAATTAACAATTTTAGCGTGTATTTGAAGTGATTTTTGAAGTCTTAATTCTAAAATATTGAACCCTCTTTTTCAATATTATCAATTTCAACTCAATAAAAGTTACATCTCTACATCTCAGATATTTAAAAAATGTTAATATACTTTGGCAACCTTTTATTTTGAATTTGTAGTTTGGGACAGGTGGGTGACAGGACATTTCGAATACTTTTTCGTTTATAATTTTTAAATTTTTTTTATAGGATAAGTATGTATGACTCAGTTGAAGAACTTTTCACAGACTTAACTCGAGCATTTTTCCATTTTTACCCACACTAAATGCATGACAGATGAATTTTGCATGTTTAATTGACAAGCGGACTCTACGTACATATTGGGAATTACCACGCTACTTAACCTGTTTTGTGGAAAATGGTTAAAATTTCTTTAAAGTATTATTAGGATAAAGTAATTTTCGTAAGAATTCTTTCAAATTGGGAATATAGATTCAATGAAGTTCTATTTTGAGGTTTGTGCAATTAAAAAGAGGTAGGCAATTCCAAAGTTGAGATAACTGGAATTGAAATAAGCACCTTATGCACGTAAGCCCTATCCCAGGATATCGAAAATGCGACATAGTTTACCTTAGCTGATAAACTTTTCTTACGATTTTTTTTTAAACTATGAAAACTGGAAGAACACAATTCAGAGATTCTGTGAAAATATCAGAACTTCCTGCCATTTCGATGATGGAGGAGAGCCCTGAAAGTATGAAGAACAGAGCCGTCCGATAGGTTAGACACATTCACACGCTTCCAGCTGATCGACGTGAAGTTGGAGCATCTTCAATTGGCTTGTGTGTTCTTCGCATATACTATATACAGCTGTTTGTATGAAATTGCCTTAATAATACTTCAATAAAAAAACAAACAAAAAAACGCATGCTTTATTGACAAGTGGACTAGGCCTACTGTAGTACTATAATAGATATCAAATTGGGCTTATTTAACCGACGCCTAATTTCCATAAGAAACTTGCGCAGTCGGATGAGGCCACATTCTATCTTCATCTATTGGTTAATACCTGTACTTTTGAGTCGAGACATAGAAAGAGTGGTGTGATGATACCTGACACGAGGGAGAGAGAAAGAATACCTGTACCCGCGAATGGAGAATGTTGCGCAGTACGTTGGCAGTCTACAAATATGTATAAAATCCTTTAAGATGTATTTTTTCTCAACAACACAATTTTATGGTGTCATTAAAAACCAAAAAGAGGGTAATTTAAAAGTTTTGACAATCTACTGGTGGAAGAATAATGAAGTACATAAGTTAGAAAAAATTGAGAGTATCGATTATTTCAAAAATATCGACTTCAAAGGAAAAAGTTTAATGTAAAAGTTGTTGAAACTGTTAAATTACGTTCTTCTTTGTTTTTTATGGTACCATCAAATTGTATTGTTGAGAAAAATACACTTATCTCCCGTAAGTGTGCCGCCCTCGGGTCTGGTCGGCACAGTAACGGGGGCTATTAAAATCTAGTTTCAACCGGATTTAAAGCGACGAGTGAGTAAATACTCAGGACCTTATGTATAGTCTCTGAACCCGGCACCTTAGTATTTTCACAATCATTCAAAAATTATCAAAACATCGATGCAAATTTATCGATACAGCACATAATACATAATTATTAATTAATCATGTGATAAAATATAATAAGCAATTCATAAAATTGAAATTGATTACCATAACAATAAAATCAACAGCTGTCATTTTTTGAGGTTATGTATTATTGTTATGCCGAACTTGAAAATCATGCATTAACCAATAAACTGGTTGAAATTATTGTTATATTATTGCTAAATTCAATAATTACCTTCAAATGCATACGTTTTTAACAAATTACTTCAAAGGTTGCTGGCTCACTGACAGAAAAATTTTTTTCTTTGGTTCAGCCATAATATGGATAAACTAATTATACTTTTACACGCATAAAAGTATATGCACAGTGAGTCACGAAGTAAACAACATCTGATACGGCACTGTCTGGCCTTGCGATGAGCTTCAGTCTAGGGCATCTAGGGACGCACAGAGGCGAAGACAGGAGCAGTCAAGCGTGAACGACCGAGAAGCCAGCACACAAATTTCAGAGAATTTTATACATATTTTCGCGAAAAACTCGGAAATAATGCGAGATAAAAAAAGTGTCAAAATACACTTTTCTACAACTTTTTAATTGAAACAATTTTGTTCCTTTGACCTTTTTGGCATCTTGTGTCGTTTTGGCAAAAAACGTGAATTTTCATTTTCCACACAAAAAAATTCTCTCTTCTTTCCGAAAAACAGCCGCCTTTTTGTTAATTTTGGACTTTTCAAAAAATTTCCAACGGATTTCGAAGGAGGACAAAAATTCTATCAGAATCAGAAAAAAAAAAGATAAATACCTATATTATATGTGTCGTCTTATTCCCTTTGAAAAACAACATATTTGAGTGACAAATGATTCTGTGACTTGAGCATGGAAAGCCTGGCCGATTTCAAATGAATTCAGTCTCCTTTAAAAACGTTTTTTTTACAGAAACAAAAGAAAGCACTTTGTGTCTCTTAAATGCGACTTTAAATCTTTTACCAGCACTGCGTTCGTCATCCTCGACCGACTCACGACCACTTCTGAAGCGTTCGTGCCAGCGGAAAACGTTTGATCTCGTTAGAGTATCGTTGCCGAAACACTTCTCCAACATTTCCAAAGTCTGTGCACCGTTAAATCCATTTTCAACACAAAATTTAATGCAAACTCGTTGATGCAAAGTCGATGACATGAATATAATATAATATATAATAATATAATAAATATAATGAAGAAAGAAAACCAAAACAGAAAATAAGTAGGGAAAAAGACTAAAGTTTTTCTTGAAAAGATGAAGATAATTCTTTTTCAAATTTTAATTGAAGCAACTGAAAGTGACCAGTTTCTATTGAATTGATTTTTTTTCATCACTAATTTTATTAATAAATCTCATTTCGATTCTAAAGTTAGAAAGTCCCCTCCTTTGACCTTTCTCGTGAGGCACAACTGTGTTTAGTGACTGCTTGTAAATTTCATATATAATAAAATCAAATTATTCCATATTATATTTGTCTGCAGCTCTATTGACTCTCTGCAAATACAAATGAGACTAAAAAACCAGAAAATATGTCGCAAAATGAAACTAGAAAAACAAATATTAAAAAATATCAAGCATTTTGAATCTAAACCCAATTCATATGAGTGGGACGTGTTAAACGGAAGTAGAATTTTTGAGCTCTCGCTGCAAGTTCGGGATATTTCCGTTTCATGCAAACCCGAAATTGAGAAACAGTGTCCTCCTGAAAATCAGTTTTTAGCAGCTTGTGATAAGAGAGCTCAATCAGCTAAATAACAAAGCTTTATAACCCCAGTGCTATTGCCTAATTTGTGAGCTCAGTCACTGTTAGAATATGACAAAAAAATTCAAACGTCTTCTTTCATTTCCACCAATATATGAAATACTTTGCTTTCGGAAGCCACCGTACCTCAGTATGGTAGAGCAACTGAGAAAATAGCGTCCCCAAGTCTTCACATTGTATTTTATATAAACGGCTATTTAATGCTCTGGATTTGACAAAGCTGACAATTTTTATGACATCATCCATCACATTCCGCAAACCTGGCGGCGTACGTTTGATACCAAAAGCATATTTGTGAATCATACAATGACGCTACTCAGCATTTAATGCGATATCTTTCAAAAATTCAACAAATCTAACATTTTTCCCATTCATGGTACCAGCACCGTCCGTACAGATGCAAGGGCCATTTCTCCAATCGATGTAAAAAAAGCTCATCCTCTCCATCGTTGCTTGAAAAACACATTCACCAGTTGTTCGCCCACTCAAGCCCTTGCGAAAAATCATCATTTCTTCAATGTATACAAGCCCTTGCTACGGCTAATGCTGCAACGTATTAACTCTCTGTCAATTTGGCATTAACTGATGTTTCATTGCCAGAATCACAAGTGGTACCACTGAATTCCTGCTCTTTTGCTTAAAGGTCGCTCAGTTTTTGTTTCTGTGAATTGAAATTGACACATCTAACATATCCGGATGAATTGTTTCCCTGTGACGATTTCATTTCGAAGGACATTTCGATTTCGCAGAAGGAAATTCCAAGAAAATAAGACACTGCGGGTCATTATCTACTAATCGAAAACCATACCGCAATCAATCACTCATATTCTCACATACAAAGTTTTTTCACACGCAAATTTCGCTGCTGTCTGCCTCAAAGTTACTAAGATAACTCATGCTTTCTTGATTGACATCTTGAATACGTGAGTATTTTAACTCTCTTCCCGCCTTTTCCTCGATTTGACAGTTCTGAACCTTACCCCCTCCCCTTTCCGCCTTTTTCCCGATTTGTGAATTTTGAACCAATCACATGCTTTAAAATTTCATGTAGATTGCTGTGAAATTACCCATTGACCGCCTTTTATCCTCCTTTCTCCAACTGGATCATTTCGGCCCAATCATACCTTCTAGATCTGAATTGGTTAAATTCTACTAATTGCAGTTAAATGCAGTTAAATTCTTACTAATCGGATCAGTGACTTTCAACTAATTGAGATATTGCGAGTGTGTTTGAATATTACATGTACGATGTTGATAATTTACCGCCATCCCTTCCCACCTTTTTCTAACTTCACCCTTTTAGACCAATTATATTATAAATTATAGGTACTTGTAGTCGTAAACAGCACAGATTTTAAATTTCAAAGTTTCAAATTGCTCCTTTTCAAAACTGAAAATATTTTGTTCATATTTTCATACGAAAAGTACTTTTATACTCTCTTTGTAAGAATATATAATATTAAAACATCGTCATACAATACTATTCGACGCTCACATTAAAAAATAAAAATTTTCTTAAAATGAAAATTAAATTGCAAATAAGAATATTCATTGTTCATTGATTTTTGATTTTGCGAGAAAATTGTTCACATATTTGTGATTAGAAAAATCACACATTTTTAATTTCGATGTTTCAAATTCATAATTTTCAAACTGAAAATTTTGTGTTTATATTTCCTAATGAGAAGTATCTTTATATTTTATTTATAAGAAGATCGAATGTCAAAGGAACTTTATAAGTGTATTCAATGTTACTCGTTACTCTCTTTTGTAATTAAGAAGTTTCTAATAATAAAAATTGAATTGCAAACCAAAATTGTTATTATTCATTGATTTTTATTTTTTTAATTCATTTTCTAGATTCTTTTAAATCGCGAAAATTCCCAGATTTCGAATCTTGAAGTTTCAAAATGCTAATTTAAAATTTTATCAAATTATAGTTTTGAATTTGAATCTCCAATCGTTGAACCGCTTAACAAAGGAAACTGCCACGTAGGCTTGAATCTTTCTGCGGCACCAGATTGTAACGTAGTAGATTATGAGTAGGTATTTTGTATTGAGAAGTGAATTGCGCACAGCAATTCAGAACGTCTTTATTTCTTGAAAGCTGCAAGAGAACTGAATTTGCGCCGGGCCTGGACGCTACACTATGGCCCATGTATTCTAGGGGTATGTATGGTCCCCTGGGTAGTAGTGGAGATGAGGGGTGAGATTCGGGCGGTCGTAACACCTCCCTTTCTAGACAATTTTTGGTCCTCCAAAATTCACAGTTTTACTCTTCTAGGTTTTATTGTGAGACCTGTTTTGAGTAGAGGGCGAGCGCTTGCCGCGTAAGTTACTACATGGGGTTGTGAGTTGTTTTTGTTCCTCATGAAAAAAATAAGCAGATTTTCTTACGTGTACAATTAGAGAGTGCATTTAATATTCTGCTTGTGAATAGGGCAAACAATATAATGCAAGCTATCGCGATGTAGCCTAAATTTTGGATTTACTCCAGACTAGTCTGTTTCCAAGTTTTTTATTCGCCTGTGCGTTGATATTCGTTCTAATATATTTTGAGTGTCATCCAGACTTAGTCTAGCTCTCCTTAATTCGTCTACATTTATTTTTTCTGACAATTGTATTAATTGTCTTTCAAGTTTGTATAGATCTTGATGTTCGTAATTAACATCATAGGTTACATTTATCGTATATGTTTGTTCATTCTCTAAATGTCTGGGTAAGTCTAATTTGGCGTAGTCGTTATACAGCTGGGAATTTTCTTCACTAATCATAGTGCTTGTTTTGACAATTATATTTTTTACGTGTTCTCTGCATACGATATCTAAATTAATATCTACTGTCGGTATGATCATGTATCCGTCACGGGTAGGGATAAAAGTTGTTGTTTAATGTTGGACGTATTCTTTCTATATTTCCGTTTGCCTGAGGATGGAATGCAGTAGTTTTGATGTGCTCATTTTTGAACATTTCTTCAAATTGCTGAACTAGTTCTGACAAAAAGTTCTGTCTTTCATCAGTCAGAATGACCTGTGGTGCCCCAAATAGGTAAATGTAATGTTCCATCAAATTATTCCGGATGCTTCAAGAATTTCCATTTTTTATTGGTCGTAACAAAGTGTATCTCGTTAAACTGTCCTGGATACTCAAAATATACGTATGTTTGCTCTTCGTCTCTGGCAGCGGACCGAATATGTCCATGGCTACTTTCTCATGCGGGTTGAGGAATATCGGTGATAATACCTGTGGCCTGGTTTGTTATCCTGACTGCCTTTTGTAGTTGGCAGATAGGGCATGATTTGACGTACCTTTCTATTTCTTCGTCCATTCCTGCCCATTCTGCTTCTGCTCTTGCCTTGCTAATGGTATTTGTTCTCTCTCAAGTGATGGCCGTGAGCTTCGTTCATGTCCTTTTCCTTTTCTTGTTTAGTTAGTTCGCGAGTTTCATTGAAACATGAGTGTAGTGCGTAGTAGTTGGATAAATTGTTGATCATTTCTACTATTTCTTCCCTTTCAATGAGTGTGAACGTAGAGTCTCCAAAGTATAGTCGTATTATACTCAACTTTTTGTTCTTGAAATCGTCTATCAGCCAACCTGGGTGTCTTAGCTATTACTCCTCATTGTAGTTTGGCATATTATCCCTTTCAATTTGTGCCCATATCTTTCCGGCTGCATTTGGTTTAACTTTTACTCTTTCATTTGTCACCAGGTTTGCTTTCCACTCTAAGTAAGTATCAAATAGGTTAGAATCCTGGTCATTGGGTTTCAGACTGTCTGATTCTTCCTCAGTTGATTCTTCAGTTGATTCCTCAGTCGATTCCTCGGAGGGCTCTCTCATTTTTCTTTCTGGTAATTTAATTTTAATCCAGCTGTCGACTATCTCATGACCAGCGATTGTGGGCATGTGTTTGTTGAATGTGGAGGTATTCGAATAGCCCCTCATGGGTGTGTCGTGTATTTTTATGTAAGGTAATTTGTCCTCTGGTGTGATTTCTTTCTCTACTATGTCCGTGCCTGGACTGTTAATCGGGAATAATCTAGATAAGCAGTCTGTAGCTTTATTTTCTTTACCATAAACGTACTGGACTTCAGACTTGTATTGCTTTAATTTGAGTCTTTATCTTAGTACGCGTGAGCCTGGGTCTTTCACGTTAGGTTTTACTCCATCCTTGGTGAGTAGATGGCCTAAATACTCGAGTTCTGGTCGTAGATACTCACAATTAGTTGCTTTTAATTTTAGTTCTTATGCCTTTATCCCTTCGAACACTTTAATCAATTTTTGGTTGTGCTCTTCTAGGGTTTTTCCTATAAATACTATGTCATCTATGTACACAAAACATTTTCTGCCAAAAAGATCTCTGAAGGCGTTGTCCATCATTCCTTGGAATGTGGCTAGCGAGATTCTCAGGCCGAAAGGCATACGATTGTATTCGTAGTAGCCTTGAGATGTTTCAGATATCATCGATAAACGGCAGGGGGTATGCTTCTTGATCGGTATCCTTATTAATGTGTCTGTAATCGATGACCATTCGTAGTTTGTTTCCTTTTTTGGGTACTACCCAAAGTGGAGAGTTAAACGGAGATTGGGAATGTTTAATGATTCCTTTATCTAAAAGTTCCTGTGTGTGCTCCAGGGTAAATTGTCTGTGGGCTTCTGGTAGCTTATGTGATCTTAGATTCACTATCTTTCCTGAATGCAGCAAAATTTCGTGCTCTGTTAGTTGGGTACATGGTAATGGGACTCTAGGTAGTGTAAAGACCTCATTATAGGTTGTAACGCGTTTGTTAATTTGTTGTTGAATTGGAGGTTTTATGTGGTTTAATTGTAGTATTTTCCGCAGTTATAAAATTCTATGAAAGTCTTCAAAACCTGTGGTATATTCGTCGCCTCCCTTTTTGTGAGTCTCATCTCGAGACTGTATATTAAGGATTTTTTCGTAATTTATTTTATCTGGCATTTTAAACGGTGTTGGCTTTAGTTATAAACTGGTACGCTTAATCCCTCTTTGTGTTTGGAGTAAATGCCGCCTGGGATCTGCTTATTTCCGTCGATCCATACGTTTCAATCCGATCCTTGACATGAAGTAGGCATACTTACTGTGAATTATTTCTTATATAGTGTCCATCTTTGTAGAGGGGTGACTTGTTTTTCCCCAGTATCAAAAATTTTGGCGTTAGCGAGTATCTTTCATATTTCTTCAGGAATGGTAATCCGATTATTCCAGATTCCGGTAGCGGAAAATCAATGGGAATAATATGAAAAAGGTGATTTTTTTCGGAGTATGGCTGTACGCGGTTTCTGTTCTTTGATGTTGGTCATTCTCCATACAATTTTTTTTTCTGAATTTGATTTTTAATGCTTGTCTGGCGTGCTGTCTTCTTCGGCTAGGTTAATAGAGGCTCCCGCAACTACTAATCAGCTGTATACTGTTACATCTCGTCGTTTTCCTCGAATGGATAGGAGTTTTCCACATATGTTTGATATTCTGCTCCTTTCACGTAGGCGTCTTGCTCCGTTATTTCTTCCTGAGTCATTTGCTGTGCGTCTGAAGAGTTTTTTCTTCGACCTGAATGTTCTTTACTGGATTTGGTGGTCTTTTGCGAAAATGTCCCTGGTGAAACTTTCGCTTTAAGTAACACTGGTTAGCAAAATGGCCAACTTTTCCACATTTGTGGCACTTTATCTCCATTCTGCTGGCTAGTGAAATTAATTGGTTTGAAGCTCTTAATTTTGCTTTGCTTGAAATCTGGATTGTGTATTTGCTGGTCACTAAATTTCGCCTTGCCGGTTCTGTCTCGATTAGGCCGAAATTTTACCTAGCCGGTTCTATCTCGATAGGCCGTCCCCGTGCAACGAAGGTTAGAAGGAATTATGATTATAGTGAATCCGTTGTTTATAACCTTTTAATTTCTTAAATATATTAATGCTTACAGCAGCGCTCCTTCTTTTGATGAGTCGAGTGAATGACCGTGGACTTTCTTTTTTTCTTGTCTGGAAGTGGGCGCTCCGGGTGCTGACGTACTGGCTTCCTGGCTGATGCTATGCGTTGTTGTCTCTTGATGCTAGACAGATGTCTCTTCCGCCTGTTAACGGACCCCGTTCAACTTGTTTGAATGTTTTCTGAATATTACTTTCAGTTCTTTATTCTTTTTATTAGGCTTTTCTTAGATGATTCCAGAGTTCTGAATATTTCGAATATACGTAGAAATTCTTTTTCTCTTCCAGGTTCTTACTCAAAGATCGAACTTTTATGGGATATCCTCTTTCAATAATTCCGTTGAATTTGAGGATTCAAAAAGTTGATCCTGGCAAGATCGCCAAAATGTTAAGTGGTAAATAATGAGTGGGTATTTCGTAATGAGAACTGAATTGCGTACAGCGATTCAGGATGTCTTCATTGCTTGAAAACTGGAAGAGAAGTGAACATGCGCTGGGCCTGGACGCTACACTATGGCCCACGTATGCTAGTGGTACGAATGGTCCCCTGGATAGTAGTGGTGATGAGGGGTGAGATTCAGGCATCGTGACAAGATAGCTCCGCGAGAAATTTCCTCAACCCGCCGCGGCTGTCAGGTTTGCCGTGCGGCAGTAGCTCACCGACTACTGTTCTAGGACCTAGACTAGACCAGACCAAGCGTCACGTAGGCTGTAAATATCGACGTCCCTCATTTGCCTATGTAAGATACGTCAGTGCAAGCGAAAAAGTAAATCGTACATGATTCAGGTCTTCTCTTGACGAGATTGTACGTCCATTAAACGCTGTTTCTATTCCAGAAAAAATTCATATTAATGCTGATTTTTTCACAAAGCTGAGCAGAGGTGTTTTCATGACTAGGGCTAAAATCTGTGAAGAGTAAATTAAAGTTAAGCTGACAATCAAGCTCCAAAGTTAAATGCTAGTTATTCTTCACATTAATATATTTCACGACTTTTAAACGCACTTTTTATATTAGAAAAAATTCATACGTCTGTCAAGTTATAGCGTGGGTGGCTTTACTCGCAGTCGGTAAGGGTTATCGACATGATTTTTGTGTCAAAACATTGCGAGAAGCCCCCTCCTGGATGCATTTTAATTGAACATCCAGCCCGTGCCCGATTTTGATCTTGTCACAACGTTATTAACAATGAGTTCCGTTTACGCTTCGCGCTACGAGGCAGTGTTTCTCTGTTCCCACCCAAGAGGACCCAAATTATCTCACATCCAAGCTGCGAAGTACATGAAAAAGTCATCGTCGTTCGTCAGCAAGTGGGTAAAGCGATATACCGAGGTAAAAAATGTCGATGACTTCCCGGGCCGTGGTTCGACAGGGAAAGTGTCCACAAAGTTGGAAAAACTGATCGTGTCAATGTTTTCTCGCAATCCTTTACTAACACTGCGAGAAGGAGCTGCAAAATTAAAGAAAAAGGGTCACGAGATATCGCACGAGACTATCCGAACTCATCTCCGTGCAAACGACGTGAAATTTCGGCCTACAATCAAAAAACCATTGCTCGGGGGAAACCACATCGAAAAGCGACTTGCGTGGGCTCATAAAAATGTTGATCGTGATTGGGACAATATAATCTTCACCGACGAGGCTTCCGTTTGGGGTTATGTTACGTCATCGCATGCCTGGGCTCATTCAACCTCAAGATTAGTGCAGCGAACCGTGAAACATCCAGTAAAAGTGCATCTCTGGGGTTGTTTCTCAAAACATGGGTTTGGGAGATTGCACCTTTTCACCTACAACCTGAACGCAGAGAAAATGGTGGAAATCTACAAAAAGGCTTTGTTACCATCTGCCAAGAAGATGTTTGACGATAAAAACGAGACCTGGATACTGCAAGAGGATAATGACCCTAAACACCGCAGCAAGCTGTGTAGGGCTTGGAAGGAGGAGGCTGGAGTCGATACGTTAGATTGGCCCTCACAGTCACCTGACGCTAACCCGATCGAAAACGTGTGGGCCTTTCTCAAGCTGAAGCTTCGTGGAAAGAAGTTACACACATTAAAGCAGCTGTGTCTGGAAATTCGTCGAATTTGGAGGTCTTTGCCGAACGAGTTTGCGGAAAAACTGGTCGAAAGCATGCCTTGGAGGTGCAAGGCCATCATAGACTCCGGGGGTGATTGGACGAAATATTAACAGCAAAGCATTTTGCTCAACACCTTGACAAATGTAATTCCATGTAGAAACACGCGTTAAAATAAATTTTTTTACAAAAAAAGCCACCCACGCTTTAACTTGACAGACTGTATATACTCCAGCGGTAAAGAATATTTATATTCTTTACCGTGGAATTTTTACACTTGGTGTGCAGAACTTGTGCGTATATCAAGCAAAATTCAAATGTTTTGAGCACTTTTCGGAAGAGGAAGGAAGACAAACATATGGAAACTCATTTTCCCACTCACGAAACGGAAGTAAAAACTGCACGAAACATTTGAAGATGTTCGTGGCGTTAGACATTCTTATTCCACTCTCAAATCAAAAGGTCTGTTGCGTCAAAGCCAAACCAAAATATTAAAGTTAGTAACTAACGAATCAGAAAAGATATTTAATAAGCTATAAGAAGGTATGAACTACTTTTTTTAACATCTACCCTTTATATACTCTTTTGAAATAAAAAGTTTAAATTTTGAATATCTCAAAACATGTATCTTCAGATTTTTATTAAATCCGTACTAAAAAAAAAACTTGGATTGTCTGGCGTATAACCCCGAATGGAAAAAACGAACATTTCAGGAAGTTGTCAAATAATAACTCAAATAATTGTGGGCGCACGCATGAATAGGGCCTTTATGGCCGCCTCTAGCTTAGGATATTTTATTTCGGGTATTTTCGGGTTCAAGTGGCACTATACTCATGTCCTGAAAGCAACCAAAAGCGGGCATATTTTATGTTCGAAAAAAAGTATAACACGTGTGCTTATGTGACTCGCCAACTTTAGATGCGTTTTTCTCGAAAAGCAGTTTTTTGATGCTCCAACTTCAAAAATGCCCCGGCGACTTGTTTTTTAACCTAGAGAATTCGTCTTAGACTTGAAATGCCGGAGAATTATCCAGCTGTATGTGTTTTTTTATTATTATTATTTTATTATTCCTATACGTATATACGTAACTCCATGTTGACTATAAGGGCCCTTTTCATGCGGACGCCCACAATTATTCAATTGCGAAACTCGAAGAATTTGAATATAGAACATCACCCGCTTGAACAGCTACAGAGCTCCTCATTTGATTTTCACTTCATTCAAACAGATCACGGTGCGCTTGGATAAGGTTTAACCCAAAGGTACCCCTCCCTCCCATCCAATTTCTTTCCAATTTCTAATCTGTCATCAGAATCAACTAATTTGAGCTAAAAACGAAAATGATTCATGGAAGGAACGAAGAGAAAACTCTATTTTCTTTAATTTTTTGTAGGGTAATTGTTC
>JAUMHM010000031.1:10272757-10290482 GCA_032362435.1 Melikaiella ostensackeni
TAGATGCGGGTATTTAAGTAAGAAGAGACGATGATGTTCTCTCCTCACATTTTGTCCACTATTCTGCGCCAAAAAATGAAGGCGCATAACATAAATATGAATATCAAGACATTCCAAAGAAGTTCAAGAGATTTCAAGGACTTTTTTTAATTAAAAAAAAAAAAATTCATCAAGTTGCAATTGATTTACAAATATTTCAAGGGATATCAAAAAATTTCAAAGATCTTCAAAATATTTGAAAGGTTTTTATAGATTTCATGGGATTTCAGAGGAATTCTCAGGATTTCAAAATTTTCAGGGGGTTTCCAAGGGATTTAAGAAAATGTTAAGGGTTTTCAAAATATTCGAAAGGATTTTATAGATTTCGTGGTGTTTCACAGATTCAATGATTCCAATGTATTTCAAGGGATTGAAATTATTTTCAAAGCATCTCATAGGATTTATCGACATTTCGTAGGATTTCATGGTATTTCAAAGTTGTCAATGAATTTCAAAAAAATTAAAAATATTTCAAGTAATTTTCAAAGATTTCAAGTAATTTTATGGGATTTTAAGTTTTCAAAATATTTTGAAAGATTTCCAGAGTTTCTTTTTGTTTATTTCAAAAAACTACACTACACTACGTGATTAGCTTGTAATTGCATTCTGTCAGTCACTTTACTCATCATCTTCATTCCAAACTTCAATATTACTTCACGAGGAAAGACATGACAAAATTTTATTCAGTTTGATTGAAATCTCAAAGTGCAACTCTCACTATTCAGTTTATAAAATAACTTTTATAAAATGAAAAAAAATATCATGAAGATAAAAATTTTAGTTTAAATTTAATTAATAGATACATATTTATACGTGGTAATTAAATTATGCTTTAACGGCGAGAGATTTCAATTTTCAATTCGCAATTTAATCAAAAACTAATTACATCTGAAGAACGTGAAAGGAATAAAAAAGTTAATTAAATGAAATTGGTATTTTAAAGGCACTACATTTCAAAATTTCAATTTTTAAATGTTGATTTACAATCACGTGCAATCAGAGAATTATAAATCATAATTTATACGAGTAGACATATAGTTTCTTACGATTCTAGTCGTTCTTCCAAACGATTTTAAGTTGTTTCCAAAGAATCTCAATTTTTTTTTAATTTCAACAAATTTTTAAAATTTCAATGGATTCCAACGAATTTCAAAGGATCACAAATCATCACGAAGGATTTTGTATATTTCCTAGGGTTTCAAAAGATCTTAAAGGATTTTTTGAATTCCAGGGAACTTGAAAAATTTCAGGCGATTTCAGAGAAATTCATAGGATTTACAAGACGTCATGGAGTTTCAAAATTTCGAAGTATTTCAAAGAAATTCAACAGATTTCAAGTGTTTCCTAAAGATTTCGAGAAATTATATTTTATTTTTAAAAAATCATCGAATTGCAAAGGATTTTCAATGATTTCGAAGGATATAAAAAAAAATGTCATGGATCTTCAAATTTGAAAGGATTTAATAGATTTAGTGATATTTTAAAGATTACACCGGACTTCAAATGAATCCCAAGGTTTAAAGTGATTTAAAAAATATTAAGGGATTTCAAAAAAATTCAAAAATTTCAAGAATTTTTGTTAATTAAAAAAAAATTCATTAGGTTGCAAGATATTTCAAAAGATTTCAAGAGATATGAAAAATTTCAAAGTTCTTCAAAAGATTTGAAAGGTTTTTATAGATTTCGTGGTATTTAAAAATTGTCATTGAATTTCACGGGACAGCGGAAGAATCCCAAGGTTTTAAGTGATTCTAATAAATTTTTAAGATTTCAATGGAGATTAAAAATTTCAAGCGATTGCAAGGAATTGTACAAGTTTTAAAGGGATATAAAAAAAATGTAAAAGTCTTTAAAAGATTTGAAAGATTTTCACAGATTTTGCGGTATTTTAAAGTTTTCACTGGATTTCACGGAACTTCAAAAGAATTCCAAGGTCTTAAGTAATTTCAATTTATTTCAAGGGATTGGAATTGATTTGAATGTATTTCATCGGAATTATTGAGATTTCCTAGGATTTCATGGTATTTTAATATTAACTTATTAATTATTAAATAATTCAATTAGTTAATTAATTATTGATTAATTATATATATATAATATTTATAATGAATAATTATAATTAATTAAATTATAATTAAATATAATTATAATTATAATAATATATTGTATATAATAATAATATAAATTATACATATTATTAATTTATTAATATAAACTTATCAATACTTGAAAACATTCACGTATTTATATAAAAATTTGAAAGCATTTTTATTCAAAAATTACTTGTAATAAATAGAAAGTAAAACATACCTGTGCATGTACAATTAAAAATTTAGAAATTGTTGAATTTTAAACGTCTAGAAATTGTCTAATATTTTTAAATCAAAATTGTTTAACTTCCAACGCTATTCATTTGAAATTGTGTATATATATTTGTATACAAGGGTATACAAAATTTTTTAATTAAAAATTATTTAATTTTAGTTTCATTTTGGTCTCTAAGAAAAACGTAGGTTTCTTCATTCAAGAACCTTAAAGTTGAAAAATGAAATTATTACTTTGTATTCATGTAAATAATTTCTTACAGGAAAAAAGACTTTAACTTTTTTTTGAGACCAAAATAAAACAACACAAGAAATCGTTGAAATCCAGAAAAAGTGAAACTTAATTTGGGCAATTATTTTTGAGGGTCAAATATTTTTCTATTGCTTATAGATCATTGAAAAGGGAGTAAAAACCTCTATCTAAAATGTGGTGGTCAAATAAAAAAAATTATAATAACAGATGGTATCCTCAAAAAATTCACTTTAGACTTATCTTTATGAATAAAATTGCCGGTCAACTCTTTCCTCTTAACGTTCTTGAGCAAACAAATTTTAATGATTTTTTAGACCAACAAGAAACAAAAATGGTCAAAATTAGGAAGAAATGAAATGTCAAAATTTAAAATTCCAAAACTGAATAATAATTGTAAGTTTGCGGCCTCGAAAACCAATCTTTTTTAAAACTATAATTTAAGACTTTATCATTTTCTGTCGAAATCGGAGAAATTTGAAAGGTGATAAATCGAAAATGAAATTTTTATCCATTTGACAAATTTTAAACCTTTTTGAAAAATAGGAAAACGTAGAAAAATTAAGAAAAGAGAAGTTTGTTTTAATTTGAAAAAATCTTTACATTAATTAAATATTGTATGGAATGTAGGTGTATTTAAAGAAAAACTATTTTGACGTGTACTAAGAACTGCGTTTAAAGTGGATCTGTTGAAAGCTGGTTTTTGGTAGTTTTTGAAATTTTGTGAATTTTAGAAATCATTAAATTAATTTGTGTTCAATCGAAAAATGTCATTAAGATCATTTAAAAATCTTTTTATTCCTATTTGAATTTTGGTCCAATAGAAAAATTGCATGGGTTTAATTTCTAAAAAATTTTAATATCTATTGAAAGATTCGATTAAGACTTTTTAATGTGTTAGAAAAAATGATTTTGCTATTTTTTGAAAATTTGAAAAATCCTATAACTTTTTAAACTTTCATTCTTTTTATCATCTACCAGAACCTTTGAAATCAATTTTTGAAACTCTTCAATTTTTTTTTTAATTTTGAAAATGTTCTCGATTTTGGAATTTTGATAGAATTAACCTGGTTGACGGAATTAATGATAAAATGAAATAATTTCTTTATTTCTAATTGGAAAGGCTCAAATTAGGATCGTGAAATTAAATCATTTAAAATTATTTTTTCAATTTTTAAGAATATAGTATATTATGTCCTTTCATATATATTCATATAATTGGAAATTACTTAGAATTACAATTACAATTTAAAAACATAAAATTCAAAAGTTTGAGTTTGGAAATCATTCAGCTTTTCTTCTACAGTCAATTATTGTTATTTTTTTAGTACGTACGGTTTTAAAATCTTCAATAAAAAATTGTTTACATTTGGAGAACTTACATTTTCAATTGGCAACTTGGGTATTACTCAATTTTAAAGGTTTAAATTTGAAATAGTTTAATTCTGAAAATTTAATTTTATATTATATTGTATTATATTCTTTTCTTCTACAGTTAATTATTGTTACTTTTTAGTAGTTGTCTAATGTTAGCATTGATAAAAATGTAGACAAATATTGAGATTAATTTTTTCTACCTGCATCACCACATGCAATAGAAGATCACCTACAGAAATCATTCAAAAAATAAAATTTTTTCTTCAGTTCAGAACTCTTTGCAAAAAGGCAGAGACCTTTTCATCTAGTCCTAATTAATAGAAAACCGAGTTTGCCTTTCATTATTCTCAACAAAAAAACTTTTAATTTTAATGTAAACACTTTTTACACTATTTCAATTAACTTTAAATGATGCTAAAGTTAAGTAATATTTCTTAAAGATCGATATTTTATTTTTATTTTTAAACATAGAGACAGTTATCCACTTTTTTAATAGAAATTTTAATTTATGATAAAAAAATTGTTCACTGTGAAAACTCTTTTTAATTTTAAACGGGAAGAAATGTCAGAAATTCAAAGTGTAGCGATCAAAAGCTGTCCGTAAACTGAAATTGACTGTCCGCAAAGGACCTTAGAATTGTTATAATCTGTCTAAAATAATGACAATTGTTATTCAAATTCAAACTAAAGAATATCCATGCAATGGAAAACAACTTCAAGCGAGAAGGTAGTTTTGCAAAATATCAAATTAACCTATAACTGTCAAACTGGGTGACAGAAAAAAATTGCAAAACAAAATCACGCGATAAGCGAGCTAAAACGTAGGAGTTTTAATGTTGGCAGACAGAATTGATAGATTATTATAGTGAATTTTTTAATTTTGCAATTATAAACGGCCGAATTTTTAAATTTTTACCTTTTTTATTTTCCCAATTTGAAGGGAATGAATCCAATTTGCGAAATCTTGAAAATTTTGTTTTCAAATGGATTGATTTAAAACTTATTCTGTTTCGAATCCTTAATCTTTAAAGGCTTTTAGTTTCAATTTCTCCATTCTTGAATGCTTGCAATTTAGAAATGTTCATTTTGATAATCTTTTAATTTAGAAATTCAAAATCGTTCAATTTTTAAAGGTCCTATTCTTAAATTGTTAAAAATTGAAACTTTGAATCGTTTGAAAATCTTATTAATTCCGGGGTAAGTCTATTTTTTAAAAGAAACATATGGTTCCTAAAAATTTATTTCTTGATACGAAATTGATAAATGAAAAAATGAATATTTGTTTACGATATTTTCTTGATATCTGTAGGATTTTAGAGATTACATTTGAGAGATTCACTAATGGATCTCGTTGTCAGCGAAAATCGTTTTAGAAACTGTATGAGGGGCCAATTTTCATTTTCTTAGGTCTTCCTCTTCTGACAATGACCTTTCTTTTATCAGCTCTTTTGTTCCGCGCTTTCAAAAGGAAACCCGCTAAGGTTGAGAGAGAAAAAACATCAGATAGGGTCGCAAAAGTTTGTATCGTGATATGACGCTTCAGGCACCCTCCGACAATTCCTCGACTTCACCCCTTCGGCCTCGAATTGCCTTTATGGCGGATAAAAGCTCTATTTTATCCAGTTCCTCTCATAAAAATCTTCACTCTTCATCACAAATAACAATTCACTAAAGAATGGATTCTGTTTATGAAATATTTTTTTAATTTATGCAGGACGAGAATCTTATTATGACGTCATCAGTGAAAATTATTTCTTTTGTTTAATTGAATTGAACCGCTCCCGATCAAAAGGAGATACGCGTGGATTCAGCCTGAGAATTATTGTCCTAAAAGTCAATTTTAAAAATCGTTTGAATTTTAATTTTAAGGACTGATACTTGTAATTGGTAAAAAGTAGATTTTTCGAATAAAAAAAATTTCAATCGTGAATTTGAGCCTTCAAGCGCTTCGTTTATCGAGTGAATTTTAGGCAACGACAAACTTTCAGTGTGAAAGTTGTTGATCAAGGTTCAAAGAAGTTTTCTGGAAAGTTTTAGCTCAAGCGAATTAATGGTTAAAAAATTATGAATGTTTTGAATTGCAAGCAGCAATCTTTACGCTGCCATATGCACGTGCCTCCTCGGTTACGAACGTGTTGCAGCGGACGATATGAAGCTCAATTTAAAATTTAATTAAAGAATATTTAATAATAAAAACAATTTTTTATAAAATGTAGTCCATATTTTTTAAGAATTAAAAAAATTTTTTTCACCGTAAATTTGCGTCCTTACAAGAAATTTATGTACTTCGTTATAGATTTAATAAAATCCACTGAGGAGGGCCACCAGTGTGTGCCGAACCATTTGAAACAATTTAATTTGTATTCAATTTCACCTGACCCTAAAGCCAATAACGAACATCAACATTCCTTACGGATTTCACTATTGAGGGTCAATACAATTTCCCCACCGATTATCACCATTAAAGTTTCAGATTTTCGAATTTCGTAATTTTAAAAATTTTCGGTAAAAAACGCGTTATAAGTACAAAAGATTGCATTTTTTCGGAAAACATTAATTTTAGTGAAATTTGTCATTTGAGATAATTATTGTGTCAGCGTAGGACAACTCAGCACAAGTTTCAAATTTTTTAAATTCGTATTTTTGGAAATTTTGGGTCAAAAACTCGTTCCAAGTTCAAAAATATTGCATTTTTTTCTGAAAATATCAATTTGAGTGCAATTTGTCACTTGAGATGATTATTGCGCTATCCTAGCACAATTCAGCACAAGTTTCAGATATTCAAAATTCGTATTTTTGAAAATTTTGGGTAAAAAACTCGTTCCAAGTTCAAAAATATTGTATTTTTTTGAAAATATCAATTTGAGTGCAATTCGTCATTTAAGATGATTATTGCGCTATCCTAGTACAATTCAGCACAAGTTTCAGATATTCAAAATTCGTATTTTTGAAAATTTTGGGTCAAAAACGCGTTCCCAGTTTAAAAATATTGCATTTTTTTGGGAAATATTAATTCAAGTGCAATTTGTCATTTGAAATAATTATTGTGCTTGCTTAGCACAACTCAGCACAAGTTTCCGTTTTTTGAACTTCTGAAATTAATCATTTTTTTTTAGTTTTTTTTAGTCGCTTTTTTTCGAAAATTGTTTAGGATTTTGACTTCATATTTTCAGCACTGTGGTATGCGTAGCAGGTAGTTCCTAGTACAAGTTTTGTTTTGTCAACAACAAAAAAAATGACGCGGATGACATAAATATGTTTTTTTTTATTTTTAGACTCAAATATTCATTTTTTTTTCAAGAAAAATTTTACGGCAAAATAGAGCACAAATCTAGCACAATTTAGCGCAATTTTCATTTTTTCGAAAGAACCAATTGGCAAGGCTGACATAAGAAAATGTTTTTTTTTTATTTTCGGGCTCAAATTTTAATTTTTTCAACAAACTCTTTACGGCACAATAGAGCACAAATCGAGCACAATTCAGTACAGTTTTCATAACGTAAAAATTAAAAATTTTATTCCTTTTCTCAAAATTAGGAGTTTGATATTTAGGACAAAGAAAATTTCGCAGATTTAAAATGAAACTTTAACAATTTTACACGAAAAATAGGAACGTTTGAAGGTGAATATTTTCCATTTATTTCAAAATTGAAAACTTCATTTACAAATCTACAAAACTGAAATAACGTTTGAAATTTGTGACAAAATATCAAAATTAAATATCTCGCAAGACAAAATTAAAAATTACTAATTTAATGTTGATGAATATTACAAGTTCAACTTTCAAATATAAATCATTCAAAATTGTAGAGTATCAAATTGAAAGCTTGCTTTTTAGCTTGAATAATCATTTTAAATTAAACAATTGTAAATTATAAACTTTACATAATTGAATTAATCCTAATTCAAAGCTTTCGATAATGAAGAATCTGTAAATTAGAAATACTTAAAATTGTACACTTTCAAAGACTTGACAGCTATGAAAATAGAGAAATTTTTATACTTCGGCTTAACAATTTAAATAATTTCACTAGTCACCATTTAAAACTGAAAATTAGTCAATTTCATAATTTCAGAGGGGACCATTTTTAAATTTAGAGCATTTAAAATTGAACATTTTTCAATCTGTGGCGCTGTGAAATGGTACAATATCAAATTTATACCCTTTAAAATGTAAAATTCACAGCTTTCCCAACGTGAAAATTAAAAATTTCTATTTTTTTTCACAAATAGTGTTTTACATTTGGGTCAATGAAAATTTGGCGGATTGAAAATGAAACTCCAAAAATTTTACACACGAAATGGGAACATTTAAGGGTAAACAATGTTTAAATAGATACCTTCAAAATTGAAAACTTTAATTTTGTATCTACAAAACTGACATAACGTTTTCAATTTGCGACACAATATCAAAATTAATAATTTTGTAATGAAACATTCAAAATTACTAATTTGATACTGATGCATATTTGAAATTTCACTATTTCACTATTCAAGTTATTATATAACAATTGCAAATTGAAATCCAGAACACTTAAAAAATTCCGAAAAAGCATTAAAAACTGAATATTTTAAAAGTAGCTTTCCAGTTTTCTAAGCCCCTTCCCAAATTAATCTGTGAACAAATGAAACATTGTTGCCTTAAAAATTATTTTATTGATAATGTTCCAAATTTAACATTTTAAACTCATTGTCTCTCAAGTTATCATTTTTTGAAGTGATTAGGCCGTACAATTTAAATTTTGAATCATAGTAATCTTTTTTTATTATTGTATTTCGTTTTCGGCGCGCCGTAGCGCGCGTATAATATTGCTAGTTCAATATACTTATATCAATTCAATTTTTTTTAATTCCCAAATTGTAGGAGCCTCGCCTAAATTTTGCAGATTTTGTCAAATTTGTCATCAAACTTCCTCGTTTGATAATACCTTCAAACGTTATTAGAAATCACTTTGAAGATTACTTTTGAGCCTGTTAACCCACACCCTCCATTCGTTTATTGAAAAAGATATTGGGAGATAGTGTAATTCTAGAATGCCATTGTGAGAATGCCAATACAATTAAAGCGCGATCGATTATTCTGCGGAAAAAGACACATGTGACTTCTCTCATTTCTATTTATTTTCTACTATAATGTTCGACCTCGAACTAGATTTTAGATTTTGTGATAGTCTAGCAACGAATATTTCAAAAAAATGAATTAATAAACTTTTCACACTCTTCAGAGAGACATATTTACGTATTCAGCAGGAAATTTCTGTTTTGAAAGTCATTCAGTTAGTTTGTTTTCTCCGGTTAAAAAAAAACACACACACACACACAACAGTTATTGTCGGAAATCAGTCATTGTCGACAATGCCTAGTCACTATCGACAGTGTCCGCTTGCATCGGTTATTGTCGACAATGACCGATCATTTTCGACAACGTCTATCCCAGAAACTAAAATTCTGAAATTTCCAACATTGATTGATCATTGTCAAAAATGCACGAAGACCACGGATAATAATTGTTACTCTGCTTCAATTCTTCAGAATTGGGTTGCTATTAGGCTAACTGATGGCGATAAACTATTTACATGGCCGATGGCAGTTCTCTGAAAATTATTACCTTTCGGGATCAGCATGAAACTTCATACTTTTGTTGTTAAATGTGAAATAAATTAATATCTCAGTACAACTGATTGAAAAATAGATGCTATTTGACAATCGTGTAAACAATTTTTATTTAAAAATTCAGAATTTGACTCATTTTCAATGATGGACTCTTTTTCAGTCAATGCGCTCTATGATTATTTACGGAACCTACTACAGATATTTTCCCGATGACAAATTGACAACAGTTCTTAAATGTTTAAAAAGTTTGTTTAAAAAATTTCACCAATTGGATGTTTTTCAATTAATAGGCTCAGTTTTGTATAGAATCAACTAAGAAAGTCTTTCCGATAATTCTTTGCTGTGATAATTTGCAAATTAAATCCAGAAACCGCTGGGTTCCGGGCATCGTCGACAATGACCGTTTAATGTTGAGAATTTCAGAATTTTAGTTTTTGGAATCGACATTGCCCAACCATGGTCGACATTAACTTAACATTGTCGATAATAACTGATTTCACAGTGAAAAAAAGGATCATTTTTGTTGCAGAGCATTTTGCTCCAGCGATCATTTGATTCTCGAGATCATAATGATCTGTTCAATCGGATCATTTTAATCTGCTTTCAGGGTCATCTGCCAGCATAAGCAAAATGGCCGCCAGTTTTTGGTGCGGATGTAATAATCTAAATATTTTGTCTAAACGCGTGCGAGTGAAAACTAAACTTAACAAAAGATGAGCATATGAGCTGAAGTACTTCGAAAACGTCGGCCATCTTGGCTTGACTTGATTACACATGAACCCAGGGTTGCCAACAGAATGGTGGGGAAAGTCGCCATTCTTGATAATGAAAATCGCCAGAAATCGCCAACCTTTAGAAAATAAAAATCACCATAAATCACCAACCATTAAAGTAAATTTCGTCAAAAAGTCGCTGAACAGCGCTAAATTTGAAATAAGTGATTGTTTACAGTAACAAAAAATAAAAATAAACATTAAAAATGATTGAACATCTTAAAGTTATTTAACATGTCAACATCAACATAAATCTCAATTAGCCTAGTTTAAATTAACATTTCTAAATCTTTTTTCCCATATTATTTCAATTCATAAATAAAATTTTGCTTTAAAACATCAATATCTATGGTATTTAAGGGACTGAATTTCGAGATCCTTGATCACGACTCTTAAAAGTATTGCCACTCGATAAGCGACATATTTAGTACAAAGTTTCAAACGTCGACATGAGGTGTTATATTGATTAGGTAAAATTTAAAAAGGCTGATATATTCAAGACCTAACCTCAAAAATCAATCTCCTCATTTTACTCAATAAATACTGTAGAGTTGAATATTTTCTGTTGGTAAGATACTATCCATAACGAACTAATGAAGTAATTATAAAATCTGATTTCTATTTTTTAATAAATATAGTGACATTTTAAACTAATACAGTGCTACTTGCATGATTGCAAACAGCAAGTGCACAGCCAAATCAATAATTCAGATTCAGAAGATTCTCGTAATTTGATTACACTTTGCTTTGAAAACTAGTATTTGATCATTTTTCTATATATTATTTGATAGGTTGACAATTGATAGTTGTGGTTGACACTCAGCGATACGAATCTGACGACTCGTATCAACTTATATGCTAATTGCTAATAATTCAACTAATCAACTTCACTTGAGCAGAGGCCGAAGAGTGATGTGAAAAACTTATTTCCAAATTCTAACTTTCTTCATTAGTAATTATAACCAAAGTAGGTAATGTAGTCATTTTTCTATAATGAAATAGACTGTAAGGATTAGTCAGCTTAAGGGGAATTAGGTAGTGGGTGGTAGGAGAGTTCAGAGAGGAGAGGTCGAGAGGCGTGCGGAGATCTAGATCTTCAGTTCGCAATCGATAGCCGTCACCGACTTATATGTAGAGTCCGAGTTGATTCATTAAATTTACTTCATTAACAAAGTTGTTATTTTTTTTATTGTTAAGCCACGTCCTAATCCAAGCCCTAGATAGTGTGCAACAAATTCAGAAGTAGGATGATGGACGTGTAGATTTTTCATGAAAAATACAATTGTGAACGACAGGGCGTGGTCAGAACGTCGCGTCGGTAACGGATATTGCGTACTCAGAAGGAACAAAGATTCGCGAGTGGTTAGAACCGCGATTTCTTATTTAAATTATAGAACCGAGATCGAGGATTGACCGTTCTCGCGGGTAGTAACAGTGGTAGAATCGAGATTTAGGAGCGATTGTTCTCACCAGTATTCCCGGGTAGCAACAGTGATGAATACGCGATCAAAAAGCAATAAAGACAGTGGAAGTGCAAGTAATAACCAAAATATCGATAGTGATAAAGTGCCTGTGGAAAAAATTGATAGTGACAATAATAAGATAGACGAGAAACCTGAAGAGTCTGAGATTGACGAAGAATATTGCGCGGAGAACAACAGCTTGTACGGCAGTATGGCCGAGGCTCAAGAAAGAGCATTCCATTACAGGGATGTACATGAGGTTTTACCAACCTTTGATCCTGTCAAAGGTGATATTGATATTGTTGACTGGATAGAAAAAATAGAGGAATACGCTGAATTATATAACTGGAACGAGGTGGCTATAACACATTACGCTCTGTCCAAGTTAACAGGTGTTGCTAGATTATGGCGTGATAGCTTATCAGCAGCAAGGCGCACTTGGGAACAATGGAAGGAGCTTTTGACTGAAGAATTTCCCTGCGAAGAAAGTGAGCTGAAAAGAAGGAAAGAAGCTCAGAATTTTAAACGGCAGCCAGGGCAAGACATAACTGAGTACTATTACCAAAAGTTGTCAAAATGTAATAAAGCTGGAATGTCTAACAGAGAAGCCATTGAATGGATAGTTGATGGTTTAAACAATAATCGGATTAGGGACTACTTAGGTCCACTTTCTCGTTACACATCTGGAAGCAAATTATTAACAGATTTGAAGGGTGCAACGCACATTTTAAATGAAGAGAAATCACGTTCAAAATTTGAGAATAAAGAAAGCAAAAATAAAGACAACAGAAAATCTACGAAGAAATTTACGTGCTTTAACTGTAAAGAAGAAGGACATGCTGCGAGTGCATGTACTAAGCCTAAAAATAATAATTGTTTTTTGTGTGACAAGTCTGGTCACATTGCAAAGGATTGTAGGTCGAAGAAAGCCAGCAGCGAATCGGCAACAGAAGCAAGTAGTTCAAGGAAGGTTCTGCATATCCAGAGTGATAACAAGAAAAGGCTGAAATATTTCAAAGAAGCATACATCGGCCAGAAACTGCTCAAAAGTTATGTTGATCCTGGAAGTGAAGCAGTGGCTTTGAGGGAGGACGCAGCGAAGGAGTTGGGCCTTGAGTATCGCGAGTCAAGCGATCAGCTTATCGGCTATGGCAACGGAGAAGTGCGCACGCTCGGAGAGCTTGAAGCTGAACTTGCGATCGACGGTGTGGGTCTGAAGGTCAGAATTCACGTCGTACCAAACGAAGTACAGCAGATTCCTTTGATTGTGGGTCAGCCGTACACAGATGGAGTTGTATACCAGAGCAAGCCGTACGAGATTATCTTCATGCACGCAAGTGATGAAATGAGTAAAATTACACCGGAACAGGAAGCAAAAACTCCACTTTGGGCGAAAGAGGCTATGGTAATACCGAAAAATTATGTCGGATTTGTGTCGGTAAGTACCATTTTTCCCAATGAGGATATTTGTCTCGAAGGAGGGATTCGAGAAGATGGAAGACTAATGCCGAGATGTATTGTCAGCACTGACGGAGAAGGAATATCTAAAGTTCCTATTTTGAATATGACTGAAAAGAATGTTAATATTAAAGTAGGGACGATTTTAACGAGAGCCGAGAAGATAGATGTGCAGCAGGATGTCATGAGGAAAGAAGTAAATGACACTCCAATTGGTGAGGAAGAAATTAACACTGAACTCCCGGAAGAAGATAAGAAGAAATTAGTCAGCACGGTGAACGACTATAAGGATTTGATTGCCAGAAACATGCGTCAGATAGGATGCACCAATATGACAGAAATGAAGATCACTCTGAGTAATGCGGCACCTTTTAGTCGTCATCCCAATCGAACGTCATATGCAGAGAGGAAGCAACTTCAAAATATGATCCGTGACTTAGAGGAAGCGGATATGATAGAAGACAGCGATTCACCATTTTCGAGTCCAGTATTACTTGTGCGGAAGAAGACAGGAGATGTAAGGATGTGCGTCGATTATCGAGGTGTAAATAAAGAGACAGTGAAGCAGCAATATCCCTTGCCATTGATAGATGATCAGTTGGATCGTTTACAAGGTATGAAATACTTTACAACATTAGATCTCAGCAGCGGATACTATCAAGTACCAATGTCGAAGGATACTAAGTACATTACTGCATTCAGCACACCAGACGGACACTATCAATTCAAGAGGATGCCTTTTGGATTGTGTAATGCGCCAGCGGTATTTCAACGGTTAATCAGTAAGGTCTTAGGTAAGTTAAGGTACACTGTAGTGATGGCTTATTTGGATGATATTATAATTCCTTCAAAGACAGTCGATGAGGGAGTCGAAAAACTCAGGTTAGTTTTAGATGCACTGATAGCCGCTAACTTAACTTTAAGATTGGACAAATGTTATTTTTTAAGCGAAAGGATTGAATATTTAGGATTTGAAATAACTGCAGAGGAAACTTCTCCAGGAAGTAGAAAGTTACGCGCTGTCAAAGAGTTTCCAGTTCCGAAGGATGTTACAAATGTTAGAAGTTTTATTGGTTTAACAGGCTACTTCAGAAGATTTGTAAGAGGATACTCCATTATTGCAAAGCCTTTAACTGATTTCATGGGGAAAAATACTAAATTTATTCGGGGAGAAGAGCAGGTGCTAGCTTTTGAAGAACTGAAAGAAAAATTGTTAAGTCATCCTATTTTGAAAGTTTATAATCCAAAAGATAGGACAGAAGTTCACACAGATGCTAGTTCAAAAGGTTTGGGTGGAATTTTAATGCAGGAAGATGAACAAGACAAAAAGTTACATGCCGTTTCATATTTCAGTAGAAAGACTACAAAAGATGAATCCAAATACCACTGATATGAATTGGAAGCATTAGCCATTGTTAGCACATTAGAAAGGTTTCGAATGTATTTGATAGGAATACAATTTATAATTAGAACAGATTGTAATAGCTTAAGATTGCTAGCTGCGAAAATTGATTTAGGTCCACGTATTGGAAGGTGGTTCGTAAAATTGTCAGAATTTCAGTACACGATAGAATACCAAAAAGGGAAAAATAATGCAGTAGCAGATGCACTCAGCAGGAATCCGGTAGAAGATGTGGTTGAGGTGGAATTGACAGGTTTACCAATGTTAGGAATCAGTATCACGACAGATTGGATGGCGGCTATGCAAAGAGCGAGTGATGAAATTATGTCAATAAGAGATCAGTTAGAAGCAGGAGACGCGAAAACGCATGAGATGTTTACCATGTGTAACGCTCGTATCTATCGTACATCGAAAGGTCGAATGCGGCTCCACGTACCAGAGGAGTTACGTCATAAACTTGTTTCAGAAGCTCACCAAAATCTATGCCATATGGGCATTGACAAAACTTTATCAGCTTTGAAAGAAACCTATTATTCTCCTAATATGCGCGAATTTGTCAAGAACTATGTAAATCAATGTATAAATTGTCTATATTATAAAAATCCAGGAGGAAAGCGACCAGGATTTTTGCATCCGTTACATAAGGGTAGTGAGCCATTCGTTGTTATGCATGTTGATCATTAGGGTCCTTTTATAACGACAGAGCGAGGTAATAATTATGTATTGACAATTATTTGCGGATATAGCAAGTATACTTTTCTTAAGGCTGTCGGAACGACAAATGCAGGAGAAACGGTATTGTTTATGGAAGAGTTTATTGCAAATTATAAAAAGCCTAAAGGAATTGTATCTGATAGAGGTACTGCGTACACATCAAAATTATTCGAAGAGTTTTGTGAAAATGTAGGCATTCAACACGTAAAAGTTGCAACTTCAACTCCAAGAGCGAATGGACAGGTGGAGCGTTTAAATAGGTTATTGTTAACATGTATGGCGACCACTTCAAACGAAGAGGGTAGTGATTGGGATGATCATTTATGTGAAGTGCAATGGCCAGTAAATAATAGTGAACATCGAATTACGAAGCGAACTCCTTATGAGTTAATTTACAATAAGAAAGGTGTAGGAATGAATACAAATCCTTTGACGAGAGAAATAATAGAATTAAACAGATCATTGTGCTGAGATGAGGAAAAAGGACCTGTAGTGGATCTATTAAATTAGAATAGAGATGAGATAAAAGAACAGTGTGATAAGCGTAGAAAGGAAGCAAGAGAATATGAAGAAGGAGAGCTTGTATTAGTTGAACGTCAAAAACCTTCAACAGGAGTAAGTCGAAAATTAGATCGACAGTATAATGGTCCTTACGAAATAAGAAAAAAATTGGGTAGAGATAGGTATATAGTACAGGATATTGAAGGTGAACAGCAGAGTGCTAAACCTTATGAGGCTACCTTATCGGTTGATAAAATGAAGTTCGTAGGAAAGCGAAATAAGTTCAATAAATAGTGGTTTTTAAGAAGATTAATCTACATAAGCAATATTGAATTAGTTTCACGAAAATATGTAACTACGATAGGTTGGCGTGACGAGGACGTCACGAGTTGCAGCACGGCCGAGTTGTAGTCATTTTTCCATAGTGACATAGACTGTAAGGATTAGTCAGCTAAAGGGGAATTAGGCAGTGGGTGGTAGGAGTGGTCAGAGAGGAGAGGTCGAAAGGCGTGAGGAGATTTAGATCTTTAGTTCGCAATCGATAGCCGTCACCGACTTATATGTAGAGTCCAAGTTGATTCATTGAATTTACTTTATTAACAAAGTTGTTATTTTTTTATTGTTAAACCACGTCCTAATCCAAGCCCTAGATAGTGTGCAACAATCTTCTATTTTTGTTTGTTTTTCACGCCTTTTTTGGGCGCCACTTTGGTAACTTCGTTTCATTTCGGGACTAGAAGTTTTATTTACCAACAATAGCTTTTTTGAGCCTCACCTCATTATTTTTATTCACTCTCGCTACATGAATAAAGCTTGAAACGTAACGCGTGCAGCGGATTTCACTGATATGGCGCACGTACGCGTATTTTAATTTTCGCAGAACCAACGAACTCTGACGGTGATTATGAAATTCCCCAGACAAGGCGGAAACTCAAAATGTTCATTCGAAGGAATTTTTTAAATTGCCTTTGGTTCAAACTGGGTCGGATAAAACTGGGATAACATGCTGCATTTGAAGACAGCGCGCGCTTTATGGAAAGTTTTATGTTAATTCTTTTCAGCACTACTTCAAATCAGCGCGAAGCTCAATGCATCTATTTCTCGACGTGTAACCTGTAATATGATATTGTAAACATTTTCAAAGCTCGAGATAAGGCTGCGTGCATTTCATTCGAGATTTTACGCACGTTTTTTAACTTTAATATATAAATCAAGAGTAGGTACATTGTCCAATGCCTTTATCTCTCAATATGAAATACAGCGTTTAGATAAGATGATATGCATTTTCGTCAAAGATTTATGCTTTTTCTTTTTAGTACCACCTAATAATGCATAATACATTGCAAATTTAAAAAGAAGCTTGATAAAAAAATATACATATTCTAAAGTCAGAAGATTATTTTGTATCACCATAAGATTTCTTTAGTACTTTTAGCGACTGTTATAAGTAATATTTGATAAAACAATTTCGATGACATCCTCTAGCAGTAAAGTTCTAGATTGTGACATATTACAGTAAAGGATTCGGTAAACATGTTTACTCAAGATTATGATTTTCTACACGTTTCTGGAGAGAGTTTCTCGAACACTCAACATAATAAGTAATAATAAATAATAAACAGTGGAACATCAACTGTACCTGCTGGGGATGCTTTGGCTAGAGTTAGCGATTTGCAGCCAACCACTTTAACAGGAATACCATGGGAGCGCATCAACTGGAACACAATAACGTTAGACTTCGACGGCTATGTTGGCTGTAGCATTGCTACTGACAGGGTTTCCCATGCCAAACAGGCGGAGAACGAAGAGGA
>JAUMHM010000031.1:10302011-10336290 GCA_032362435.1 Melikaiella ostensackeni
TATGAAAACTGTGGAAATTCCTTAAAATTCTTTGAGATTCACTGAAATCTTTTGAAACCCTTAAAATCGCTTGAAATTTTTAAAATCCCGAGAACATCCCTTATAATCCCTTGAAATCTTTGTATTCCCTTTAAAATTCATTAAAAACTTCAAAATCTTCTGAAATTCCGTGATTCCTTTAGAAATATTTCGTAAAATGATCGAAACCGCTTTAAATCGTTTAAAATACATAAAATCCCAAAAAATCTGTCGAAATCCTTAGGTATATCTATAAATCTCGTAAAATCCTTTGAAATCTTTGAAATCTCTTCTGAAATTCTTCGAAATCTTTGAAATACGTGGGAATCTTTTCGAATCTCTTAAAATCCCTTAAAAAATTTGAAAATCTATTGAAATCCTTTGAAATCCCGTGATTTCTTTCAAAATATTACGAAGTCTCTCAAAATCCCTTGGAATCTTATAAAACTCCTTCAAATCTTCGAAATCAAATTAAGATTTTCTGATATTCTTCAAAATTCGTAAAAATACTTCGGTATCTCTTGAAATCTCTTGAAATCCCTTGGAATACCATGATTTATTTCGGAAAATGTCAAAATCTCTTTAAGTCCCCAAAAATCCGTCGAAATCCTTCGGTATCTCTTGAAATCCCGAAAAATATCTGCAAATCTGATTAAATTTCTTGAAGTCCCAAAAATCTGGTAAAATTCCTGAAATAATTGAGATTCTCTTTGAAATTATACTAAGTAATTTCTTCAAATTCTTTAATTATTTCGAAATCACATAAAATCTGTGAAACCTCACGTATTCCCTTGAAATCGTTTAAAATCTGCCCTGAAACTTTTGTAATCCTTTGTCTAAAATTTCAAAAATCATTCTTACGTAATTAATGGACGTTCCCTACAGAATTTGTATGCTTGGACACTTCAGGAATGAACAATTCAAACTGGAAGCTTTTTAAAAAGTGAGCATGTTTGAGAACATATATATGTAGTATTGGTTATAAGCATTAGGTATACTCTTATATTATACTTAGTTTTGGAATAAAAAGATCCCACGAGTGTGAGGGGCAAAATACCACTAATAATCTTTATTTTTTAATAATAGACACAATGATAAAAAACTAAAAAATTATTTCCAAACAATTTCGTGTGAACAGGGACTCAAGAAACGACTGCTATTTATACTAACATTTATGACGTCTATTCGATAACAACGCTTTATTTATTCTTGAAAATATATAGAGTGGAAGGAGGCAGACTGTTAATGTCAGATCTTAAAATTTTCTTTATTTGCTAGATGTTTCACTCGCAGACACTTCAGATTTATTAAAGATGACGAAATGTCTTACCACGTAGCGTGCAATTTTTTTTTGTTTGATGAAGATATAGTTTATTGTACCGCTGATATTTTTTAATTGTTCCAATTGATTAATTTATTACAATCAAAGGGGCCGTCCAATATACCACGTGGACAATTTTTACCACTTTTTGCCCCCCCCCAGCCCTTGTGGACAAACGTGGACTTTTTACGACCACCCCCCCCCCCCCCCGCCCGTCTTTGATACACCTTAAAATATGATAAAATCACTTCATGTCTTTACAATCCGTTGAAATGCCATAAAATCCCTTGAAAATCCCGTGTAATTCCATGAAATTTAATGATATTTCCTGAAATCCTAGCAAATTCATTAAAATACATTGAGAGCTTTCAGATTCCTTAGAATCATTGAAATCCTCAGAAATCTGATTGAAACCGTTCAAATCCCTTGAGATCTTTTAAAATACCCTAAAATATGTAAAATCTTTTGAGATCTTCTGAATTACCTTTCAATTCTCTGAAGCTCTTAAAATTCCTTGGAATCAGTCAAAACATCCTAAGATCTTTTGAACCCCTGGAAACCCCTTTAAATTCTTGAAATCTATTGGAAATTCCGTGGAATCTTTCAAAATATCTCAAAAACTTTTTGGTCTCATAAAATCCTTCCCAATCTTCCGAAATTCTTTAAAACTGTAAACAATCCTTTTGAATACTTGAAAATCATTAATATCCCTAGAAATTCCTTGACACTTTTTAAATCTCTTAGGATATTTTAAAATACCCTATAACATTATCAATTTTCTAACCGGGGATCGATCTCGTGTTTACTAATAATCCAAGTTTATTATCAATGCACTTGGCTGATTTAAATGAAGGTTGTAGGTATTTACCAGAAATCTTATCATTTTTAGTTATAGTAGCGTAGCATTTCCAACTTGTCTCAATGATATTTATCTTCTTGTGTTTCAATTTGCGTTTACTTTTTCCTGCCCAGTAAATTGTAACCAACCATATAAATTTATTTCAATACTGACAGGACCTTAAAATTGGCCTTATCCATCTTAAAACTAAGCTTCACGATTAATCGAATAACAATTGGATGAGGTGAATTTTTACAATCTAAATTAACGTTGAAATTTAAATTGTCATGCAAAAATAGTAGATTGTGGATTCACTCGAGGGAGAGATGATTACGCACTTTTGATATATTTTGAGATACTGGAATGATTTCTTTTAAAGTTCATTGGATTCTCCCTCCTTATATTTCAAAACTGAGATACCAAAACTAGTGACGCCAATTCACTGATCTTACGTCCGTGACAGGGTGGATCGAGGAGAGACCAAGAGTGCGTCGTCCCTCGTAGAGCCCCAAGTAAGAAGTGACCGATACCGGTCCCAGAATTTAGATGCTACCTTTGCTGCCTGCATCAGTCCCGCGTAATTCCCCCTTATGGTAGGATTGCGCGTGCAATAGATCGTACGATCGAATGATTTTGTGAGTTATCCCTTCGCTCCACCTACCATCAAACTTTTGAGTCACTGGCGTATCAATTTTAATATTCGCCTGTACCTGTATAATTAAAAATTCCAAATTATGGAAATAAAATAGACCGTTACAACGCCCCCCCCTTCCCAAACGGATAGATCTTTTATCTTTTCAAAGATCTATGCGATTGAAACGAAAAAAAAAATTGTATTTGAGACGTATCAATTTTAATCAACACCCATTTTTTTTATGATCTTAAAATACTGAATTATGAAAATAGAGCGGACCGTCTCAATGCCCCACTATACGGACCGGTCTTTCATCTTTTGAAAAATATATTCATTTGAGAAGAAGTTGGAAATAATTTTCTCAAAAGACTAAGTAGTCATAATAGACAGAACGAAACAAAATTTTTTACATTATTTATGGTAATATAGCATGTCAATATTAAATCTTCATATATACATATATCGATCGACGCTCCCCTAAACTAAAAAGCCATTCACAAAAAAAAACGATTTTTAATTATGTGTTTTGATATATTAATAATCCTAACCTCCCCCCCCCCCCCCCAACGAATGTGTTCAATGAAATACAATTCATTCGTTTATGAACCAACTACTTACTTATTATATACATAGATGTTTTGTTATCATTATTCATTTTCATTTTATTGTTTTTTCATTCAAATTTTTTTTATAATGCCTTTTCTTAGATCCTATTTTTCTAATTAGTAGTGAAGCGCTCTCACTTACAACTATAAAAAATTATAGTACTGTTATATTCAACTTCCTTTCAGAAAAAAAACGTTCTCTACCCTGAGAATGCCGATTCACTACTGATTTGTAGTTCGCTTGAAATATCCAATCAATAATATTGAAAATATTTTCATTTATATTTCACTCTAATATTATGTATCGAGAGTATGTACCTTTGCGCAATTACTTTTTTCATTTATGATCGCGATTTATTATTGAATTTATCGCGATTTGAGAAATAATACGCCAGAATTGATACAGGTTAGTTAATTCTTTCATGATACATTTTCAAATCTTTAGTATGGTACATCCCCTCTTCTTCTAACTCTCTAGGGTCCCATTAAATAAAAGTCCCTGGTGTAACTTTTTTTTTTAGTACGAAAGGTCCGTCGTGAATTTGCAAGAATTTCGCTAGAATTTTGTTATCCTTATCAGATTTATTTAATGATTTTAGTAGAACCTGATCGCCTCTTTTAAATTTAATTATTTTATGGGTTTTATTAAAAGCTTCGGCACGTTTTTGACTCTTTTTTAAGATGTTATCGTGAACCATTTCGATTCTTTTCTTATATCCTGGATCTGGGGCTTTTAGAGGGAACCTAAGCCAGTTTTCCCAAGTCCTTTTAGGTTTGATATTCTTATGAATTTCAATCGGCGTAAATTCTGTCGTTTCATGATGTGTTTCGTTCATGCATGATTTAATAATGCGAACCCGTTTCCACCATGCGCTGTGGTTTTCTTTTACTGAAGACCGCAAAAATCTCGAGAGTTTCCTGTGGATTCTTTTCACTATGTTGCTTTGGGGATGACGAATTGAAGAGAGAACAAATTGAATGCCTTACTCATTTACTTAATTTTGCCATACATCTCACGTAAGTTGCGTTTCGTGATCTGTAATGATCTTATCAGGCTTTCCATATTTTGGAATATGATCATTAAACATTTTGTTAATTGCTGCTTTTGTCGTCATTCTTCTCAGAGAATATAAGCAAACATATTTACTGAACGCATCGACTGTTGACAATATATATTTAAATCCCCCTTTTAATGCGGGTAAAGGACCATAAAAATCAATCGATAATATTTTTCCTGGTTCCGTAGGCGTATAGTTTTTCATTTCCGCGGATCTCGTTTGGTTTGAGACCTCGTTCTTTTGACATGAATCACAACTAGACAATCTTTGCCTGATGGTTTTTGCTGAGCGCGAATAATAAAAGTATTCGTGAAGCATTCTAAATACCTTTTGTGAACCTATATGCCCATAAAGCTTATGACATCCGTCTATTACGTCACGGATTATTCTTTTATTAAATAAAGTTTCTTTCCACCCCCAGCAATAAAGTATTCGAGTTCTTCATGCATTTCAAACCTTTTCGTTTTACCCTCATTAATTGCCTTTACGCATTGTTGCAAAACAGGGTCCTCTTTTTGCTCTTGACCAATATTTTTTAGTCGTTTTCATAGATCAGATGAAGGTCCTTTTGATAACGTATATAGAAAAATTTTGCCTTTATTATTATTAAATGGGTATCCTAATTCTGTTGACAGAATTCTACTGAAAGTGTCGGCTGTTATATTCTTTTTACCTTCGCAATATTCTATCTTGAATCTATAATCTTGTATTGCTAAGATCCAACGTGTCGATCTACCACTGACTAATTTACATGTTTTTAAAAACGGTAACGCTTTGTGATCAGTATGGATTATTAATCTAGCGCCTAACAACGTAAAACCTAAATTTCATTAGTGCCCAAACAGTAGCTAATGATTCCTTTTCTGTCATATAATACGATAATTCGGATCCCTTTAAAGTATGAATAGCAAATGAAATGGGTGCGTGCTCCTTATCTTCATCAATTTGATAAAGGATAGCACCTCAAGCTGTATTACTTGCGTCTGTTTGTAAATAAAAAGGTTTATTCAAATCCGTATATGGTCGAATAGTCAATCCACAAAATAGCAGCTTGACTTTTATGAAAGAGTCATATGTTTCCAAGTCCCATATCGATTTAGCCCCTATGCGTAATAAATTCAATAGTGGTGCTATTTTTTGCGCGTGTTCTCTAGTCAATTTTGTATAAAAATTTATTATGCCCAAAAATCCGCGCAGTTCTTTCAAATTCCTAGGTTTTGGATACTCATGGATTGCATTAATTTAATCAGGGTCCGGTTTAATTCCCAGTGGCGTTAAAGTGTGGCCCAAAAATTTGACTTCTGGTCGTACATGGAAAACTGTATATAACATGACCACAAGTTCATATATACGGGATTAGTGCAATAAGAAAAAATTTAGAATGAAAAAGAAATTAGCTATGAACTGAATGATATGCGCTTTTCAAAACTCAAATTCGTGATTTTGTGTTAAAATGTACTCTTGAAATTTGAATTGGAAAGAAGGGGACGATTAAAAGTTGAGACGAGTTTGAAGATAGTTGTAGCACTCAATTAATTTATTCATATAGAAAGATTCCTTCGCTTGATAAGCTGGTGGCCCTAAGAAGGGCCGGTTGGTTTTGGTAGGTAAAGTTTTGAAAAAGTTTTAGTCGTGAAACTCCGGCTGCTGCGGGTCTCACTCAGTCTGCTTCGGGCGTGAAGCTCCTTGGATGGGTCTCACTCCTTCTGTCACCTCTTCCTTCTTGATTCTGCTTCGTATGCTACTGCCTGCTCGGGCCGCACAATAACTGAACGGAGGGCCGGTTCTGGACGTACAGGGCTCTGAGAGCGAAGGGTCAGGTTATGCGGTGATTGTTCTGCTGGACTCCGCGAAGATCCGCTGCCTCCTGGACCTGAAATGAAAAGAGCGCGAGAAGAGTAACCAGTAGACAATGCTATTATTTCATATTTTACTTCAAATTTTTGCTCATGGCGTTTACTTTATTATTCTCAAATTTAATCCAGCGTTAATTCTTATCCAATATGATTGCAGTTCGTCGAAAGCTTCCTATTGGTTCACTTTTTTTAGTTGCGCGTGGCAAGATCATGTATTCTTAGATCATAATCTGAGGTGCCAAGTTCGGTTTATGGTCGCGTGCCATAGGGTTTGTAAGACGTGGTCGCAGCTTTGCTCTCCTTCTCTGAGGACCAGCGCCAAGCTTCCGAGGGATTCTTCCAGGGGGTCAAACCTCTATCTGGAGATTAGATGTGAGACGAATCAGCCCCGTATATTTCCCTTTTTTTTTGACTTTGTGCGAAACCTCTGGCCTTTTAATAATTGGTCTCTCAAAAGGGTAAATTAATTTTTGTTGACCAAGAAAGTCCTAACATTAATTTTGCTGATGACCAACAATGTCCTAGAGTAATTTTTGTTCATGACCAAGAAAGTCCTGAAGTAATTTTTGTTATTGTTGATGGCCAAGAATCTTCTGAAGTTATCTTTGTTGACCAAGAAATTCCTGAAATCGAATTATGGACTTTTTGATTTCAATATGTGTATTGCCCTTTTTTATGTCGCACTACAAAATTGAACCCCTAATAATTTGTTGTTCTCTGAAATTGTTGCCACTCAAATTAAGTAATTTATCCCTAATTTTCTCGAGCAACTGGAGTATCGAGAAAAGAATTAATTTAAGTTAATGTAAGAAATATTATGAATTGTAACTTCACGTTGTTTTTGAAAATGTATAGAATCTAAGAAAGACTTTAATGTCGTTTTCCTCAGAAATTCTGAATTGCTATTCAAGATTTAAAATTTTTTTTGAAAGATATTGTGAAGAAAATTAGTCTACTCTTATATTAAATTAATCAAATTCTGTGAATTGCTATTTACAGTGATCGACTTACTATTCCTAATATTTAGAAACCTTTTCCTTTACCTTTTCTTTGACCTTTACCCTTACCGCTTTCATGAGTCATTGAGCTAGTTACTGTCTGTGAGAAAATTGTAGGCATCTTGCCTTCGAAGCTTTACAGCTCAACCAAAAAAATTCCAGCGTAATGAGTAATTAGTCGTTTGAAAGCTGAAAGTGTTCTACGTAAATGAGCTTGAGGACGTTAATGTAAGAAATGGTTTGTGCTTTGCGGACTGAAAAATGTAAAAAAAGTAAGGAATTTCGGGCACATTTAAGAAGTGTCGAGTTTAAAGCATTATTTCTTATGCAAGAGGCAATGGGAAAAATTTGAAAAAATGCATGAATATGAGGAAAACATTTGTGAACAAATTGCAGATGACAAATTTGAGAAATAATAAAAATTGTTGCTTAAAATTACAAAAATGTACAGCTATACCATCTTCAGTTCTAATGAAGATATTGAAGCGATTCAAACTCATATTCTGAAGCGTACTCCTGAAAGTCTTCATCGGATGAATCATCTCCGTTAATGTTGATAATAATCGTGAAACGAATCCGCCCCAATTGGAAGTGATATATTCCTCCGCGTCATCCACTGAATGATATTTTCCTTTCGCTAATTGGAGGTAGGATTGCGTCGTTCAGGATCCAACATCGTGTGGTGATGTGCTTGGTCAATCACAATAATTGATTTCGGTGGCAACTTGCAGAGCACCTCTCGAAACCATTCGTAGAAATGAGCAGCATTCATTTCATCGTGGTAATCAGCAGAACCTTTCTTCCCAATGAAACATTTTAAGCTGCCATCCACGAACTCATCGTTGCTCCCAATATGAAGGATAATCACCCTCTTGCCGGAACCTGAAGGAACACAAAACTTCCTCTGTATCCATCTACTTTTTGGACACCAGAGTGATAAATGTCGAAATTGTCCCTGTGATTTTCATCAAATTTTTCAAGCCAACCGTATTGCAAGTGATTAGCGCCACACCATGTTTCGTCAGTATAATAAATGCAATACCTGATTCGCCGGTAATGATGATTTAGTCTTAAAAGTTCCGCTCTTTTTCCTGCTATTGAAGAATTCTCCATAAGAACTGTACGATTTCGTCACTTTTTAATCGTGAAATTCATGTTCTGTTTAGCAATTTTCGCAAGGTAAAAGCACTCATTTCTGGGAATTCATTAACATTTTCTTGCACGTGATGCAACATTTTTTCAACTGTGGGATACTCTTCACTGAGATACATGCTAAAAATTTGTTCGACGCACTACTTCTTGTAAATGTTTGTCAACTTCAATAGGTTTTCTTCCAGCTCTGTAATTCTGAGGATCTTGTAATTCACCTTCATTCCTTACTTTCTCGGCAGTAACTCGACATACACTCCTTACACCAATATTTAAACACTTTGCTATCCTTTGTACAACTTTCTTGATCTCTGCATCCTTCTCAGCTTGGAAATAATTTCGCGCACTGATGATAATTCTTTTTGTTACTTTGGTAAAGTTACCTCTTGATTCGTATTCTGTACTACTGGTAGAACTTTCAGAAAGTCTGCTTCGCCTTTTCGGTTTTGTCGCACTTGTGTTCAAACGGTCAATAAAAACAGGACTAAGACTGCGTTAACACCGTTTGAAGAAGTACTGCGATCACTGATTTCGCAATTAGTACTTTGATTACTGGCAAAATAGACACTCTCAGAATTCAAAGGAAGAGCTATGGTCACTACTCTCTGTAAAATTCATTTCCTGGTTTAAAAATCGTTCATATCTTCTGTAACCCGTTCATCCCCCTGCAGTTCAAGTGCTCGGAAAGGGCCATTGTCAGTTTCACCAGTAATAGTAAATGAATAATTTGTCCAGGAGAATCTGTTCTCAAGGGAATTATAAACTGTTCACCGCTAGGTGCTATTTTTACAAGAACTATATTAACATTACATTTGTAGGATGCTGCAATACATTATACTTCGCTACCAAAGTTACCACCGCAACTCATATAATCCGAGTAATGTCTGCGATTTCTCATATCAAAAACATTTTCAACAAGTTGTTTATACTTGATGATTGATACATTATTCCAATCACTATTCCAATTATCCGTAACGAAACTCACTATTTTACATCGAACGTTTTCATGACTGGATTTATTCAGTTTGTACGCGAAACATTTGAATAAACAATCACCTTCACCACCACAGTCCACAATCGCGTAATTTTGTCCGTCAAGTGTAAGCATTTTTATACTCCTCAAGAAACTCTTAAAAGATAAACGAACTTTACTGAAAACAACTTCTAAGCAACTGCATTTTTTGAAGTTTACTTCCTTACTAACTAACTTGGTAACGCAGGACCTCCTTGCAATGGTGAAATCTGTGATTTATAACTCGATAACAAACGTTTGAAGCAGTCCTTAAATTTCCCTGAGAAGTCATCGGTCACGAAATGGTCATGTCAAAGTTAAGGCACCAATCCGATATAATAATCTAATCCTCACCGGTGGGGTCTCATCGTGCGCTGTACGGCTATAAATTGTACACCTTGATGATACTTCCTGTAGTGAACTTATTACACAAATCATCAATTACCTTTCCCAGAAATATTTTACAGTGCTTTTATAATATATACATATATCAAATATTCTATACTTAGAACCGAACTTAGAAGTGTTAGTATATAACATGACCGAATCCATTTCAAATGTCGCACATTCCACGCTTGAAATCGCAGAATCTCTTCGCGAGAAAATTTGTTGCAATTTAGTGGAAATGAGCCCATACGTATTTTTCTGATTTGCAAAAAAATTTGTACGAAGTTACACGTATTTGAATTTTATGCTTTGTTTAGAAAAAAAAAACACAATTTTTTCTCTTCATTGAGATATTTATCGTTTCCTTTCCGATGTTGACATTGGTTATCATCTCCTTTTGAAATCAACCGGAAAATTGAAGAAGGGTTTTTAATTAACAAATGGGTGGTGGTTTTTCTGAAGGTATTACAAAACGAAATTGTTTCATTAATTGATTGATGGATTCATTTTGCACCAAAAAGACAAATTTTCAACCAAAGAACACGAATTTTCAACAAAATAGATCAAGTTTAATCAAATAAATGGAACTGAAAAAGATCAATTTTGTTGAGCCACGTTGTTGAATCTTCAACTAAACGACAATACGTTTTTTACTAAAAATGGAACAGTTTAATTTTTATTTTAAAAAATGTATTGCAAAAAACGAATTTTTAACGAAATGCATAAATTTTTAACAAAATAGTTGCACTTTCAAATCAAGAATGTAAGTTTTCAGCCTTATTGTTAAATCTTCAACTATGAAAGTAAATTGTAAACAAAAAATTGAACGGTTGATTTTTCAGCTGAAAAAATTTTCTATAAAAAAAAGAATTTTCAGCAAAATAGTTCAATTTTCCATCAAACGGTTAAATTTTCTACAACATATACATATTTCCAACCGAATAGATGGATTTCCAATTTAAAAATGTCAGTTTTTAGGCAAGTTGTTAAAGCTTCAACTAAAGAAGATCAATTTTCAACTAAGAATGGAACAGTTGAATTCTCAGCTGAAGGAATTAATTTTAAAAAAACGAATTTTCAACAAAATAGTTAAATTATTCACAAAATAGTAGAATTTTCGACAAAATACATGAATTTTTCACCAAATGGAAGAGTTTTCAACTAAATAGTTACATTTTTAAATCAGAAATGATAAATTTTCGACGATGAATGAAATAGTTGATATTTCAACTAAGAATTATTTTTCACTGGAGAAAGAAAAAAATTTAAATCAAATTGTTAAATTTTTAAAGCAAAATACGAGTTTCTTGAAAATAGCTTGAATTTTAAAGCAAAACATATTAAACAGATAAGTTTCCAAAGAAAATAAACGAATTTCCCACGTGAAAGTTCAATTTTCTAGCAAGACTTTTAACAAAATAATTAAATTTTATCCGAATAATAAACATTTCAACCAAAAAACCTGAATTCACAACTAAAAATTTAATAGTAGATTCTTGAACCAAAAATTAGAATGAACCTTGAACCTATTTTTCAATTTTCAATGAGAAATATATACGAAGTTACGCGTATTTCAATAGTGTGCTTTGCTTTTCAAAATAAACCCCAATTTTTTCTCTTCGTCGATATATTTATCGTTTTCTTTCTAATTTTGATATAGTTTATTGCCTTATTTTGAAATCCACCGGAAAATTTAAAAAAGATTTCACAATAACAAAATGGCGGTGGTTTTTCGGAACGACTTAACAAATTAATGGGCTACGAAACCCTTTTTTGTAGGCGCTTGCCGCCTACTTTTACTACTTTTACTTTACTTGCTTTTATTTTAGGTTTAAAAAAAAAAGCTGAGGTTTTTTTACTTCAAGAACTTTGAGGTGAAAAAGTGGGCCGACAATTGTCTGTTTATGAAGATAAGCGGAAATAGTATGAAATGAATGATTTAAGAAGACGTAATTTATTTTTGACCTTCATTTTTGTAAGTCAAATATTTATTTTAAAAAAGAATGATTATGATGAAAATCTAACGTACGCGACGAATCTCGTAATTTTCAGCTTCGCAGGCATTTTTGTTCCTCGGGTAAACATTTTTTATCTTCACTCAGTAATTACGTAATATTTATTCATGTCCTTGGTTCAGATTTAAAGATTATGGTTAGCTTTTGATTGTATCAATTATACAGTTTTAGGAAAGATTTACTAGATTTGAATTAAATCTATTCTTCTATTATATTGATTTCATTTAAAAAAAATTTTTTGATGTTATATGTATTTTCAAAAAACCAGCTTCCAATTTATTTCGGGGCAAACCATTTTTATGGAATATGTGTATTGAATTTAGAGAATTTTTGAGCCAATAAAAGCGGTCCACGATTGTCTTCGAGGGGGACCGGGGGTTTAGGCCAAAAGCCACGTGGATGCATTTTTCCCTTTAAAATGTTTATTTCAGCGACTTCTTTTCTGAAAAATTAAGAACAATTTCACGAATTTTTGTTTAGACTTTAAGAAAAACCAAATTTTCAGTCAAATCACAGCTCCTTTTGACTTCCTTGTTTTTAAATACCAAGAATATCCATATTTTCATGAAATATGAAATAGGTCCACGCGGAAGTGGACTAGGATTCACCAACCGTCCTGGTAAGAGTCTTGCAGATCGGCCCAAAAAACGGTTCTACTCAATTTTTTAAAACATATTGCAAAATATTTCAAAGGATCTGCAAAGTTTCCAGGGGTTTCAAAGGATTTGAACGGATTTTAAGGAATTTAAAAGTATTGCAAAGGATTTCGAAAACTTTCAACCGAATTCATAGGAATTTCAAGAATTTTAATTGTTTGTGTACATCCAGAAAAAGGACCACATGGTCGACTCTATTTTGAGAGTTATGAGCGTTTTTGTGAGTGAAGGTCAAAATTGTTGATTTCGAGTTTTTATGTGGGGGTGATACCTTGACGTTTGCTCTATCTTTTGACATCATTCCCGTGTTCCGAAGCGAACCAGAAGTGGATGAATTTTTAGTTTGATAAAAAAATTAAACATTAGCCCTCATGGCACTCTCCAACTTTGAATGCATTTTTCTCAAAAATCGGTTCTTCCATATTCCAACTTGAAAAGTGCCCCGATGCCTCGTTTTCCAACCTGCCTCTTATTTTTGAAAGACCATTCTTTGAACTTCTGACACAGTTGTTTGTAGTCATATCCAGGGGGTATAAATTCACCCTGCACAATTCTGCAATCAGTCTACTGGTTTGTATAATTTAGCATTCATTCGCGGAAAATAAGCAAAAGTGTTTGATCACAGAATCAGCGTTGTTCTCTACTATAAAAAGAGTAAAGGGCCAAGGTGAGATCCTTGAGGAACTCCAGAGGTAGGTGTAAAAGAGAAGGACTTGTAATCGTTGTATTAAACTACCATTGGACGATTACATAAGTAAAAGTGCAATAGATTTAATAGCTTGTCCGGTGCGTCTAGGTCATAGAGTTTATTTGAGATTTTTCCATGGTCGAAACAGTCAAAGGCCTTGGATATATCCGTATAGACTACGTCTGTCTGCCTGTGGGCTACAAAAAGAGTTTCAATAGTCTGAAGAAATGTTGTTATATTACAAGTAGTCGATCTTTGTGGAACAAAGCCATGTTGAGTTGTTGACAAGACAGGAGTCAAGTAAGACTAAATAAATTCACTTATTATCTTTTCGAAGACCTTTCAAAAATTACTTAACAATGTAATTGGTTGATAATTAACAACAAGAGATTTATCTCCACTTTTGAACACGAGGCACGCTTTTGATTGTTTCCCGGTATCCCGAAATACCCCGGATGAAAGAGACATATTGTAGATAGGAGTTAGTGGTTCCGTGAGTTCTTTAGCACATTTTTTAGCAGAAGATTCGGTATTCCGTCAGGCCCCAAAGTAAATTTATTTAACATAGACTTTAACATAAGTGTTACTTGTTCACGTGAAACGCATGAAACGCAGAGAAAATCACCTAGTAACTTATGTGAGTTCTTAGATGTTCCGTCAGGTAAAGTTGAGGAAAGTTTATATACATTAGAGAATAGAGTAGAAAAGCAGTCTACAACATGCTGCGGATTCTGAATTTCATTAACATTGAAGAACAAAAAGTAAAGGGCAAAAGCTGGCTTGATTTCGATGTTTGGTATAAAACTTTTTGAAAACCTAAACATTTTTTAACTTAAAAATTTTTATACGGAATCTATTATTAGCTGACGAAGAAGACAACAAAGTCCCGAATCCAATTGTAAGGGGTGGGTGGTGTTTGTCGACAGGCAATATAGGTGAAATATTAGCTGTAATCTCGCATGGGAATGATGAGATTACGACATGCACATATCGCTTATTTATATTATTGATATCATTGTACTGCCTAAGTTAGTGGATATATAGATATATAAATTTGATAATAAATAAATGGATCGTTAAACAAATAAAGATCTATTACATGTGAATAACTAAATGTATCGTCTGTATTTCTGAAATTGTGGTCCAATTCGCATTCTGAGAGGTGCGAGTAGTAATTTTCTTCTTCGTTATAATATTGAATTTGGATTTTAAAGGGATTTCCGAAGGTTTAAAAGTATTTGAAATATTTTAAGGCGGATTTTAGGGTATTTCAAAATATCCTGAAAGTCCACGTTTGTTCACAAGGGGTGGGAGGGGGAGCTGGATCAAAAAGTGGTAAAAAATTGTCTACGTGGTATATGGACGGCCCCTTTGATTGTAATAAATGAATCAGTTGGAACAAAGAAAAAAATGTCGTCGGTACAAAAGCTATATCTTGATTAAACAAAAAAAAATTACGCGTACGTGGTAACACATTTCGTCATCTCGCATAAATCTGAAATCTCTGTGAGTAACACGTCTAACAAATGAGGAAAATTTTATGATCTGACATTCAAAATCTCCGTCTTTCCACTCTATATATTTTGAAGAATAAATAAAGCGTTGTTGTCGAATAGAAGTGATAGACTTTAGTATATATAGCAGTCGTTTCTCGAGTCCCTGTTCACACGAAATTGTTAAAAAATCTTTTCTCAGTTTTCTAGCGTTGTGTCTATTGTTGAAGAATGAAGATCATTAGGGGTATTATGCTCCTCACATTCGTGGGATCTCTTTATTTTAAAAGTGAGTATGATATAATAGTATGCCTAATATTTATTAAAAATACTACATAAATGTGTTCTCAAACATGCTCACTTTCTGAGAAGCTTCCAGTTTGAATTGTTCATTCCTAAAGTGTCCAAGTATACAAATTCTGAAGGCAACGTCTAATTATTACGTAGGAATGATTTTTAAAATTTAGACTCCCTATTCGTAAGATTTTTGTGACCCCCGCCCCCTTGTTACGTGAGATTTTATATTTTTACTCATTATATCAGCAATATATCAATTATTTTCATTGTATACGAGATTTCAAAAGATTTCAAGGGATTTGAAGAGATTTCAAAATATTTCAAAAGAAATCACGGGATTTCAAAGGAGTTTAATTGATTTTCAAATATTTTATGGGTTTTTAAGAGATTTGAAAAGATTCCCACGGGTTTCAAAGATTTAAAGAATTTTAAGGGGATTTCAAGATATACCTAAGGATTTTGACGGATTTTTTGGGATTTCAAGGAATTAAGAACGATTCCCGCGTATCACAATGGATTTTAAGGGATTGCAATGGATTTTAGGAGATTTTGAAATATTTCCAAAGAAATCACGGGACTTCATAAGATTTGCAAAGATTTAAAAGGATTTTACGGGATTTTAGCGGATTTTGAAAGATTTAAATCGTTTTCTATGATTTCACGAGATTTCGAAGGATTTTAAGAGATTCCAGAGATTCAAAAGTATATCCACGTATTTTAGAGGATTTCGTAAGATTTCAAAAGGTTTAACGGATTTTCAAAGGATTTAGGAACATTATAAAGGATTTTGAGGTATTTCGAGAAATTTAAATGGCTTTTAAAAGATCTTCATGGATTTAAAAATATTCTAAGGGATTTCAAAAGATATGGAAAGATTCTCACGGATTTGAAAGACTTCAATGAATTTTGAAGGGATTTCAAAGATTTCAATGATTTCCTACTCTTTTTTTATTTTTTTTTCCTGCTGTCTCCCGTTAATCTCTTTTCCCTATCTCTACTGTCACTATTAGTGTGAGATTATCCTCATCTCCCCCTATATTTCCGTTTAAAATAAACCATTCCAACTCTTCCAATATATTCAGTAATTTCCTTCCCTCTCCATTCACTACTTTTTGATTGCAATTCCTCCCAATCCCATCCACGTTTTCACTCCATTCTTGTCCTCCTCTTTTTCCTGTTCTTTCATTGAAGTCACCCCCTATGTTTTGTTTCACCCCTTCTTACTTTCCTTACATTAACTCCCTTAAGTCGTCTGTTTTCCTATCCAAATCCCCATTTACATATAACCTTACCACCTTCCACTTTTTCTCTCCGATCCTTATCTTTTCTTCCATTAATCCTTCTTTTTGTTCTTTCAAACCATTCCCATCTTTTTTCTTCCCTGTCAAATCTTTCCTTATTCCCATCACCATTCCTCTCACTGCTCTGCCCTTTTTATTTTTTCTCTTTGCCTCCTGTACCTCCCACCTGTATTCCCTCGGTAGCCTTTTCTTTACGAAGATCGAAAGTCAAGAGTTTTCAACTCTAAATCTTCCCAATTGAAGAAATTTCACATGTGAATCATCGAAATTATAGAATTTTTAATTTAAAGACTCAAAGGTTGCATAATTTTTCATTATAAATTTTCCAAATTGAAAACTCTTCAATTCGAAAGATTTACAATACAAAGTTCTACAATTTGGAAGAGTTAAACTAAAAATGCTTAAATTTTGAGAATATAAAATTGAAAATTATTGAATTTTCAAAATATATATTTGAAAGGTATATAATTTCAAGCTTTTTCTGGAATAGTTCACTTTTGTAGATTTACAATTGAAAATTCTTTGATCTCAACGATGTTAAAAGTTTAAGTTACCGTCGACCGGGGCTATTTTGGGACAAGCTTTTTGTTTGGCAATAACAGTGAGTGAATAATTTTTATTGATCTAAAGCATATGAAGAATTTTAAGTAGGTCTTCGAGAGTAAAATTGAGAAGGAATCATTAGAAAATATCAATCATTTCGGAAATTGTGAATAAAAGAAGAAAGTAAAAGACTACAATAACACGAAAATTCAGTTTTATTCTATTATTCTTATTATTTATTCATTCTATTATAATTATATGTTAATCATATTTTATTTTCTTCAGAAAAGTTAATTTTTGACATATTTTCCAGTTTTGACAACAAATTTCTACGCATTTGTGAATTTTTTCTGCTTCCAGGCGGAATATACATTACTAAAGTTTTATGCACTCTATAGGCCATATTTCAAACTACATTTAGGCTGAGCGCCAGATTCAAGCACTTCACTATAACGATTCTAGGAATAAAAAACTAGCGTGTCTCAAAATAGCTTCAGTTGACTGCACTAGTGTACGAAAACTTCATAAATGTCATTTTTTTTTTCTTACAAAATTAGGTGCAGATGGATTTCCAACTATTACTCAATACAAGCTTGCAGTAGCAATGGCGGATAACTGTACTTTTATAGGAGGCGTCGAAGAAGTTCACTACGACGTACCCTACTGGATGCGTCCTGGGGAAGCGCGATTTGTTAGGAATTGTCAGGCTTTTATACGATGGAACTCGAACAAGAATTTTAGATCAGAACTCCCCTTGCCTGTGCCAGTGCCCAATCATGATCCTCTTCAACATAAGCCAAGTTACATGGAAGTACGCTTCGAATATAACGAGTATTTTTGTGCTCGAGGTTTCGAAGAGTACACTTTCACTCATCCACGTCTTCCACCCACCAACTACATTTATATACTAGTTCCAGGAGGCCCTATCTATAGAGCAAGGTTATGGCAAATAACGGTCTGACCAGTTTGCCCCACTTCTGGTTTAGCCCTGATCGGGTAAACTGACATGGGCCACACATGGCTTGTAACGCTTTCGCAAATAGTAATTCAGTGCTCCCAAAATATAACTCCTATGCCACTGCGCATGAGCGGTATAGTCTGCATTATTGGCTCAGACAGTCGGCTCTAGAAGAAATGGAGTGTTTCTCCCAGAATCAACTGACCGAATGAATAATGTTGCATCTCGCGAAGCATGCGCAGTTTTACTGGGGCTACATTTTGGAAGCACTTACCCTACTTAGGAAAGACTTGTCAAGGCCCTGGCAGATTTTTCAAAGAATGTCCTAGTTTCTAAAATTATAATAATTGTGCAAAATAAAGATTACTTCCTGATGAAAAAGTACTTTTATTAATTCTTAACCAAAAATACAATTTTTCTTAGTCTTTTGAAGGCTGAACCCGGTAAGAAGATAAAAATTCATAAAAATTCAGAATGTGAATTCCCATTAATACGCGAATTTTCCTCCATCTAAAATTCCACCAACGAGTAGAAAAACAAGCAAAACCTATTCCTTTTAATCGATTTAGAAAAACTTAATGGAAGCGTATTGGGGGGAGCTAAAAAGTGGAGAAATGCAAAAGAAAGAATAGAAAGGAATAGAATAATGTCACTTTGAAGACGCAACTGTGAATTTGAATGAGTGCATTTTTAAAAATAAATCAATGTTATATTACATTTATAAATTATGGGTAAAAAAAGAATTTGGGTGAATTATGTAAACATTTTCTATTCATCTATTGAACAGAAACACATTTTGACCAATTTCATATGAAATCTGTCTTAGAACACATTTAAGGCCATGTGAGCGTAACCTCAAAAATATTTTTTCAAATTTATTTTAAACCAACTTACGTTCACACAAAACGCAATATCGAGTTGAAAATTTCGAAAACTCAATAAAAAGCGCTAAGGAACGTTTGTCTGATCCTAAATTTTTAGAATTATAAAAAAGCAAGAAGAAAACTTTTTTCATAATTTTAAAACTTTAAGACCAGACAAACATTCCTTAGTGATTTTTATTTAGTTTCCAAAACTATGAAAATTCACATGTTTTGTATACAGATTAGAAGGAATTAAATTGATCTGGTACAGCATGTAAGTATCGAATTAAAAATAACCATGACAAAAAAATTGATATTTACAAACTTATATTCCACAAGAAGGAATAGAAACCATCTAAGTGCACATATTCTGTGAACAGATTAGAGAAAATTAAATTAATCGAAAATACAGCATGTGAGTATCGAATTGAAAATAACCATGAGAGGTGTGTCTACTGCTCGGATTAAGAGGAATTAAAAGAGTGGAAAATAAGTTCGCTTGCATGAAATTCAACACAAGTAGCAATCTTCAAGAAAATAGAAAAGAATGGGTTTCGAAGGTAAACCTATTATTTCGTTGGGCACTTCTCCCGATGAGAAATTAGCACATTCAGAAAAATTAAATAATTCTCACTCTTTCATTCGAATCTGAAAATATTAATTTTTCTCTATTCTTCTCTTCTTACCGGGGCGCGCTACGTGGTAACACATTTCGTCATCTCTAATAAATCTGAAGTTTCTGTGAGTAAAACATCTCCCTGCTTAAAATGACGAATAGGATCCGATAGAGACAGATAGGGTTTGGAATTTTTCGGCTCTATCTGGATTTTTATACGGTATTTGTGTGTGACTTCAAATACAGTTCTCTTCAGTACCCATTTATAAAAACATTATAAAAACATTTGTTTTCAGAGCTATTATAACTTCAATGTTGAATATGAAGATTCAACCAAAGGTTGAAAATTAAAACAAATAAGTCATAAAAATTAAAGAAAAATGTATATTTACTTTTATATATCATTTTTATAAAAATCAGCTTTTGATGTTAAATAAGCATAAAATAATGAGATTCAGTCACCTTGCTTATCTTGAACTTGCAAATAATTGTAACAAGTCTCGTTTCCTATACAGAGCCATTCTTCTACGTGTCTGAATTAGTCAAATTTTTAAACTATATGTTAGTCAGATCGTGGCTGACTTCTTACTTTACCATGATTACTTCAAATTAACTGATTTTTAGTCGAATTTCAATTAAGTGTTCTGCGAATTCAACTAATTTTTATCAATACAAGTTACTTAAATATCATTTTGAATTTTTGGTGACCGAATTGGCTTTAGGGTCTAATGATTGAATACAATTCAAATTGCTACAAACGTTTCGGCAAACGATAGTGGCCCTCTTCAGTGAAATTTATTTCTGAAAAAAGTACAAGTAAGGGTGTTTATAATACTACATATGCCAACAAAATTATTACTTTGGTAAATTCAGTTCTTTGGTTGACTTTGGTAGTACAATATTCATTTAAAACATTGATTAATGAGAGACAAAATGTGATTTAAAATCAATCAAAATCGTCTCTAATTAATCAATTTTTCAAATGATTATTGTCCTACCAAAGTCAACCAAAGAAGTAAATTAACCAAAGTTATAATTTTTTAGACATATTTAGTATTATAAACACCCTCACTTGTACTTTTTTCAGAAGTGAAATTCACTGAAGAGGGCCACTATCGTGTGTCGAAACGTTTGAAGCAACTTAAATTGTATTCCACCATTGGACATTGAAGCCAATTCGATCACCAAAAATTCAAAATAATTTTACGATTGGGGGTCAATATAATCCCCCCTACACACATTATGGTTACTTAAATATTAATGAGAAATAATTAAACTATTTCTTAGCCAAATGTTATAACCCATAGGTAAAATTGAACCAAAGTTTGGCTAATAATTAATATTAATTACTTACAAAGAAACGAATTATTTTCCAACTAAATATGTTTTCAGTTTAGGTGCTATTTCAAACGAAGTACTTTTTTTTGATTAAAGGTTTTTAAATAAATTATAAATACACTTTTCAAATTTCCGTTTTAATTAACAAATGATTCTATTCTATCGGTTTTTCCGTATAAGAAATCTCATCTACAGAATAAAACAATGTAAATCAATACAATTAGTTATTAATAATCAAAATAAATACCGTCAATGGAATCGAAAACCTTAGATTCTTTTTCTGGTAGAACGCCGTGTGTTTCCGGTATGTGTTCATGTATACCTGTATGCTCGCTTTTGATGTTACTCTCCGTCTCGACGTGTGAAATTCTAATATGCACCTCTTGATTGTGTTTGTAGAGAGACTTCAGGTTTGGAAACTTTTCATCACACCTGGGAAATAAAAATTCAAATTATCAACTTATCGAGAAAAATTATAAAAGTGCAAAATAAGATGTAGAAAATGCCAATTTCATGATTTAAAAAGGTGCACAATGTACTTAATTCTAACACCAGAATCTAAAATCAACGAAAATAATGTAATGCGTTCAAAAAAGGAGCAATTTGTAAACGATACAGAGTTTTTGTGAAAGCAAATGATATCTGATACTTGTAATATTCATATGTCTTCGAAATTGGAATATGCAAAAAACTACTAGCAAAAAACCACGTAGCAAAAAAATGCATTATATTCTAGCCTCCCAATACTAGCGAGGCATGTTTTATGCACATTTATTGCTTTACATCAAAACAGCAGACGAATCAGTATAAACTCCACCCATGTTGGGAAAACCAATGTTATGAAGTTGCACATAATTTTATGTATATGTTTAATATTGAGACTCCATTACATGGAGCACGTTTCAGTCTCTGCTTCATGAACATTGTCAATATGTTTCGACAAACTTGCGTACCTAGAAATATCTTTGTTGCAGGATGGGCACAAAAATTCACCGTGTTTTTTTTCCAAACCGTGTACTTTTCTGTAATGCATGGCTGAATTGTTTTCGGTGGAAAATGCTACACTACAAATAATGCACAATTTATGTGGGACTTGCTCTATTTCCTCTTCGCACACTTCCATTGCTTCCATTCTATCCACTTGTAACAATAATTTCAGACCTCACAAAAGACGACCGGAATCTAAACAATTCCGAATTCGTGTTCGCACTTCTCCTCCGTCATACTCTGCGTCATTAATATCCCTCGAACATTCAAAAAATAAAATGAAAAAGATTTCTGCACGCACATACTTACTACTTGAAGAATATGAGAATTAAAAGCAAAAGGTTCTCAAATACTTGAAACATCACTCATGAAAGTTTAACCTTCGAATTTCGAATCATATTTACCCATCTTTACCTAATCTGCAACATATGATTATCCCCATGTAATGTGCATAATAATTTAATTCAAATTCTACCGCTCATGTGTGCGCATAATGAAATGATGAAAAAGCCACTATGATTGTAGCTGTCATGATCCGCTCTTATTTGCGACGGCCCAATGACTGTTGATTTCGCTACACAAGCGCTCCATAAGGTCGTGTAGTAGAAGCCAACGAAAATAGACGGCTTTCGCAAATCCGGTGCAGAAATATGCTTTCTTGAGGTTAGATTGCCGAAAAAGAGATTCGGAATTAGCGTAAAACTACTCTAAGTGTAAGAAAAGAGTAACCAGTAGACAATGCTATAAATTTATATTTTACTTCAAATCTTTGCTCATGGCGTTTACTTTATTATTCTCAAATTGATTCTAGCGTTATTTTTTTATTCAATATGGTGGCAGTTCGTCAAAAGCTTCCTAATGGTTTACTTCTTTTTTAAGTTGCGCGTGGCGAGACCATGTATTCTTAGATTATGCCCTGAAGTGCCAAGTTCGGTTCGTGGTCGCGTGCCATAGGGTTTGGAAGACGTCGTCAGAGCTTTGCTCTCCCATCCTGACAACCAACGCCGAACTTTCGAGGGATTTTTCCAGGGGGTCAAACCTCTATCTGGAGTTTAGATGGACGACGAATCAGTCCGGTATATCCCACTTTTTTTAATTTTGTGCGGAACTTCTGGCCTTTTAATAATTGGTCTCTCAAAAGAGTAAAGTAATTTTTGTTGATGAAGGAAGTCCTCAAATTAATTTTGTAGATGACCAAGAATGTCCTACAGTAATTTTTTTTTTGATGAGCAAGAAAGTTCTAAAGTAGATTTCGTTATTGTTGATGACCAAGAAAGTCCTAAAGTGATCTTTGTTGACCAAGAAATTTCTAAAATTGATATTGTTGTTCATCGAGAAAGTGCTTAAATTTATATTGCTGTTGACCAAGAAAGTCGAAAGTCAATTCTGCCTAGAACGCTGAAAAATTATATTATGGCCAAGAAAGCCGTAATTCTATTTTAAAATGAATCCACACGAGGCTGCGAGGTTTCCACGACTAGTCGCTATTATATATAACGTGATTATTTGGAATTTATTATTGTGAACTGCGTCTAAGAATTTAAATTTGAATTATGAACTCTTTGATTTCAATATGTGTATTGCCCTTCTTCTTCTTCCATTCCAAAATTGAACCCCTTATAATTTGTTCTCTGAAACTGTTGCAGCTCAAATTAAATGATTTGCCCCGAATTCTCTCGAGCAAGTGGAGTATCGAGAAAATAATTAATTTAAGTTAATGTAAGAAATCTTATAAATTTCAACTTCACGTTGTTTTTGAAAATGTATAGAATCTAAGAAAGACTTTAATGTAGTTTTCCTGAGAAATTCTGAATATCTATTCAAGATTTAAATTTTTTCCTGAATGATATTGTGAACAAAATTAGTTTACTTTTATATTAAATAAATTAAATTCGGTTAATTGCTATTTTCAGTGATCGAGTTATTATTCGCAATGTTAAGAAACCTTTTTCCTTTGCGAACCATCTCCTCCACCGCTTTCATGAGTCATTAAACTAGCTAGATGTAAAGATAAATTTGTACCGGTACATCGTAACCTCACTAATGTCGTTTTGTCGAGATAAGATTAGAATTTAAGATTAAGAATTCTAATTATTTTTGGTTCCTTTTGAGATTTTACTCACGTTTTCGTTAGTTCTTGTTTTAGACCCAAGTCTGGCTGGGCAAGAACATATATAAGAGTATAAAACAAACGAATAATTTATGTTAACACAGTAACAAAATGATTTTTTTAACTCGGCAACGACAATTAACAATTCCGCGAAATTCACCTCTCAACTATATTTGACTCTATTTTCATTATTTAAAAAAATCACCCGCTTAAAGTTGGCCATACACCAACTCAGCAAAATCTACTTCTCAATTATATTTGTCTTGATATCCATTATGCTAAAATACCGCCCCTTTGTAGTTAGGCATACACCAACTCGGCAAAATCTACCTTGTGATTATTTTTGATCCCATTTCCAGTTTTTCAAAAAATCAACCTATAAATTAACAAAGAATACATATAACAACCTTTTGAGGCACCTTCACCTTCTCAGGTGAAGAATGGGCATCCTTCTTGACTGTTCCGTGTCAAGGCTGAGCAGATCCGACCTACTGGTCTGGGATCGACGGTAGACCTAGGCTCTACTGTGGTTTTCCTTGCCTCAGGGTTGCCAACAAACTGAAAGCATTAGTCGCCAGTTTTAGGTATGGAGATCGTCAGCCTCAAAAAATTAAATGTCACCAAAAATCGCCAATAGGAGAAGTGCCCCCTGTATTCTCCATTTCTGACGCATACAAAATTTTGTGTGCAGATGCCTGTGAATCTTTCGATTGCATTGAGCAATAATTGCTGACATCGAGGGCACATCCGCACACAAATATCTGTCTTATGATAAACTTTGTTTGAGATCGCTGGATCGCCAGCAAATCACCAACACTAAGGTTAAAAATCGCCGGATCGCCAGCAAATTGTCAACAATATATTAAAATCGCCAGTTATCGTCAGTCACCAAACCCCTGAAAATTGGTCGCCAAATAGAATAAAAGGTGCCAGAATAGCGATAAATAGCCAGTGTTGGTAACACTGCCCCGCCTTATGGTTTTGGTTATTGTGTTCGTCCATCGTACAAGAAAGGGGAAGTGAGGGGAATTAAAGGGAAATGACGAGAAGGGAGGTGAAAGAAGTAAAGTCGAGTGAGAGGAAATGCTGGGAAGGAAGTGGGAGATTTGAACGACTTTATTAACGACTTAATGGGCTACGAAACCCTTTTTTGTAGGCGCCTGTCGCCTACTTTCACTGCTTAACTTGCTTCTATTTTAGGTTTAAAAGTAAGCTGAGGTTTTTCACTATAAAAACTTTGAGGTAAAAAAATGGACCAACAATTGTCTGGTTATGAAGATACGCGAAAATAATATAAAATAAATGATTTAAGGAAGTGTAATTTATTTTTGACCTTCATTTTTGTAGGTCAAATATTTATTTTCGAAGAAAATGATTATGATGACAATTAAACGTACGCGACGAATTTCGTAATTTTTAGCTTCGCAGGCATTTGTATTCCACGGGTAAACATGTTTTATCATCACGCAGTAATCACGTAATATTTATTCATGTCCCTGGTTCAGATTGAAAGATTATGATTAGCTCTTGATATTATCAATTTTACAAATTTTAAAAAAAATTTACTAGATTTGGATTTGATTTATTTTCCTATTATATTCATTTTATTAAAAAAAAATTTTTTTCATTCATTATGTATTTTCAAAAGACCAGCTTCCAATTTATTTCGGGGTTATTCATTCCCAGATAACAAATGTGCGTCGCACATCACCCGCATTGTGTGATTCTTATGCCGTGCGTGCGAGAACCTATGCATTTCGCCATCATATAATGATGGGCACGTGGCTGCGAGCGGTATGAGACACATTTCGCCATAACATCTGTCTTCACAAAATTTCGACACAGTGCAACGCACATATAAAGGCATTATGAAGAGAATATGCAATTCTCAATTATCTTGCACAAAATGAAATAGGCAGTCAAATGGTGAATAGAAGGAAGTTAGTTTGACGAACGAAGTTGCGCGCTTCTCTTGTTTCCCTCCTTCCCCTCACACGTGAAGCTGATCTAGTTGTGTTTGTGTTTTGTGCGTCTTACGTCTGGAGCTATATATTTTTATATAAACATTTATTGTTTGTTGTGACTCGTTGGGAGTTACACAAGTGGTAAGTAGATATTTTTTCAATGGAATGCGAGCGCGCGTGCGTGCGTGTATATATATATATATATGTGTGTGTGTGTGTGTGTGTGTGTGTGTGTGTGTGTGTGTGTAAAGGTATATGTACTCTCTAGAACTGGATTTATTTATTGTGCAAATATTGAAGAAATTTTTAAGAATTTAGGAAACCTGTCAACATCTGTTCTATCCACTCTGCCAAATACGCCTATAAATGTAATAAATTCTTACAATATTGAAGAAAAACCCTTACGTTTGTTCAACGAATAATTCCAAATATTTTGTTGTAGCAAAACTGTGACAGCCAGTTTTGAATTTCCAAAAGGCAAGCAATTTTTCCCTTTCGTTGTAGTTGCAAGATTACAAAGAAAGAGTTCCTTCGCGTCGCTGATTTTTAAGATTACTATGATGAGGTGGGCTGCTAAAATATAATAAAAAATTTCCGAATTATTTCTGAGTTTGCACACATTTTTCTCAGTCATTCAAATAAAAATTCCCTCTTTCAATTTGGAAAAAAATAAACGAAAAACTTTTTTCCTTCCAACAATCAATTTAAAATGTCCGAAAATTTAATTAAATTATTATAATTTTACTTTTTTTCTGTTAATATTCTTTCTGTCATAAATCATTGATTTAATTTGAAACTGAATTCTTATATTCTTATGTTTAGAAAACTCGAAAAGCAAGGAGAAGATCAGATAGAACAAACTTCAGAAATTAAACAGAAAGTGAAGATACAAGTATTGGTAGAACAATCACGAAAGAATTTTTGTGATTTTAGCCTGCCTGACAAATTATTTGAGCCCCTGGAAGGTTTTCCGTTAGAGTTAACGCGTTACTGATATTCTACGTCAATTTATCTCAAAAATTAAGAAAAAAGAATAATTATAGAAAAGTGTACTACTTCGGAAACTATATATAATTGAAGAAAACTTTCAAATTTCATTTCTTTTGTTGATGTCTTTAAAAGGAATTTTTATATTTTTTTATACTCGTGTGATATACATATATTCTTACAGTACTGCACTCTTTTTTGACATAGAATTTTGAGACTCCTTAGTGTTTCGTCTGATAGTACATATTAGTTTCTTTTTTTTCAGTATAACTGTCTGAAAAACAGGGGCGGAGTTAAACTCAGAGAGTTTCTAAATCTGTCCTTGGAAATAACAATGACAGACCGGTTATTTTCCCAGTTCACTTAGATAGGTGATAAAGACCATAAAAACCTCGGAAATACTCGAGTCTTTAATGATTTCTTTGGTAAGTTTGTCTTTTCTCATTCTAATGACATATCACATATATCAAGTAAATGAAATATTTTAGTGGATGTCAAAGACTGTTCATGTTACCCAGGCCCTCGAGATATGTAAAAATGAATTTAAAACGGAAATGGAGAAAGTTCTTCGAACAACAAAGCAAAGATATTGATATTCTTCAAAGAAACCCAGAAGCTCGATTCAAGAACCTGACAAGGTTCAGGATAGAGAGAAGAACTTCATGACCTCAGAAGAAATTGAAGAAAAATTGAAACAGTTGGAAAGCGTAGGTCAAGAGGATAAGAAAGAATCGAAAGATTACGATGCGGACAGGAGAAATTTCGAAGAATCTGGTGAAGACTTCGATGATGAGTTTAAAGCAAGTAGGAAATTATGAGAACACATGTTTTTGCACCTTTTTTTGAAATGCCAAACTTGGTATGAATTATTGTCAATTGACGATATGGCACTCCGTTATTACTTTTTTTGTTGAATTTTATTGCCCCTTGGCACTGAGATAAAAGTTAAATAATACTCGTTGCCCTCTAGCATTAAAATTTAAACTTCTTACTCCGTTATTCTTTTATCGTTAAATTTTATTGCCCGTTGGCATTACTTAATAAAAGCTTCTTAATGATTGCTCAGTACCATTTAAAATTCAGTTGCATTAATAGAAACTTATTACATTGTATAAACTCAAATGCATTGTAAAATTCACATCTAAAGCGAAAAATGTACCACTTTTAATATTTTGAAATAAAATTTCTATATATATATATAAATATTCTTTTATTTTATGATAGAAACAGTTACGTAGCTTTTATTTATAAAATTGCGAAAGAACATGCAAAACATGCAGGCGATATGCGTCGCATGTTATGACTGTCTTAATGTGTGAGCGATATGCGACTCAATTGATGACACATATGTCTCATGAGGTGAGAGCACATTCTGCGGATCGATCAGCAGATATGCGTGCGGATACGCCATCATTGTGCAAGCATTTCGTTATCTGGATTTTTATGGAATATGTGCATTGACTTTGAAGAATTTTTGAGCCAATGAAAGCGGTTTTGTAAAAGATGGCGTTGAGGCTGTTATGCTTTGACACCCTTCAGTTATACAATTTTTTTTCTGTATTTTTTTGTGTTTTTCTGCAACTTTCTGGAACTTTTTGCGATTTTCCTTCAACTTAACAGCTACAAGTCTATTTTGTTTTTGCTTCTTTTATTTTAAATTTAGCCCTTATGTATTTCGGAGGTAATAAGAAAATTGTAGTTTGGGGTCGTCCATATACCACGCGGACAGTAAGAAGGCTTGCATTGAAAAGTATTCGAAAATTTCTTGCGTTCAATGGTGACGTGACAATTATTAAATCCTTTTCGATACCGTTTTTGTCCTCGCGCACGCGGAAAAATACTTCCTTGGAGCAACGAAGTACTTCGTTGGGACAACGAAGACTACTTCGTTGTATTTCTGAAAACCAAGAACTTGGTTAAATACCTGTATACCAAGTCCACTTCGTGAACAAAGTCGACTTAGTAAATCTAACCAATGTGACTTGGTTCAGTAAACCAATTAATTGGTTAATCCAACAAAAACTAAGTTAACGAAGTATACTTCGTTGTCCTGAGGAAGTATTTTTTGCGTGCGTTTTGAATCCCTAAAGCGGCAGAGCTTATCTCTTAAATTTAATCCGTTTTTGAATCCAGCGGCGACAGTATTTTTGTCAATACTTTTGAAGGGCATCGACGCGGAATATAATGTGAGAAATCTCATACCGTTTAGTTCCTCAATATTTCAGGTTCTAATTATCAAAATGAATTTCTTTCAATAGTAGTTTCTTGTAAATTGATCCTTTTCCTTTGAATAACGTTACGTCTCATTCTTCACTTGAATACTTTTCAGTACCTTTCAGAAAATTATTAAATACAATAAAATGATAAAATTATAAATAATTGCATGATGATAAGTAGAGGGAATTGCAAATCAAGTAATTAATGACAAATTGATTATAAATAATAATTATAATAATGAAATGGTCAAGTATCAAGTAACTTTATTAATTTGAAATCAATGAATAACATTGTCGTTTAATCTAAAATACTGCAACTAATCTAAGAAGTTGTCATTCGTAATATTGGTAATCTGAAAGACATATTGCTTTTCTATCAAATCAAGAACTACCGCTTTTGATTTTATATCGGAAGTTAAGACAGGTGCGTGATCAACGTTTTCTTTTACGAGCCAAATGTGTGATGCTTGTCTGCCTCCGACAATAAATGGTTCAACAATTAGTTTCTTAACATGAAAGGAACATGTATCGTCTGGCAATTAGAAAATGCCTATAATTTTCACGAAGTCTCTGTTGTTCATTTCAAGAACTGTATCGTTGAACTATTTTGATGGAAGATATTTTATGCTACTAAAGGCGCAATTATTAAAAATACATCTTTCGTATTTTTTTTCATTCACTGATTCGAAAACGTTTCTGGGATCTGGACTGAAAAATGTGACATTATTTTTTTTTCGCACTTTTAGTGAAAATCTTAGAGGAGAAAATGTACGCGCGGTAATTTTTTGCTGTTTCGTATATACACTCGAACTCTCATATAATCCCATCCAGTTTACGCCTTCCTAGAACTGATGGCCAACTGCTGTCCCACGCAGTTTCTTAGCTCGCGGAGCGTGAGACGGTGTTCAACCAAGCGTGAAACACCAGCAGCGTATATACAAAGGTGCAGTGCGCGGGTACTGATGTTCGTACTCACATTCGGAGATTGCGTAATATTAGGAAATGGTTCACGCGGCCTTAACTGTTTACGTTTCGAGGGAGCTGGTTTAGGAGCAAGGCCAGTGCGAAGCAACTCTCGAAACTGTCCTTATATTGGAGTTTAAGTGTATCATTGTTGGGTGGCCAAACTTGATATCTTGAGAGATTCAGAGATTTTACAGACATTTGTTGTTCTGCACTTTTCGGGCCGCTAAATTTTTGTTTCAGAAAATGAATATTATGTTCGAAAGGTAACGCAGATGTTGACCACGCAGGACTTGATTCTCCAATGGACTGTACCAAACGTGATAACACATGAATGTTGAAAATTATGCATTTTTTGCCGCACAGAGACTCGTAGTGTGCTACAAATATCATCAGATCTTACTCGTATTTATTCAGTTCGTCTGCGGTAATTTCGGGTTTTAGCACACAAAACATGCTATTTACGAACAAAGCAAAATGTTCTAATAAATCGGATGGTATAAAAGAGCAACAGATAGGCAAACTGAAGTAAAGGAGCCAGGATTTCCAATGCGTGGCTTTCCAGATGCTTTTAGTAGATACTTTTTCTGGTACTCTGTGCAAATTATGTGATGACTGCATTAAAAGGAGGAATACATCTACTTCTCAACGTTGTGCCGGAGATAACATTTTGTGCCAGGACGTCCACACTTATTCTGTTCCTCCGAGAATTGCATTGTGTGAATAATCAAGAGGGAAGCCCAGAACCATATCAATATTTAGGTACACAGTCATTAAAAGCCGATTCTCTTTTAACTCTTCGAAAAGATACGCCACGATCCATTACTTGAGTTACGTCGTACATGTGTGAATCATGAGTTCTCGATTCTTGTTCTTCTGCTGCGAAAGGACATTTCATACCCGTCTTATAATTGTACAATCCTAGTTGATATCAGTAGCTACAACCAGAATAGCCATTGTACTGAAATCTGTTTTGTGGGACGGGTCGAGCTACGGAGTCAGCAACAACAAATATTGACGTGAAGTGTACAATTATTTCACAGTTTTCGTGTGCTAAATGAACTTTCATGCCTTCAGTATGACGATTTGACTGATCTACGAATTCGTTTATATAAAGGTTCATGAGATCGGGTTTTGGTTCGGGTTTAACGATCATTATGCCGACTAATAATATGAATTTGAATCAAAGATGAACAGGCAAATTGTTTAGAAGAACTTGCAATGGCCAAAAATCTCCTTTTAAAACGCGAAACAGTGGTGCGCCGTCGGTACCAATAATGTAAGTGATAGTTACAAAGTACTTTTCGATGATACGCTTATACAAATTGCTATCATGAACATCGCGCATGACACCGACATTTTTATTGCGTTCATCCGGATTGTTTGGAATGAAATATTGAGCAAGATCTTCATTTTCTATGAGTAATCTAAGCTGATATTCTAGATCGATTCCTAAAAAATACTTAGGATAGCTTAGACTTACAAGGTGCTCAATTGTACATTCTTCACATATAATTTTTTGCCCTTTCTCACCCTTTTTACACGAAGAGTGCAAAACCTTCTTCTTGCAGTTCTCATAATAGAAATGATCATTTATTTCGTCAGGCAGTGGATCAAAAATCTGTGACAATTTATAGTTGGAGATTTTGAAATCTTTAAAATCTGGGCCTGCAAAAACTTTCATCATTTCTATTAGCATCTCGCGTGCTTCTTGTGAATTGGCGAATCTTAATTTGTAAGCCAGAACCCTTTCTACAACGTCCCTTATAGTTATTCCTGATTTCTCCAACATTACTTTCTCATCATCCTTCAGGAAATTTGTGCTACGATGTGAAGTCTTCGTAGGTTCCATGTTGGAGAAATGTTCCGTTTCAAGAGAAGTGTCGGACGTAGTTGTTTGAAGAACACCTTCTTCATGATGTGTATCATCGTCATTGTTGCTCTTCATAATATCGGAATCGTCGTCGCTCCAAAAGTCGCCTCCTGCGTAAACATCGCGCTTCTTCTGTCGAAAATTGTTATTTGAAGACATATTTTTAAAGACGAAAGCAAAAAGGAACTGGAATATACCTTTATATATTCTCAACAATGCTTTCTTCCACCTCTTCTGCGTCCTAGTACTTGTTGCTCCTGTTTCATAATTAGGATCAAAAGTAAATTTGTGACGCTTTTTAGAAGGTTGTGGTTCATCTTCACTCATTGTAACCTAAAAAGAGTGTTGTTTGTTAGAAATAGTCACAGCATAAGCCACTTCTAATGGGAAATCTTCAAAAAAGATTTTTTTTCACTTTCCTGCGTTTCACATTCAACGATTTTAATTTTCAAGAATTTCAAATGATAATGACGGTTCAAAGCACTGCAGTGGCAAAGTAAATACATTGACATTCCACCAATTTCATGGAAAACTCTTAAAAGTATTAAATAAAAATTAAACGCTTCTAAAATAAACAGTATCAAATTATAGGAATGAAGATAGTTTGTTAATTTTTTTCTTGTGAGAGTGAACTATCAGTTTAAAGTTGAATTTAATATTGAGACTATATTAAATTCATCAATTTCAATTTCAAATGTTTTAAAATTTAACACTGCACTAAAAAATTGAATTCAAGAAAATGTAAATTAGAAAATTAAGTACTGCATTGAAGAAAGTCAACTTTTAAAATTCAAAATTTGAAAATTCGCAACTTACATTCCATTGAAAATACGTAGGATATAAAAACTGCCCTCTTCCGAAAAAAATTTGCATGAGAGAGGAAAAGGAGGGGTTGATATTATCTAAATAAACTGAAAATTGTTAACAACAAAATAATATTACTTACTACTTTGCACAAAGTTACAAGGAACACATTTTTTTTACTAAATGTCACAAAAATACTTCACATATTAAACGGAAAATGCATAATTTAATGTAGTAAATTTTTGGCTTCCGAAACACAATCCGAGACTGAAAGTGAAAATAACTGGAACTGACTCAAAGTAAAATAAATGAAGATTTAGGTCACTGGTCATTGTTACACGCGACAACGTTGCAATCTCTTATGCGCCGGACTACGTGCTTCTAATATATTCGGTTTGTTGTCGCAAGGAAGGATTTTTTAAAAATTCTACAATGGAATTTTGAAAATATTTAATTAAAAAAACATGTATTTCTTCAGATTATCACAATATTCTTTAATTTTTTTGTAAACAAAATCTTTCAAATTTTTTACGTTTCAAATACACTGCTTCTCGCTTACAGCCAATCATCTTCAACACAAACATGCATGCTGTCTGTGATTGGTTTATACAACTGGGAACTGTTCAGTTGATGAATCTTTTTCATTCCTGATCTTTCCGTAGTGCAAATCGTATGAAGTCGTGTATCGTGAAAGTGCAACACTAGAAAGCTAAAAATTGTGTCTCGAAAACTGAAAATCGAGGATCCGATTCGGCTTTGTGCATATCGTGGTGCATATTTAGATGTAGATGTGGTTAGAGTTCTCAAAAATTCTTAAAATATGGCTAAGTTCGCGTGCGCAAAACGTGTAAATCCTCTTGTCGGAGAAGACGACACGTTCAAACACCTAACTAGAGTATAGTACAAAGTTCTCAGCGTAGATTCTTTTTGGAAGTTGCGAGAAATTCTAAATAAAGACCCCAGTGAACGATTTGCTTCGCGGACCATATTGTCTATCTGAATTTCTACTCATAATATTGCGCTAATTATATATGACAAGATCGAGCACTTTTTTGACTCTATTCATGACTAGATTACATATTTTGTACTCAAACTCAATTAAATAATTTCTCTCGAAATTGAAATACCATTACATTTTCGAGGGTTAATATCTAGGTTATTGCTCGTACATTAGTCAATGAAATTATTTATGTCCTATTCTAATTCAGCACATTCCTTCAAGCAGTCTACTGGTTTGTATAATTTAACATCATCCGCGTAAAATAAGCAAGTGTTTGATCACAGCATCAGCATTTTTCATTACTATAATAAAGAGTGGAGGACCAAGGCTAGAACCTTGGGGAACTACAGAGGCAGGTGTAAAAGAAAAGGGCTTGTAACCGAGTACTGAACTACCATTGGACGATTACATAAGTAAGAGTGCAATAGATTATAGTTTGTCTGATGCGCCTAGGTCATAGAGTTCACTTGAGATTTCTTCATGGTCGACACAGTCAGAGGCCTTGGATGTATATGCATAGGTTACGTCTACCTGCCTGTGTTCTACAAGAAAAGTTTCAATAGTCTGCAGAAATGTCGTTAAATTAGAAGTGGTCGATCTTTGCGGAACAAAGCCATGTTGAGTTGTTGATAAGACAAGAGTCACGTATTATTATTATTATTATTATACCATTAAGCCAAATCCCTTTCGGGGTAAGCGTAACTCGTTCGGTTCTGGTTTCGTTTCACTAC